>CM023607.1:14530989-14728489 GCA_013358685.1 Antennarius maculatus | reverse complement strand
CTAGTGACAACACACACACACACACACACACACACACACACACACACACTATTTTCATCTTTTATTTTTAAACTTAAAGTATGATTCAAGATGTCAGAGTGACAATGATTTAAATTCTTAGACTTGTGTATTAATAAGAGCTGCATTGATTTGATTGGTTGCTTTAAGAGGGGTTTTATTGGCAGGAACCCTTGTGAGCCTGTCCACCTGCACACACACGCCACGCAAACACAAACACACACACACACACAAAAAAAATGTGGATGGACACACAGTAATTTAGACTGTTGAGTGATGTGGTAAGGTAGGGCATCTCTGCAAGCCTCCATCCATCACACACAGTCACATGTTCACACACACAGACACACACACACACACACACACACACACACACACACACACACACTTGTCCACAGACACACTAGAGGCCGTGGGGATCTGCACTCTGTCAGACACTATATTAGTCTGCCTGAGTGTGTAGGGGCCTCCCAACTGGAAACAGACCATTTTCCAGAAAGGACACACGCTCTCACACATACTTCTTTATTTCTTGTTAGTCGTCCTGCAACTTAATTTGCAACACCTCTAACAACCATCTCCGCATCCCACTTCACAGCCACTCAATCTGTCACTGTGATTAGTTTCCATAACTGGTCGTCTCGTCTGTGAATAAAGATCTGTGTGCGTGTGTGTGTGTGTGTGTGTGTGTGTGTGTGTGTGTGTGTGTGTGTGTGTGTGTGTGAGAGAGAGAGAGAGAGAGAGAGAGAGAGAGAGAGAGAGAGAGAGAGAGATCTGTACTCTCATTCTGTTTTAGTGCATGTGCAAGCAGCTGCAGAGAAAGGAGGGAAGTTTCATTTCCTCTTCTGCTCATCTACCTGGACAGATTTTACTCCAGGCTGCCCCCTAGCAGCTCCAAGGAGAAAAAGCAGTTCTGATTGAACCAACACATCTTGAGAAAAACTCTTCATTTATTATTTGCTGAAAAGTAGACTGTTCATCTGTGTGTTTCTTTTATAATTCCCCTAAATCTTTGTATCGTAAATCTGTAAACGACATGTTTGGTAGACTATGGCCTGTTGCTTTTCTGGATACTCACTGATGTGAATATGGCAAAGCAAAACCACTGCTGATCGCAGCATGATGACACAATATACTGAGGCCTGTGACAGAAAAAAAAGTTTTTGAAAGAACTTAAACTGTATAAAACAGCATCGAGCACAAGCGCGTATATAAACACAAGAAACTACCTGTTCTCACACATTAATAAATGTGGCTGTGCAACAAAGCAATGCATTTCATAGAAATATTCCCATAGAGACACACAGTAACCCAACAGTTATGTCTCACATGCTGTAAGTACTTCTATCTACATCTCACATCAAACTCCCAGTCCCCACTGTGCTCAAAGCTGCCATTTCCATTTTCTACCCGCTGTAAAACAGAAAATAATGTGTACCTTGTCACCAACATCCACTCGTACAAGCAACTTTCCTCTTCTAATTCAGTCCTGAGTGCCGCATACATCCGTCAGATATACCTGGCGAGGAGAGGACATGCCGAGACATCCATTAAAGGTTCCTAGCTGTCAAAGGTTCCCTTTTGTGTTACAAGGAGCGATATAAGTGTTGTGCTCTTATCAGAGCTTCCTGTGGAGTTTGCGCTGCATCCTGTTCACTCTGAGCTGTCCTTCACTGAAGTTCCATTGTGTCTGTGCTCACACGCACCCACACACACACTGTGTGTGTGGGTGCGTGTGTGTGTGCGTGTGTCATTGTGTGTGTGTGTGTGTGTGTGTGTGTGTGTGTGTGTGTGTGTGTGTGTGTGTGTGTGTGTGTGTGTGTAGGTGTGTGTGTGCGTGTGTGTGTGTGTCCGTGTGTGTGTGTGTGTTAATCAGTATTATTTAACATTGGCTTTATTCTCAAAGGTTAATTTGCGTCAGGTAAAGAGTGATACTTCGTAAGAATTTTTAAAGACATTAAATAACATTTATGTCCTGATGGATGTTGGACAATTTCGATAATTTGTCTATTCATCTTTACCTCCTTGTCTGAGTGTATGTTTTAGAAATAGCTGGTGTTCAAACCTATTAATCTGATGAAAAGCCATTTCCAAAGTATTGATAGAAATCATTGTCATAATTGTGAATGGTCGGTAGGATCCGACATCTGCATAAGAAAGCCTGAGGATCCCTAACAAAAAGATAAATCTGCTCTGCTTCTGGCCTCTGAATCCAAGGGAGACGGAATTTCAAGGGGAATTTATAGTAACCTGGTTTGCTTGGTTTTATTAAACCTCTTTTTTACCTGGATGATGATTTCTATAGATTCTCTTCCATTTGTGATGCAAGGAGGGTCTGAAAATGGAAAATTAAGGTAAATAAAGCAACAATCGGCCTCTAGCTTATTTTGGCTCTCCTTCTCTGTTGCACCTCATTTGAAGCCTTATAAATCAGGCTTCCACTCGAAGACAGGGTGTCAGCAGGCCTACCTGACAACACGCACACGCATACACATACAAAAACATGCAGTACACACAGGTCTGCAGCTCATTAAAGCCATGATCATTGTAAGTGTGTGTGTATAAAAGAAGTGGGGGAACCAAATTTGTGCAAATGTATACATATATTTGTAATGGCACAAATGTGTCCTCAACTGTTCTCTCACTTGTTCCCTGTATAAGAAAAAATTATCCCACCTTAATTCCTGGATCTCTGATTTTGTCCATGTGTTCACAAATCATGAAGATAACCTGCAGCAGCTCCTCGACAAGTGCCCCTTTACTCAACCACCTGCAGAAAAGATATTAGACGGAGTAGAATGTGTGTAGGCATGCCTGGTTAGTTTTCACACATAAAACAAAGGCCTGGAATTGATCAAGCTGAGCGTTCAAGTTGTAAACTGGAAGCAGGAGAGGCAGCAGTCATTTCTCTGAAATGGGCACATGAGAAATATATCCAATTCATTTTTACTTATAAGTTCTTACTGCAGACATGCTCACAATATTTTTACTCGGAATGTTGCATGACGGAAACTGATTTGCATGTCTCATTTCCCACTTTCTAAAACAACAAAATCCATTTACACAAGCAGCACAGATTTTATTTCAGGCTCCTGGAACACAAGTTTTAAAGACTGGGAAAGCATTTAGTTATTTTTAGTCAACATGATAGAAAGCATAGTTATTCTAAAGCGAGAACATGTAGTGAGGAGGGTGACCTGACAATTTAGCAAAAAGAGAGCACAAAATCATGTTAGCTGTTAGCTCACACATGCATGCCTGCATTGACCAAAGGCAGTTCTTGCATTTGAACAAACAAGCACAGGGCAGGTCTTCCACACCTCCAAGAAGACCCTTTACATATTTACTCACCAAACTTGGCACAAGCACCCCCCACCCAAGAAAACACACCTTCTGCACGCACTAACCCAGACAACAAGAACATGAGCATTCACACTTTACGAGCTGTAAAAAAAAAAGCAACATGCCTTTGAAAAAGCAGCCAGTAAGAGAGGTTCACGAACTCAGCACATCTAAAAATGTCAGCCGGTTTGTTGGTTCTTCTCCATCACACCTCGATTTCCTTCTGCAGACATTTGACTGTGATTAGGAGTGCAGAAAGTCAAGCTAGAGGTCAGCGCTGAACTTTGGCCAGGCTGATTGGGAGTTGTAATTAGAGGAGTTTCTCTTTCTCGGGTCAGTTCTCCCGGGAGGATTCACACAGGCTCAGGCCCTGTCCACACAATGCCGGAACTTTTTGAAAACGCAAATTTTGTTGCGTTTACGCCTTCCGTCCACACGACAACGCAGATATCCGGGACAAAAACGCACCTTTTTGAAAACGCTGGCCAAGGTGGAATTTTTTGAAAACGCTGGGTCTGTGTTGTCGTGTAGACACTGTATCCGCAACTTTTTCTATCCGGGGGCCGTGTCCCGACAACGAAAACCGCTGTGACGTCACATGTGACATATCTACATGTCCAAACGGAGCTAAAACCGGCTATTTTCTGATGTATAACAGCTCCACGACGAAGATGCGTTGATAAACATGCTTTGCACTTAAATATTTGTTCGTCTGTTTCTTTATTTACGTGTCATAAAGTCTATATATGTATTTATTTACTCATTCAGTCATTCACGTTCCTCGCCAAAGACGCCGACGCCAGTTCTGGGTCAAACCGGGAGGCACTGTCTGCTAGTGGGAGAACTCTGTGATGGAAGTCGTCCTCCAGGAGGAACAGCATGAATTTCAACACGTCCCGGTCCTCTCTCCTGTCATTCTTGGGGTTGTTCTGCTTATACACGTGTTGATCAACGCACTGATGCGGATAAGGGATCTTTTTGAAAACACTGTTGTGGGGACGTGAATCATTTTCTATGTGGGGTGAAAAAAGTTGCGTTTTCAAAAGGTTCCGGCATCGTGTGGACGAGGCCTCAGTATTGCATGAAGCACTTGAGAGAAACTGAAGCTTAAACCCCTACTTGGTGGAGAGTGGGAGCTTAGAGTTTTCAGGTGATCCACCCCCAGATTCCCCAGAACCGCCAGGGTTCACCACAAGGATGCACACACATGCACACACACACATGCACGCAGATAAATTAAGTCAAAATACTTCAGAGCATAAGGAATTGCAATTTGCTGTTTCACACATCCTCTCCATTTCTCTTCCTTGTTTCCCTCAACTAAAATGTCCTTTTTTGCAATTCTGTGAAGAATGAGGTCTGATTTTTAGGCATTCATAAGGCATTGTTACCCCTTCCTGGTTTCCCCCTTTAGTCCACTATAAGCCTTTCTTTTACACTCTTCCTCTTCCTTCTTCTCTTCTGCCTACATCCTCCCTCATTCTCTGTGAACACTTGGTAACATGAAACCCGTTCTCTTGGTCTCCGGGGGACATAGGGGTTACAAAGGGTGATCAATATATGCCATAGAGAGTGTTTTTAGACAAGTGAAAAAAGCCACAGTTTGTCTACTCTCTCCTCCTTTCTCCTTCTTTCCCTCTTTCCTCCCCTGGTTGTTTGGATTGACAGGGTTAGGTGGCCCTAACACTCACTGACAAGTTGCCTGTGTTTGTCTTGAGTTGACTGACATCAAACTCCTGGCACAGCCTTCTGATTTACCAAGATGCTGCCTTTTTAAACTATAAAGGACTTTAAAAAATATAATCTACATATATATATATATATATATATATATATATATATATATATATATATATTCTATTACCTTTTCTGTTTCAAAATATCAAACCTGTTGTCTCTGTCTCCAACAGGTGGTGGACGACATGGGCAATGTTAAGTTTGCCCTGGACACAGACCCAGACAACACAAGCAACAGCTGGCTCAAATACATCCGCGCTGCCCCTTCATTTGAGGAGCAGAACCTCGCAGCCTGTCATCTTACCGGAGATCAGGTAAGAAATGTCCCATTTGGATTTTTGACCTAGTTACCGAGACACTTCAGGGGGAATGGTAATGTGTGTCTGTGCGCACTTGTTTATGTGTGTTCTCTGTGGAGATGGAAAAATGTGAATGCTGGTAGTGCCTAAGAAGTGGTGTTATTGTTTCTGCTGCTGTCAGAAAATGAATGACATAAAGAGGCTGGAGAATATGGCAATAATTTCCGAAGCACAGTCTTCTCCTGTGGATTTTTTCAGTATTTTCTCTCAGTTTTGCTTTTTATGTCCCACCGCCCTCTGAAGAATCCTGGGTAAGGGAGAGGATACTTCTGGAGAGCTGCCGAACCAGTTGCCCATAAAAGCCTAAAGTGCTAGATCCAATCCTCGGCTTTTTCCTTCAGGGGTCGCCACAGCGAATCAGTTGCCTCCATCTAACCCTGTCTTCTGCATCCTCTTCTCTGCACCAACTACCTTCATGTCCTCTTTCACTACATCCATAAACCTCCTCTTTGGTCTACCCCTAGGCCTCCTGCCTGGCAGTTCAAAACTCAACATCCTTCTACCAACAGAGTAGCATATTTCTCTGTTTCTGTTTATCCAACAGAAGTCAGCCCCAGTTTCTTTAAATTAAATTCCGATGCTGTTACTGCACTTACATGACACACATTTCACTTTCAGTTCAGTTTAGACATTGTTGATATCTCACAGTCATGCTCTAGGGTAGCATGAATGCATAATCTGTGCCAAAAAGCACAGAAAAATGCATCCACCAGAGTAATAAGTTTGACAGCTCAAAACAAACACAGAAACGCAAACCAAGAATACATGATTGCAGTATGACAGTAGCCAAATGCATCCATATGACTTCCCGCATGTTTCCACATTCCTGTCACTCTACTGTTGTTTGTATCCTAATCCTCGCCTACATGGCTCTTTCCCCCTTCTGTTTTTGGTCTACAACCTCCTGTTCCTTGCTGTCTTTGTCTCCTCTCTCTGTCCTCATGTCTTGATCTACCACCTGTCACTCTGTCACGCCGAGGGGACAAGCTAGCGTGTCCATTTAAGCTTCAGACATTAAGCCTGACCGATAAAGAGAAAGGGGGCCCGGACCAAGTCAGAACGAGAACACACTGGGGCCTCTGAGATTGACAAGCACCAATTGGCTGGCAACACCAACCTGTCTAATCCTTTTAAGATTTTCACATCAGTGCCCCCTGCCACTGCCACACAATGTCAAAAAGAGAATCAAGGCATTTACAAAAACTGTAGAGAGTTATCAGACTCAGAAAAGGCCACATGCACGACTATTTTTTGATGTGTTTTCTTACTGCTCTGTAAAAAGCTTTACCTTTTTTGTTGTTTGGTGTTGCAACTCACAGGTATGACTCTATAATTTATTTAAACACAACACACACATGCACACACACGCACACAGACACGCGCGCACACACACACAGACACACACACACACACATACATACAGCCACTCAGCACTAAAATGTATAATTTAACAGAGTATTCAGTGATTTTGTTTTCTTTTGCACAATGCATGAGTTTATGAAAATATGTGCATACATGGCAAATATTAACCTCAGAAAAAAAACATCTCTAAAAGCAAGAAGATAATTTATTTGTTTGTCATTATTGATTAACAAAAATATGCACTTCAGGTTAATTGGCCCTTCCATTACTGTAAGAGTGTGTGTGTGTGTGTGTGTGTGTGTGTGTGTGTGTGTGTGTGTGTGTGTGTGTGTGTGTGTGTGTGTGTGTGTGTGAGTGTGTGTGTGTGTGTGTGTGTGTGTGTGTGTGTGTGTGTGTGTGTGTGTGTGTGTGTGTGTGTGTGTGTGTCTCTGTGTAGCTCCGCGGTGCACTGGCGTCGCGCCCAGAGTTTGCCCCCGCCTCACGTCCTATGCCAGCTGGGATAGGCTCCAGCTCCCCGTGACCCGCTGCGGCGGATCAATCGAAGAAGATGGATGGATGGATATATTTATATGATTTTGAATTCATTTGCCTTTATTTAATTTTTTTCTATATTCATATAATCTAGGTAATAACATGGCAAACATGGTCTTTTTGAATTTTTATTTTTCTCTCACTGCTGAGAAATTTGTTTGTCAGTAATATGAACAAGAATTGGATGTGTGTGTGTGTGTGTGTGTGTGCGTGTGTGTGTGTGTCATAATGAGGGGTTACTGAGGACCCTGTGGATAAAGTTGATCGATGAGGCCTCTGTCCCCTGATCAAGACATGGGAAGAGGTCCTTTATATAGAACACACACGGAGAGAGAGAGAGAGAGAGAGAGAGAGAGAGAGAGAGAGAGAGAGAGAGAGAGAGAGAGAGAGACAGACAGACAGGCAGGCAGAGAAAGATTCAAAAACATTCAAAATGACGCAGACATTACAGATATTACTCTGAGACGTCATAAAAATGGCATTATTTTTCAACATGCTGCATTTATTGAAAAGAAAGAAATTCGACATGGACTAAAAATCATATCCTAAAAAAGTGTCATTTAAAAAATTAATAAAATAACGTGCATTTTTAACATAAAGGTCTTTTTTTCGTTATCATTTTTTCCAGCTATACACATGAATTTGATCAAATAAAATACAGACTAATTACATATTTTAAATAAATATGGGTTTTTTTGTTTGTTTTGTTTTTAGAAAAGATATCTTCATATTTAACAAGTTGACAGTCCGTAACAACGTTTTACCAAGTTATCTGAATTTATCAAGTCACTGTGACATGTTAAACCACAATTGTCAACGTTGGTTATATTTAAGACCGATTAGAAAATGTTTCATGGATTGTGCGAAATTCCCGAGGAGAATTGGGCTACTGGTGTCCTAATGATACTGATCTGTGCGTTCGTATGCCGTTGCGTGTGTTTGTTGCTTTAGTGTGCTGGATGAGTGCAAGTCTACCCAGCTGATTTATCCATTATGAACATCAATAATAGATTTATCAAGCGGCTGCTGGGATCGGAGTTGCGGGGAGGGGTCTGCGCCGCTGATCCCTCAGTCCTTTTGGCTGGAGATAAGACGAGGAGGAGTGGCCGACGGGTAACCGGGAGACCACCAAGGGGCAATAGGGAGTCACTAATATGTGTATGGATGTGTGTTTGAGAGAGGGAGAGAGAGGGAGAGAGAGAGAGAGTGAGGGAGAGAGAGAGAGAGAGAGAGAGAAAGAGAGAGAGTCATCATCATTATCATCATCATCAAAGACGCGTTCACTGACTAGATTAGAGAGAAGCCTTGGAGAGAATCGTCGGACTTCGTATCAACAAAGGGAAACGATCACCGACCTTTTGCAACGCGCCCGGCCGCTCGGCGACCTCTTCGCTCGGCCCTGTCCGCTCCAGCGCGCCGCTGCCTCTCTGGTAGCCCGACTATGGGTTGTGTAGCCAACTCCACCGGGACTGAAGTGCTACTGCAGCTGGAGGCTCTCCGCAGCGCCGCGCAACTTTCTCAACTCCTTCGTCTCACGGAGAAAAGAAAGGTCAGGTCGAAACCGTTTAGTGACGCCGTTGTGTCGAACGGAGTTGCAGTAAATAATAATAATAATAATAATAATAATAATAATAATAATAATAATAATTGTCAGTTCATTTTCCTCTCTTGTTTCTTGTCAGATCTTAAAACTAGCAGCGCTAAGTCTTCAAAGTTTTACCGGCCTGTGTGTGTGTGTGTGTGTGTGTGTGTGTGTGTGTGTGTGTGTGTGTGTGTGTGTGTGTGTGTGTGTGTGTGTGTGTGTGTGTGTGAGAGAGAGAGAGAGAGAGAGAGAGAGAGAGAGAGAGAGAGAGAGAGAGAGAGAGAGAGAGACTGTATGTGAAGTGTGTGTGAAAGAGCGTACCCAGTCCTCGTTGCTGTGCTCTAGTTGAATTGGTGGAGAGCGCCCCCATGTGGTCACACACGGCCTCTTATTGCAGGTGGAGGTCGCGCTGTGGCTTGTGTTACGACGCTTCAATCTGTAACGCGGTATTGTTTGTTGGGAAATTATACACTTGAACTATAACCGAGTTTTCCGTGTTTTAATCCAAGGTTCGTTTTGTACGCGGGGAAATTGTGTCGAGTCCCGATGAGGCCTCGACTCTCCTAACGGCCTGGAATATTCCTGCTTTAATTTTTCCTTCTTTATTACTTGTAGAAAAAAAAAGTTAAGAGCCAAACAGCAAGTTAAATTATGTTCGATCGCAAAATAATATTAAGCCAATAACTGCGTGTAGATAAAGATCGAATTTGCTGCGCATGACGGTTCTCGTCATTTTCACCGCTGATCTTCACATTATTGATATGTTTCTATTTTGAAGTAATTGTTTTCATCTGTTGTTTTAGTTCCGTATTTCTTTTTAAGTAATTCTGTTCGTTTTGTTGTATCTAACAGAAATTTTATGAAAATAATTATTTTATTTGTTCTTTATTTAGGGACGTATGACATGAATTGCATGCGGATTAGTCTTTATTTAGTAAATCAATTGCAATAGGATGCTTCATTTTCTTAATAATGAACCCACTAATATGTTGATATTATCACATCAATATTAGGCCATTACCTTAACTTGCATTAAAAATAAAAACGTAAAAGTTTCTCCTTATTGAGTCCATTATGACCTTAAATTGAAGAGTCTCTCTTTCTCTGTCTCCTCAGATTTATTATAAAGCTGTCCGGGACATTGAAGCAGGGGAGGAGCTTTTAGTGTATATGAAGGACGGTATTTTCCCTGAGGGATCCATGGCACCCAACCTACAAGGTAAGATTAATGCGCGTCATTAGCGCACATTTTAAACAAACTCCAACCTGCATCCTGTGCGGCTTTTGCGGCCAACAGACTCCACAATCCCGCTAATCGGGAGAATTTTTTTTTTCTTTTCCTTAAAAATGTGACTATCTGAACTATCTGAATCGGTCTAGGATGGAATTAAATTGCACATTAAAGCGTCTGGTTTGAAGGCCATTTTGAACCTGTCATTTAAAATGAGCCTGCCATAAATGAAGGTTACTGGTAGACTGGTTTGAATTGTCCGCCCACAATGCGAGAATGTAATGGGCCTCTTAGACTGAAATGCTGCATTAGGGTTGTAACTGACACTTGTCATGTTTCATCCAAAGTGAGAACAAATTTTCTACTAGAAAAGATTGATCAAGGTGATTGGGAAGCTAAATTCCTTGTAACACATTATTAGAACATGGAAAGACTCGTGGTATTTACGAAGAGAATTGGGGATTTTTTTCTTACAACCAATGTTGCAAGTTTTTGTCCAGACTTTTTCTGGTAGTTTGAGGCTAAGAGCAGCCAGTCACACCCACGGACCGCCACGCTTCAAATGACTCGACCCCCCGGGGAGTCGAGTTTTTACACTGAGAAATAACCATACACAAAACAAAACGGTATTAACTAATCATTATCAATATGGTCATCATCGTAGTTGTCGTCTTTTAAAGGCAAAGAAAAGGAGAAGAAGAAGAAAACTATTCCAGTGCGCCCCCGCGCATTAACGCATTAACACTCGCGACTCCACCTCATCGCGGATTTTTGGTAGACAGTCACGTGTCCATTCTTATTGTACTTAGTGATATTTTGACTTTCTTGCAAAAAAATTTTTTTTGAATCATTTAAATTTTTTTAGGCATCTTTTGTGCACGTTTTTTGAACATATAGTTTACATACAATTCAAATAGTAATTGAAGGTTTTAAAAAATATCATTCTTTAACATTAGCTGTTGGATTGGAGATGTACCATAAAATAAAATTAATAAAATCACGGAATTTTTTTAGGTATGTCTAGATACATCTGTGTATTTTATTTTGACTTATGACTCCAAAGTCTGCAGGACCCTGTGTGCTAAGTTCTCCCCTTCGCCTTGTTGTTCACTGTTGTCTGGAAACTGGCTCATATTTCAAAGGGCTCTTGTTTTAAGGTGCTCCCATCCTCTGCCCTGTGAGTAGGTAACCTGACTCACAGTAATCATGCCTTTAAACTGTGCCTTTATGTGTCATGTTGAATATATCCAATATTTTATCTCATAATCTTAGCTGGACATCTGTTAACTGTCAATCTGTACTTCTTCTTAAAGTTCACTTAAGCGGAAAAGGGGACCGTTGTTCCTCTGTATTTCTTTAAACATCTTGGACTTATTGTGGTGAAATGCTGCTTTCAGGTAACATTGGTCGGCTGTGTTTCCAGCCTTTCTGGAACCACAAATGAAAATAAAATCTGATTATTCTTGTCATTGATTATAAAATGTTAAACAGTAGACCTCAATGTTCGTGAGATGTTCTGTAGTTCACTAGATTTTCCCTCCTGCTTGATGCGCAAATCTTAAGCCAAGGGAAGAGGAGGAAACGGGAGTTAAATGTATGTTCACTTATTGAAAAGAAGTAGTTTGGCATGTTGTAGGAGTGTATGCAACAAGGATGGAGCAGACTTTTGAATGATATGTTCAATTCCTCTGTGCCTGTATGTGAAATTAAGAGGCACTGAAGCAGACAAGGAGAAAGTAGAGACTCTCCGCATGTCAGAAAGTGTGTGTCAGTGCCAAAGTATGTCGTTTTGTATGGGAGAGGGATGAAGGTAAACAGAATAATGATAAATGCAACAGTTTTTCTACTGCTTTAGGAAGTTTATCTGTGAGTGAGAAGGAGAAAAGCAGGACGAGGAGGACAAAGACAGACAACAGGAGGGATGTGGGTGTCTGTGAGAGAGAGAGAAAGGTAGGAAGGTTGAGTGGGAGCTCGGTGGTGCTGGTCTGCTCTCTGTATCTGGCTTATCGGAGAAGGAATTTGAAGTAGAGGGCTTGAGGAGTCCCCTGAGACTTCACCCATGCTCCCAGATTAGCTGCTAAACTGCACATAATTGTGCTTCCCTTCGTCTCCCAGAGAGCTATTAGTCTCCCCTTTATGACCCCCCACCCCCCACCCCATCCTGCTCACCCATACACCAGACTGACTGAACAAATGCAGTCAGGCTGGTTCACACCCAGTTGCATTGATTTGTATGTATCTTCAGTGAAACACACATGCACCCCTGAGTTAATGAAGAGAGATAGAAAGTATCAGAGCATCGATTTGATGATCACCTCAAATGATAATCAACTCGCTCACTGTGAAGCACTCCCTCTCCATTAAACATGCTCTCTGGTGTCAAAGTGAGTCAGTTAGTTTAGTATTTGAGCTCAGTATAATGGCACATTGACCAGAAGGTCATTTATCCTTCTCCCCAAGGTTAGAGACATCGATGTTGTTACACTAATGCCCTTTTAATGTGCCCAAGAAATTCCAGCTGGATAAACGGTCACATGCAGTAGAAAACAGGTGAGCCATGCACTGTAAGTCATTTTGGATAAACTCATTTAGTGCAGTTTGAAATGATGGATGGGCGTGCATGGCGTGTTGAGACACCTGGGGGGCCGATTCATGCGCTGGTTGCTTTGGGTCATGGCAAAAAGGGTATGGCAGGTTGGCACTAAAATCACCATGGGGTTGGCGCCACTGTGTTCTTTTCCTGGTGGCTCATTCTTTTTGGAAATGTTCACATAAGCACACACACACACGCACGCTTGTGCACAAAGACACTCCACTGGGCTTTCCCCTGATCTGTTGAACTTGGCATCTGCTTCAGGAACTTGCTATTGAAAATGCTGGCCTGAGTTTTATTCGTTTGACCTTGGTAGTGAGAAGTATTGTAAAGGTTATCAGCCTGGAAGTGGAAGATCAGACCCTCATTTTTTACCCTGTTCACCCTTACAACTACAGAGTCTCGAGCAAATATTCGCTTTAACAAGCAATAAATTGTGTTAATGCAGGCTGCATTTTACTGCTAATTGATTTTCATTTTATTCGTTCATTCATCTGCTTGCGCGGGTCGCGGGGAGCTGGAGCCTATCCCAGCTGACTAAGGGCATGAGGCGAGGGAAACTCCAGGCATGACGCCAATGCACCGCGGAGCCACACAGAGACAAAGACAAGCACTCACGCTCACACTCACACACTACGGGCTATTTGGAATGGCCAATTAACCTGAAGCGCATGTTGTTAGAGGTGGGAGGAAGCCGTACAACCCAGAGAGAACCCACGCAGACACAATGAGAACATGCAAACTCTGCAAAGAGGGGGACTCGAACTCGGAACGGTCTTGCTTCAGCGCTACCCACTGCACCACAGTGCCGCTGATTTTCATTTTATGTGACTGTTAATTTTTTTTTATCCCGTTTTTATCCCTTAAATAGGAGTTTGTTTAGCTGTGCCTAACACAGTGTTTTGTGCACAGCAAAGCCATTTTGGTCTCAACCTTCATAAAATGCATATTAGCAGACATTCAAAATTAGTAGAGAATTAAAGGTCCACTACTGACATTCTGATTTGTCAAAATTGATTTCTAAATTTCTGACAATCATACATGACTAAAGAACTTGAACAAGTTTTATGAAGAATCTTATGCCAATGTGATGATATAAATATGTATGTTTGATCACTTTTACCTTAGATTGCTAATATGTAAATAAATGTTCAAGAGTAAAAATCATTAAACGTTTTATGTTAGTGAAAGTAATAGGATCTTGAATTGATGGTGAACAAAAATTGTGATGTATGTTGGTTTGTTGTTTGTAGCAATTTGATGTTAATGTTTCTGACTTTTTATTTCTCCTTGAAACTTTCTCTACATAATTTAAGGTAGATTTTAAAAAGTATTGAAAATTCTTGAATACTTGAGAGAGATAAATTGTGTTACCATAAACAAATTCTCCATGTGATTGTGTGTTTGTGAATGCGCAGACGAGCAAATGTACCGCTGCGAAGACTGTGATGAGCTGTTCTCCTCAACACTTGAACTACGGCGACACCAGAAGTATTCGTGCTCCAGTACTGGCTCCATTTTTGACTCACTGAGGGAAGACTTCAAACAGGAGCGTGAGGACAGTGATGAGCCCATCCACGAATGTAAAGACTGTGAGAAGATCTTCCCCAATGAGTACAGGTACAAAGACATGATAGCAATTTGTCCAAGATTCAATTTCTAATGAAGATAGACACTTAAATATGTCAAATGTGACTTGTTTTTTACTGACGACATTGTGCTCTCGCCATCAAGTCTGGGCCAACACATGATAGTTCATACAGAGGAGAGGGAGTACAAGTGTGACCAGTGCCCAAAAGCATTCAACTGGAAGTCCAACCTCATCCGTCATCAGATGTCACACGACAGTGGCAAGCGCTTTGAGTGTGAAAACTGTGATAAGGTACAGCATACCCAGCACGTAAGTTGTGCACAGGACACACAGGCTTTATATGCTTCAGCAATTCTGTTTGCCTTGCTTTTAGTCTTCAGTTACACAGGTCATAGATTAACTCATTCTGAAAGAAAGACATCCAAATGTAGACATGAGCAATAAAACGCTCTTATCTCATCAAGAATGGAAAATATAAGAAAAAATTCTTTAAAAATGCTAACATTGTATTTTCATGTACTTCAAATTCCAGGTTTTCACAGATCCCAGCAACCTACAGCGCCACATCCGCTCCCAGCATGTGGGGGCCCGTGCCCACACATGTCCTGAGTGTGGGAAGACCTTTGCCACTTCGTCAGGCCTCAAGCAGCATAAGCACATCCACAGTAGCGTCAAGCCCTTTATATGTAAGTAGGAGCTTTGGAAGTAAAGGACCACTTTATTCTTTACATTCCTATTATTTCATCTTTTTTCCTTCTATCTCATGTTGCCTAACAACCATCTACCTCTTATAACTGCAACAACTTGCTGACCATATTCACATAGTTTGAATGTTCAGGGATCGCGTTGATATTGCTATGAATTTGATGTTGACTTGATGTGTTTAAATATGAATCAATGACCCTTTCTTTGCTCTCTTTCAGGAAATCAAAATACATACAATATAAATTTCATGTCATCTTGTGTGGTTTTAGAAGTAATTTGGCAGTAAAATACCTGCTAAATAGATTTGATCATGTATTTCAGTCACTCGTCATTTGGTAGTTTCTAGCATGTGAGAGTGGTGGTCTTTTGGTCCTTTCATTTTCTTGCATTGTTTATAACCGTTGTTTCCAACATGTATGTGTCGCTCTTAATTTGGTATACAAAGTTAGAGACAGTGTTAAAATGGGTTTAACCAGGCCCTGATGGGCTTCATCTTTTTGCTCCCCCAGGTGAGGTGTGCCACAAATCCTACACTCAGTTCTCCAACCTCTGCCGACACAAGCGTATGCATGCTGACTGCCGCACCCAGATCAAGTGTAAGGACTGTGGGCAGTTATTCAGCACTACCTCTTCCCTCAACAAGCATCGTCGCTTCTGTGAGGGTAAAAACCATTATGGCTCTCCAGCAGGGATATTTAACCCTGGTCTCTCTATGAGCACCAGCCCCATCATGGCTAAGGCCAAATCTCACCATCCCCACCTTGCAGGCTTAAACCAATCAGGTTTAGGTTTCACTGAATACTTTCCCTCTCGACCAAACCCACATACTGGCTTGCCCTTCTCCCCCGGACCCCATGGTTTCCCATCCCTCCCTCATGGCTTCCCAGGTATCTTCCCTCCATCACTGTATCCACGACCTCCTTTATTGCCAGCGAGTTCACTGATAAAAAGTCCTTTGGGTGGCAGCAGTCAAGAAGTCAAACTGCCTCGGAGCCCCTTAGATGCCCCCCCACTGTCTTTGGTCAGCTCCACAAATAGCAATGGAGGTAATGCTTTTGGTCAACTTGAAGAAAAAGAAAAAGAAAATAAACTAGATTTGTCCTCCAGTGGAGAAACCAGGCCAAAAACCAAGACGGCAGACATATCTGATGGCAGTGACATTGAAGACATTAACACCACAAGTGGGACAGATTTGGACACCACCACAGGCACTGCTTCAGGTGATGGTTCTGACTTGGAGAGCGATGGAGACAGTGAACGTGAGCGAAGTGGAAAAAGAAGGAAGCCGTCTGGGACTATATCAATTCAAGAAGGCCACCAGTTAGAAGACCCAAACAGTGCACTGATAGCAGCTGTGTCTAGTTCGGGGAATTTTACGATTGATCGTCCCTTTCTGTCCTCTGCATCATCCCAGCACTCCTTCTTCCCTCCACCTGATGAGCAAGCTCTGCCTCCTACCACAAATGCAAATGCAGCCACCACAGATTCTATCAAAGCCATTGCCTCTATTGCAGAGAAATACTTTGGTCCAGGTTTGATTGGTCTTCATCAAGAGAAGAAGATGGGTCCATTGCCCTACCATTCCATGTTTCCATTCCAGTTCCTGCCCAACTTCCACAACTCACTCTATCCTTTCAGCGCTGATCGAAATGCCCTAAACCCTGGCATGTTCTTTAAGGCAGAGCCCAAGTCACCACGTGAGCATCTGCACAAGGTCATTTCTGGTAATGTAGGAGCTCCTGCTTCCACAGGAGATTCACCATTTGATCTGACCACAAAGTCAAAGGAGACCAAGCTAGCTCCTCCCACCCCAACAAAGCCCTCAAACCCCAACAATAGTACAGAGAGTAGTAGTAGACCTTTAGCAATATTTAGCAGTGAAGAACAGCCACTGGACCTCAGCATAAGTAGTCGGAGCCGAGGTGGACAGAATGGTGTTGCAGCTGAGCCACAAACGAGAAAGAATAATATCTTTGGAGTTGGAAAGGGGGTGTCTGTCAAAGACGAAACACCAGCTGGATTTCCACATTCACAGTTATTACACCAATCCTCCATTGCCCAACACCAACATCCTCAGGCACAGCCACATCAGCCCCCGCCACTGCACTACGCAAAGCCCTCAGCATTCTTCATGGACCCCATATACAGGTATTTCAGCCACGATTAGATGAGAAACTGGTATTTTTGCATGATAGCACTTTTAGGTTGTTTATGTACACACTGAGAAAGGTAAAGGTTGGTTTTAAGACAATGGTTGGTGGTTGTGGATGAACTCAGACCTTGGTACGTAACCCTCTGCCTTGTCCTTGGTCCAGCAGGGTGGAGAAGAGGAAGCTACTCGACCCTGTAGGATCTCTGAAGGAAAAGTTCCTGAGGCCCTCACCATCACTTTTCCATCCACAGGTTGTCTTACAGCACATACACATTTTATTTCTAGAGGCAATATAATCTTACACAGAAACAACAAATGCTACACATACTTTAAACAAAGTACTTGTCGCATTTAAACAAAGTACAGCAAAGAAATACAGTACTAAACAACAGAACTAACCTCTAGGTATTGCATGCAGGCTAATTATTCTCAGTATGATCTGTAATTTTCAAACCACATATTATACATGAAAATACTTCACCCCTGCCTCCCACACTGCTACAACCTGAATTGAGAAGGTCCTACACACCATCATGCATCATCAGTGCTGATGTTATTTTTGTAAAGTGTATGATTTCTTCCTTTGTTTTCTGAAAGATATCTGTGTACCTCATCAGTTCTACCTTTTTGAGAGGATGCAGTCTGTTATCACAAACCTTTTGATAATCAGTCACATTGTTCGACTATCCCAGACCCTCCCTACTTTTATTGATTTTGATTACAAGGAATGAGAGTCTTAATAAAAAAGACTTATAACAGTTTGAATTGCCTCTGCCTCTTGTAGCCACTCTAATATTAGTTGTGTTATTGTTTCATGCACTTGGAGCCCAAAGGCTAGCTAATAACTCAACCTCCTCCAAGTTTTTTTTTTTGCCTGTGGCTGGTAGGCTAGATAATAGCACTGTGTCCATCAAGGACATCCTGTGTTTGTCTCCAGGAGAATAGGGGCCTGTAGTTGGGGAAACAATTTAATCTAACCTGAAAATCTATCAAATATAAATGCATGAAACCGTGCAATACATTTGTTTGGTGCATATGCAAGTAGATACATTTATACATGAATATGTATGTGAATACATGGCATGGTTCTTGTAAGCTCTAGCTTAACTAAAAACTGCATCTTCCATCAGTGGATGATGGTATTATGTTGGATCACTTCAAAAAGGCAGCAATTTGCTGCCTTTTTGAAGCCACCAAATCGCAATTGATCATCATTCCCAAGAAGAAGCTTTCACGTGCTCCCATGTGAAAGCTTCTCATATCAGAGAGTCTCAGCTGTGATACTCCCACTGATCCAAACACAATGCCACCTCTAATTCAGTCTCATGACGGAATCCCCTCCTCCCGTTCTCAGACTGTGAATAAACACATTGAGACGGAGTGTCTGTCCCTGTGTCTCTCCCATCCCGTATTCACTAAAAAAGGAAGGATGTAAGCTGTTTTTGGCAAATAAACTCAGACATAATTGCCACCCTTTGTTCACATGCTTCTACTGGAGGGGAAGCGGTTATCAGCCGGTGGTATCTTAAACTATATTGTACAGTTCCAATCGGGGCTCTTGAATGCCTCATTTAGTCTGTTTGCCAGCATGCAAAAGTAGCTTCAGCAGGAGAAGGCAAGAGGTGGAGAACAAAGCTCTGGCTGAGGCTGAAGGTGAGGGTGTATAGTGGGGGCCGCTGGAGGAATGGTACTTAAGCATTTGTGAATGTGTTATAGGTCATGGAGGTGACTCGCTGTTAGCACAAACAACAAGGTTACACTCTGATATACTGCTTCCGCTCTCTGTCTCTTTCTTTTGCTCCCTGTTTTCTCTGACATTGTGCCTTTGTTTTCAATGCTTCCTTTTCTCTATCAACAGACACACAAGCACGTACACACATCCACACACAGTAGATGTACTGTATATAGAAATAGCTTTCAGTAGCTTCTCCTAACGTGTGATGTCGATAGCGATATCTGGTCGAATAAATTTGATAAACTTCAAAACAATGGTATCTGCTGATTCTCATCAAAATATTTTATCTTATTAGGTCTCAATTTTTGTTACCTCTTTATCCTCCCACTCCATCAGATGTCAGCTATGGAGAACATGACAGAGAAGCTGGAGAGCTTTGGGGCTCTAAAACTGGATGTGCCACCGAATTCACTGCAACACTCAGCTCACCCACTGTTCAACTTCCGCTCGCCACCACCTTCCCTCTCAGATGCCATCCTCCGCAAGGGCAAGGAGCGTTATGCGTGCAGGTGAGCAATGTGATGCAGTGTGCTATTTGTTTTGAATATCTAATATTAACTTACATTAAACAGCATTATGCTAACAATAAAGCATTTGACAATGTTTTGCAATTTTATAACCTTATAATCTATTTTATATCCTTATAATCTACTATCTCCCTCTGTCTCTCTTTACATTCTCTCCTCTAGGTACTGTGGGAAAATCTTTCCTCGTTCAGCAAACCTCACCAGACACTTGCGGACGCACACAGGGGAACAACCCTACAGGTATCAGAACGAATTCAGGTCCTTTGAAGTTCTTTTTCCGATACTTAATTCGGTTTGTGCTCAGCTAAACCAGCAGGAGTGGCGTTTATTTTCAAAATATCCAAGTTGTAAAAAGTGACAGTTATATTATATACTGTACTTAGACAGGGTGACCATTTCTGGTGAATCCGTTGACTCAGAATGTCTGGGCTCATTTTACAACGAGATTACTGGGATCAGATTTGATATTGGTAATGCCCCCTTTAATGTCAGAAATGAGGTGTTCGAATTATGTGTCCCTGCTGAAAAACAAGCATTAATAGTGCAATTAAATTTAAAATTGATTAAATAAAATTGTCTGTGCGGTATGACTGCTATGTATATATAAATCATTCACTTTTTAACTGACAGCTAGATTTTTTTAAGTTGATTTGCACATAAAACTGTTGAAAATATTGTGCTCCTTCTTTAAACCTCAGACTATTTGTTAAATAAGAAATCAAGGCTTAAAGAGTTTCTTATTCCTTTTCAAAAGTGGATTTAAAATACCAAGAAGCCCTGACTGTGTGCTTTAGGGGCAGCCCCTCTTCCAATGCCACTATGCATTTCTTTAAACCTACATTTACATTATCCTATTCTCTACTGGCAGGTGTAAATACTGTGACCGCTCATTCAGCATCTCATCCAATCTTCAACGACACGTCCGCAACATCCACAACAAGGAGAAACCTTTCAAGTGTCACCTGTGCAACCGCTGCTTTGGTCAACAAACCAACCTTGACCGTCATCTCAAAAAGCATGAGCACGAGAACATTCCTGGTCAGTTTGCTTCATCTGCAACCCCGTTTTCTTTGAGAAAAGTGAGGCTGTGAGAACTGAAACGTAATTATTAAACAGGGACTTGTGTTATGTTAATGGACTGAATAATGAATGGCTCAAGTTTCCCATTTGGAAAATTTTAAAGCTCTTTGCCTCAACAAATGTTTAGCTTGGTCCTGTGAATGATTTAAAATGGGAAAACCACTTAATTAAAGAATTAGTCCTTGTTTTTCCTACTGTGTTGCCAAAAATACCCATTTTATGTGCAGCACGGAGTCATGCCTCTGAATATGGATGGAACATAAACTTTTTGAACTTCATGACAATGAATATTATGTACATATTTATTTCAAAGTGATTCAAGCTTCTCAATTATTTTGACACTTCTTGATTTGAAATCACACCATAATGAAGCAAATAATACATTTAGTTTGAGATCATTCCTTGTGGGCATTGCTGTATATTGTTGTCACATAACTAACATCCAAACCAAATTTCTCAGATGATGTTTGCATGTCAACAAGAGGTCATTTTTTAGTTCCTTGTGTCTAAGGAAAATAAGCAATAGCATCTTCTTCAAAGTCATCACTCAAAGTCCAAACTGAAACAACAGATTGTTTCCTGTTAGTATCACAGCGTATTTACAGTATATTTTCATTAATCCAAATTTAACATGCACTGTTTTTTATAATTTCTTCATAAATTACACCATTTCTTGTCCATAAATACCAACATGATTCATGCAAGAGTAATGTTGTAAAATCTATAAGAAAGAGGGCAAGAATAAAACAACATGAAGTGATAATATTTTTCTACCTCTATAAATGTTACTTAAATATCAAGCTTAAAGTAGATTCTGACTACACTTTGGCCAAGACTAGCAGAGTGTGGTTTAACTGGCTGTCTCCTTTTTGTGAGTGTGGTTGTACATTCAGGCTGCTGCCAGTGAATCGTGTCAGTTTACCCTACATGCTGCAGGGATGGCCTTGTGTCATCAGACGCTGACACTTGGGGTCAAAATAGATAAAGGTGTAATCCCTCCATCACTAGCCAAACACACAAAAACAATATAAAATAGGCAAATTTATGTGTTTGTGTGTTACTTAAGTTTAAGTGCCTCATTTTCTGACAACGACTCATCAACTTAATTTCCACTGATGACTGCCATAGAGTATGCATGAAGACCACATGCAGAAACACACATTATCTATCAACCAGTCTTAGGAAATGTTTTAACAAAATGTGACTTCTTTCTGTCACTGTTTATATTGTACTTATTCCATGAGTTTCATCTTCTTCACTATGGAAATAATTCATACAATAACCCTCATGATTTATGGAGTTATGTTCATCAGATGAGCAACAAACTAATCATCCTTATGTAATTGGTTTTGTGTATGTGGCTGATGTGGATGTCCATGTGTGTAAATCTGGGTGGATGTCTGCACACTTTCCCAATAGTGAGCCAACAGTCCGGGATGCTGTCCAACCTAGGAACCACCATCTCCTCTCCCAACTCCGAGCCAGACAATCATGCACTTTTAGATGAGAAGGAGGACTCATACTTCTCAGAAATCCGCAACTTCATTTCCAACAGTGAGATGAACCAGGCCTCCAGCTCCGTGGATAAAAGGTAACAGGGAAACTCTCATGCATGGACTGCATTTCAATCAAGATTTTTACAAAGACTTTTGGTGATTACATTTGATGCATGAGTTTTAACTGCCACTACTTATGCCAGGCCTTCATTTTTACCCCAAACTTAACCGTAAAGTCAACTTTAATCCTAACTCTAACCAGTAAAGAAAGCTAGCAACAGTTGCTCTCTGGACCTCATCCCTGTTCACAGCGACATATTGTATTACATGCTTGTGCTTGTAGCACAGCTCCCTCCAGTGGTTCAAATGTGCACGGCACTCTAAATCCCAATTCCACATTACTTTACTGTACATACCAAAAGCGGTCATGGTTAGTCAGCCTATTCAAGTGTAACTTTTAAAAACTACTGTTAATCACGTTTTGCAATCATTAAAAAAGCTGTCCATCAAAATCTTTCTGAAGCTAATTTGATGCAGTCAAGTATTTGTTTTGACCTTTGCATCACTTCTTTGCTTCATATCATCTTCCATGCCTTGCAGCAGTATATTCAGCCTTTAGTGTGTTCTGAGACTTTTGAGCGTGGTTATATTTATTTCCCTTGTGAAAACACTTTTTAAAACCTACCTAAAATTGTTTGCAATTTGGAAGCAGACACAGCGTGAGTCCATCTTAACCATCAAAGTTTTTCTGGCTTGACAGATGGCTGGATGGAAAGGTCAGCTCCATGTTTCCTGACGTGTTTTTAGTGTTAGTAGCTCCATTGGTGAGAAGCGTCAGAGGTTTCAGGCAAGACAAGGGCGAGGGAACGCCAAGAAGCACAAAATGTTTTTCTCTTTCAGTCAGTGGTTTGCCTCCTTTCTTGACTCTCTACACTTTCCTTCTCCTTCTCTCATTCCCAATGTGAATTCCTTTATATAGTCTCATTTTCTGTCTGTCTTTTCTTCCATCATCCCCCTCCCTCTTGTCAACACACATTATGGCCAGCAGACCCACTGGCAATTTAGCCCTTTTGCCATATGGCATCAATACTGAGTCTCATCCGCAACAAACTGGCCTGACATTTTAATATCTGTAATTCAGAGTAAGTATTGTGCTCTTTTGTCCTCCCACCATACAGCTCACTGTTTATTCTCCTTCTTAGTAACTGAGGTCAAACATTGAATGCAAACGGTCATGGATGACAATAGTAATCTGTTTTTGCATTATCCTTTCACCTCCTCTGAACTGCATTTTCAGCAAATCAGCCAGCCAACTAAAAACCCCCCGTGAGCTGATGTTTTCTGATAATTTCGGAGCTGAGGATATCGTAGAAGGGAATAAACAAATATGTTAGACAGTATGGAGGTACACACTTATTTCCAACATTGCAGTGTAGAAGGATCAGGAGTTATTTGTCTCTTCTGAACCACAATTCAGGTCACAATTAAGTCTGGAACAGGGACTCAGGCCATGGCTGGAACTTTATGGTTCGCATGAATCAGTGCGTGCTTGTTCCTTTTCTGGCACTGAGATACAATGGCTGGCAATTTGGACCCTGGGGGAGACTCAGGTTGAGGCATTTATCTGGGAGATCCACTGATGATGGAGCTCTTCCCCCATCCACCCACTATCCATACCCCCAGCCCGCTAACACAAACACCCAACTGACGTGTTTAGACTAAATGACAAAACCCAGGGCCCCCTGTATGTCAGAGCTATGCTTCTGTCTCCACACACAGGCATGTATTTTTTCCCCGCCAACTAGCTCTGCAATTTGATTATGGTGATATTTAATCTAGATTGAAAGAGGAGAACTTTTTTCCCCTCTCCAAAGTCCCCCTACACGTATTTACCCACCCACTGTGTGTGACCCAATCCTGTCCCTGTGCACCCCTTCCCAGAGGTAATCCTGTCTGATTTGATAAATGTCCACTGTGTGGCAAAAAACAATGGAAAGGGTAAATTTGCCGTCCCAGAGGAAATGATATCATGAGCCATGACATCGTGGTCTGGGGGTGATGGAGAGTCGAGTTGTGGTGCTGGCTGGAAAATGTACAGATGGCAGGTCGTAATGGCGGTGTGCTGATAGCCTGTTTGCAGACCAGCCATCGTCTTCCTTCAGTCACACAGAATATGCTCCACCATTGAAGGGTTTAGGGGAACCAGTCTGCAGCAGGGCATCTCCTGCTCTGTGTCTGAGGAGCTGCTCAATTAATCATATGTGGGCGGTTTGGAAAGTGCTCCGGGCAGACTGTCAGCACCCATGTTGTTTGTGTGGACACTGGAGTTGGACTGTGCTTGCCGTCAACAGATTATTTATGTTTCGCTCCCTGCTTGTGATGAGTCATGTCTTTAGATGGTCAGGAAATGGTAAAAGCCACACGGCTCTACACCATTCAGACTGAAATAAGTGTGTCTCACTCTGTAACATTATGAAGAGAGTAGTAAGACATTTACATTTGGAAATGAGGATAGACGAATGAGAATGAATGAGCGCACACACACACACACCCACACACACATACACAGACAAGGGGCCTGTAAGCATACAAATAATGGGAGGTAGAGCTGCGTGCAGCTCCTTCTTGGTGCACCAAATGAGCAACTTGTAAGTGGATGGTACCTTGCTCAAGGGCACCTCGGCAGCACTCAGGAGGTGAACTGGCACCTCTTCACGGCCAGTTCACACTCCGAACGTTTTTTGGTCCATATGGGCCTTGAACTGGGCAACCTTTGGTCCCCAGCCCAAGAGCTAGTGGACTGAACTACTGCCGCCCACTGATTAAACATTTGCTCTACATAATTTAATAAAAATGAATATTAATATTACTTTAATACTAAACTAATTTTTGTTCAGTTTATTTACAGGGTTAATATACCTGAATCCTATTTATATCTTCTTTTATTCCTCACTGCTCACATAGGTATTTGTTTCATCCAGAAGCTAAACGAGCTAAACTGTCTTACTGTGTTCACTTAACGTTAAAAGTTTTAAATTTTATTTTTTGAATAATGAAATGTCACCACTACGGGGAAAAAAAGACAGTGGTATCATTAACATCATCATTAGTAACCCTTCTTCTCTTCTTCGACTCTTGAACCCTATACAGGTCAGATCAGGCTGAGGAAGAGCGTCCGCCCAGCCATAGTTTGTCTAACTCAAAGCTAGGCCTCCAGGGGCTGGAGGAGGAGGAAGAAGAAGTGGAAGGCGATGACGAGGAGGAGGAGGAAGGTAGCTTGACAGAGAAGTCTCATGATGAGGCGCCAGAGTCCCCATCTCCTATTACAACAGGAGTGTATGAGGAAGAGGAGGAGGAGGAAGAGACGGCTCCATTAGCTATGAGCTATGAACACACTCGCAGGTATTCATTTTGTCAACTGTACTTAAACCAATGAGGTCAGGGTTCACTGATAGCTGCATCTCAATCGATAATTAGCAGGTACAGAAAATGTGCACAACATAAAGTGTTGATTTCCACAAACTAATCTCTATACTTCCTTTCATTGCAACCAAAGCGCAAAACAATATTTCAAAGTGAGAAGGAAAGAAAGAAGAAAACATGGATTAAACTTTCACAGAGACCTTTATGTCAGTGCTTCACTTTTCTCTGTTCTTACAGTTTATTCCTTCTATTAATACTTAATCAAACCTCTTTTCTCTCTTCTATTCATGGTCCCCCCCCCCCTCCCCTCTGCATCACATTAATTCTCCATCTCTCTATACATGACATTTCTCTTTCATCCATATGTCCAACAAACTTACCATTCATACCTCCCTATGAATTTCTGCCATCAATCCATCCCTCGCACAGATGTATAGAGGAGGAAGGCTCTCTCTTGGACCTGGAAGGTCTGCACAGCTTTCCCAAGAGTCTGGAGGGGTTACGTAAAGCAGCCAGTGGCGAGCAACCCTTTGATGTTAAAGACATATTTAACACCTCACTAGAATCGGAGGCTTTGAAAGAGACATTATACAGGCAGGCTAAAACCCAGGTATGTGACTGACTTTAGTATTTTAACCTAAAGAGAAATGGACAGGAAATAGATATGCAGTATATTCTGATAAGACAAAAGAAGGATGAATACAGATAAAGAAACAATTATTTTCTAATTGCCAGGTAAATGTCTAAGATAACTTGAACCGAAACTAACTACAAAATTCTTCTTTGTCTCACCTCCCTCATCATTTCCTCTCACTTTTCCGACTAACATGAACTATTAACTACTCTTTTTTGTCTTGAATTTTAAAAAAAATTACAGAACATAATTACATGGTGCAGTTTCAAGAAAATTTAAACAGGCTTTATGATTTATTATGAGATCTGTCGAAGTAGAGACATCACAATGAAAAAGTCCAATGATTTACTAAATAAAACCTATGAATAAATAGAAATAATCACAACAATAAAAATATTAGAACTATTAAATATAAAATAATAAAATCCAATTGATTAAATTATATGACTGGACATAAGGACATATTAATAAGATTGAGAGTTGTGTCCTTATTAAAAATCCCACTTTTTTTCCAACAGGCTTATGCAATGATGCTGTCTCTCTCAGAGAACAATCCCTTGCACGGCCCCTCGCAGAACTCTCTGGATGCTTGGCTGAGCATGGGAGGAGGACCGTCTGAGACGAGCAGCTTTCACCCACTCAACCACATCTAGATAAGAGCGAGATAGAGACAGAAAGCACGTGGGACGACGAGGATAGACGCAAGAAGCCAAGTGGACTTGAGTAGTGAGATGATGTGGATGCCAGAGAAGAATTCAGTGTCACATATGTTCAACAGAGTAAAATCTGTTTGTGTGTGTGTGTGTGTGTGTGTGTGTGTGTGTGTGTGTGTGTGTGTGTGTGTGTGTGTGTGGTGTGTGTGTGTGTGTGTGTGTGTGTGTGTGTGTGTGTATGTGTGTGTGTGTGTGTGTGACTTAAAGATGGGAAGGGGAGATTTTCCCTCATAGAGGCGTCTCGCAAGACTCTTTCAAAGAGAAAGCACTGCTAAGCTCCTGTTGATGTGAAGGACATGATGAATGCTTCTCAGCAGCATTGAAACTCTGCATTACTCTGATCAAGTCCACAAGGCTCACCCCATTACCACTGAGACCCTCCACACGGCTCTCAGAAAGACACTTAATGACTAGTATGTCTCTAAAATTTGTGTACACCAACTACTTCAAGCACTGCAGCATCAGCACTGCATCAGTACTGCATGTCCACAAGGTGGCGGTCTTTCACTAGGAACATGGACACGTTTTCTAAGTCTCCTGGTCCCCCCATCAATTACGATGAACTCATTTACTCATCTTGTATCAGTTCTAACTGCAGAATAGCACCAAGTCAAATGTTACTTGAGGAAATGATAGCTCCAATAGATTGATTTCTGATTGATTACATGAAGAAAAGTGCTCAAAACAAGAAAAAAAAAATGCTGATTTTAATGGGCTATTCGGACGCTATCCACTGTAATTTTGTTGCTGATTTGATCATGTTGAAAATGAACTTATATCACACTCAAAATGAGGAAGGTCTTTCTCTGCTTGTTTATTTCATTTTCATTTGTTAATTTTATTTACTTTCTTCTCCTCTTAGATACACCAGTATTTCTTTGTAGGCACCACAGTGCTAAATTGTTAATATAATTTTTTTTAGAGAAGGACCAAAATTGTATGATATTGTCATATGATGTACAAAATAACCTAGATGTAGATAGGAAGAGTGGTATGTGCCAAATAACCCATTGAAATTATTTTGTTCTGTGACAATCATTTCTTTTCCAAGAGGCTTGTCTTTGCTGTCATAGTTTTGTTGTTTTTTTCCTCCTTACTACACTCTTACTCATTTGATTTCAGAAGTGTGTGTATGTATTTATTTTCGGTTGTCTTGTCATGACTGGAGGAGTGAAAATTAAGAAGTCATTTGTCCCTCTTGTCTTTTTTCTGAAGGACTGAATGCCTATCAAAGCATGAGGCAGAATCTAATTCCCCGCTTTTGATGTGTTAGTGTGCCAAAATGAAAAGAACCCATGAATTTAATTGTTCTTATTTATAGTTAAATATAATGTAGTTTGTTTTAGGTCCTATTTGGCACTGCAGCACCCTGCAGCGTTTAGTTTGATCTTCTTTTTTCAGAGGAACCATTTTACCCAGTATGCTGAATATGTCTAGTTAAAATTGGCTTGAATATAATGTAAGTTGGAAAGCTTTCACTACGAATGTCAGAAAAGGGCATTACTATTACTATGTACTATTAAATCTGACTAATTCCCCCTCTGTGTCTCATGTGATAGTGTCAATGAATATTCCTTTTGATTAGAATTAGTTGCCACTGTCCAAAAATCTAAACATTGACTCAAATCAACATGAATATCTTGTTTCCACATTTTTGAGACAAAATTGCTGATCATGTACAACAAAAGGTAAGGACTCATCGTGCCAGAAAAAGAGAATAAATCTGATGTTCTAATCAATCATGAATTGGGGTTTAAAAAAAAACCATCCCAAGAAATTAACTTTATATTCCCTGTATTACTGCAAGAGCATACTGATAATTCATTCCATGTGGTGTAGAGGATAGCTTTGAGTCATTTACTGTAGATAACTGTAGATAGCTGCAGGAGGCAGGGAGGGTGAGCATTGTTGATCATTGTTGCCTTGATCCTCCCTTGTAATAGGACTTTCAGAGCCTGATGCTGTATTTTCAAACTAGTACTTAAACTATATGGGTCCAAGCCGTAAATTGATCAGGCTTAGGTCTCGAGGACTTTGAATACTTTTCAGACTAGTTTCACTCCCAGCAGATGAGCAGGTCAGGAAAATCTGAAACAGAAGCACTGTAATTTTTCTCCACCACAGCAGGTGGTGGTGATGCAAGGACTGATGCACCATCTCATTTTTCTGAAAGCAGAAGTCTTTTTATAATTCTACTGAGTGGGATTTCATTCATGGTAAACAACTCATGTTTATAAAATGTAAAGTCTTGGTTGCTAAGTTTTTAGGTTGACTATATGTAGTAATTCATGTCATGAACTACTGTAATAAATATGTGCTGTGTAAAGCAAAGGAATTGAAGGTATTGAAGTATTCTATTTTGCCAACTTCAGAGAGCTTTCTGGCAGATGGTAGATGATAAATGTTTCAGTGTAATAGAACATGGTTGCTGTCGTTCCCCCCCCCCCCCCACTGTTACAAGAGAAAGTAAAAATATACATATTGTTTCTTTTTAACTGTATAGTATTTTAAAGAAAAACAATGATGCATTTGTCTGAAGAAAAAAAATCATTGAAAAATATGGGTTTAAATGGATGGTGCTTGTTTTGTTTGAATCTGAGTTGTATATTGCTTCTGTTATGTTTATTGAAAACAAACAAAAAATATTGTGCATGACGTGTTTAGCAGTCATAATGATGTCCATTTGTGAAGTGTGTATGAAATTGAAAAATGAGAAAAAAATGTAAAAACAAACAAACAAAACAAAAAAATCCGTAGATGCACTTATTGTACACGTGGTTTGGTTAGTAGGTGTGACTTCAAATTCTTGACTGCCTTCCAGGTGGGTCTGAAGACATAGAAAAGACTTGTGGGACAAGACATAATGAAAAACAATAAAGGATTGTAGAATAATATTGAACCATTCTGAAATTGCAGTTCTTTTGATGCTTGTGATTATTGAAGATGTACTTTAGAGAAATTTCATTGATAAAATATGACTCTGATGTTAATTCTGTAGAATAGCAATGTATACCAAATGTAATCTTTCCAATGCTATGAAGAATTTATACATGAAATTGATATGCAATAAAACCTGTGTGCTTTTTAAAGGAGGAGCTTCATTATTTTTGAATATATTATGATGGTTAGTGTCCATGTGTCTAAATGTTCTGTGAGAACTCTGACACATTAAACATTCAGAGCCTGATTGGCTCCTGAAGGCTTTTTTTCTCTTCCATAAGCCTGGTGTTAATCCAGGTTTATGGATTAACACCATAAACCTGGATGGCCAGTAATCCCAAACGTAACTCTAAAATCTACCCATTATAATGGATGACTTTCATCACATAATTAGATACCATTTTTTAATGAATAGAAAAAATACTAGATTTTTTTTTATTACATGTCAAGTGGTTAAATAACAGGAAGAACAGTTTGTTTTATGCATAAAAATGTGCAGCTCCCGGCATGGAAAACTGTAATGTAATGGTACCTAACTCCTGGCCTGAGGACCAGTACCAGCCCGGTTTTCTTTTGTAAAGTTACTGGTTTCTCTCCACCACATCTCAGAGTCACACCTTTTAAGATGCTTAGTTACACAGCTACCTTCTTAAAGGGGCCTCTCTGGCCGACAACACTGAATATATTCCCCCTGAATTGAACTGTCCAAACTACTATGACTTAAAAAAAAAAAAAGAATGGAAATGAAACCTGCAAAATACTAGCTAAAATTTATGCTCTACTGTTCTATTTTGTTGTATTTATCTACCACACCACAAAGGCTTGTTTGTGAAAATATTGTCTGAAGTTAAATTGGTCCGTTGGCCAAAAAAATGAACACATGAACACGTGGTCGGAGAAACCATAAATACTATACAGATAGTCCTCAAGATACAAACATCTGACCTTTTGAACATTCATAGGTAATAACAACCTTGTTCTATTATAACCGGTAACAGTAGTTCCCCTTTCTGCCACTGCCCATGCCGAATAGTGTAACATGACACCCCATAGATTAAGATTTCACATGTCGTGTCAAAATAACTCAGCAAATATGAGAGTTAGACAGTTTGTTCTGATGTCAGACTTCATGTGGCTTTCCTTTTGACGCATCATCTGTAGCATATTGTTCTTTGTGTATCCATATCTCTGACCTCAAATAGTGGTTATAGAAGTTTGAAATATGACAAATGATGTAATACAAACAATTCCGCTTAGAAACAGTTTCTCAGAACCAATTGCATTTGTAGGTTGAGGACTAACTCGGCAGAACAAAAAGTAAGGTGTTTATGTGTATGCTGACTAGTGTTGACTAAAGTGATGTGTAATGATGGTACCCAAATCTAGTTATGTTTAGGTTGGGTTAATCCAGTTCTTCTTATATCTCAATGTATAGTATGCTGCTGGCAAAATGAAATCATAATTGTCCATGTCTGTCATGGGACAGACATGAGTTCAAATATCAAATATAAATGAGAAACTTTCTTGATCATATGAAGAACAAGCCCTTGTTAATAAAACTCAAACTGTTGATAAAGCAGTGACAATATTTATTGTGTCAAATAAAAGCCAAAGACAGTCACATTTACATGATCATGCTTTTATTAAAATCTAAAGGTACACTCTAACAATAATTTGTATAAAACATGCAACGTTGCTAAAATGCTTTGTCAAAAAGCTTTCATTTAGCAGATGAATGTTTTTAATGAGATGTTCACTCATAAACCCATCCTCACAAGAAGAAAATGTCATTTTTTAAAAAATTTTTGTCCACTAAGTTAACCAACGTCTTTTCAAATGTTTTTGAGAAATTCTGCCGACTAGACATAAAATCCAACAGGCTAATGGTGAGGAAAACGTCATTAGTAGAGGTGACGTGACTAATCTGCAGATCAACATACTCAGCACTTTCTCAATCTCATTTTTGGGAAATATGGAACTAACTTTTTTTTTTTCGTGCATCACTGTTTATTTTACTGCACCTGCAAAAAGCCAGGCAAACTAAAGCTTAAAATTTACAACGTTTTTGCATAATGAAACAACGGATGACACCATAATTTAATATTTCCTGTTTACATGGTGAAAAGTAGACGTCCACTAAAGGTGGTATGGTGGTTAAAATTATCATGCACCTGTGAATTAATCCACAGCTTTGAATACACAGCATCTCCAGCCTCCAAGATCAGTGTGACGGCATTGGCAGATTTACCATAATAGGATGCCTGATGATATGCAACACAAATATGATCTCCATTCTTGACTAACACAGCACCGGCAGGGACTGAACCACCTCCTGTTCCACCTATGTAGAGTTCAAAGTGGTAGGCTCCTCTGACTGGTGCAATAAAGAACCCTGTGGGACATTTTCTTGTTAGTAAATGTAAAAGGAGAATGACTTGTTGTAAAATCTGTCAAATAGGCTGTAGTTAACATGACCAAATAGGTACAGTCATGACTTAAATCTGTGAATTCACATACCTATGTTTGGGTTGTAAGCATTTCCGATGTTTGTGAACACATGTTTGAAGACCAGCGTTACATATGTGTTAAACGGTCCAATAGTCTCGTGACCTGAGGTCACCAGAGATGCTGAGAAAGCCACTTTGACTAAGAGACAGAAATGTTCTTGTTTTAAAAGAGCTGATATTACAGCAGTGTAATTATTACACTGCTGTAATATCACATAACAGTACATAATAATTCTAATTCTGATTAATATTGCGCCATTCACCATTTAGGATAAAGATTTAAATATTCTGGTCTAATTACTTGTCTTACTGTCACCATATTACTTTAGCGCCTGCACCTGGTTTTCATAACACTTGCTCGAGCTTTTAAGTCAAGCAGCTCTGCTGTGTGTGTTGAAATAACATAGATTTAAAGCAGAATGAATCACATCTCCTGTGTAAACAATGTCTGACAGTTACAACTATGTCCAACATGTAATTTCATGACATCATGAATTAATTCAGACATCATGAATTAATTTTATATTTCTAATTATTTCTGATATATACCTTGGTGCTGTTTCTTCAGCTCATCCAGTTCTCTCAGCTTAGCCGCTTGTGCTAAAGAATAGAGAATAGTTAGAATAATTCTGCTTTTGTTCTGTGTTTGTGAACTGCTTTGATAAAGAAAAAAACTTGTGTAATGAAGCAGTTGTCGTTATTACAGCTGCTACCCTTACGACCATACTGATATTGTGTACATGTTTGTACACTGCTCAGGGACTGCGCACACATCACTTCCCCGGGTGTTTAGAGTGTATAGGGATGTTAACCATCCCTTGTGTTTTGTCTTATACTTCGTGCTGTACTTTCTGATGTACTGTCTGTTTTGCACTGCTAGTTGCACTGCCTGTGCTGTACTGCCCACGTTGTCCTGCCTATGTGTCTTGCCTGTGTTATACTGCCTATGTTGTCCTGCCTATGTGTCCTGCCTGTGTTGTACTGCCTGTGTTGTTCTGCCTGTGTTGTCCTGCCTGTGTTGTCCCGTGTTGTACTACTGTGTTGTACTGCCTGTTGTACTGTCTACCGTGGGTCAGAGAGGACTGCAATTTTATCTGTGCTGTATGTCGTGCATATATGGTACATTTGACAATAAAGCTGACTTTGACTTTTGACTTTGACTTTGACTTTGAAATTGTGTACATGTTTGAACACTGCTTACAAGAGGAAGTAAACTATGCTATAAATCCAATTAGGCCTGTGTTGAACTTTGCTTGCAGCTTAATCATTATTAATATTACTAGTATTGGTATTAGTATTACTCTTTGACAAGTCGTAACCAACAATTACTGCTACTTCCGTCACAACCTTACATACTATTATACCTTCATTTTCTTTCTGTAAGATCCTCATCCCCTCCCTCTGCTCAGCTAACATGGCACCAATCTCTCTTTGCACAGCAAGGATGTCTTGTTTGTCAGGCTCCTGGTTGTCACTTGCATTTGCAGGTTTTCCTGTCTGGGGTTCAGCTGGATTTCCAAGTGGAATCACTTGATTGTCCCCTTCTGGTTGAAGCTGAGCTGTGTAGACAAAGCAGAACAGCAGCAACAGTGAAAAACAAATCTTCTCCATTCTCAAAGAAAAAGTCTGTGCAGTGACACTTTCTGTGTGAAGCCCTGTTTAATATAGTGTTTACTGCTGATGAATCACGAACAGGATTTTTAATCTACAATCAATTAATTTATTACCTGAGATAAGGCAAGAGTTCCAGAGAACCAGTTATATGAGTAATAAACAATTATAAAATAGTATCATAAGTGACAAATAAATGTAGAGACACCATGGGATCCATAATATGAGGCAGAACATAGTGCAGGGTTTGATGATAAATGTATGGAATACAAGTGAGAAAGAAAGAATAAAGACAGATCTTTATTTGTCATTATACAGATGGTACAACAAAATTTGAAGGTCAGATGGAGAGCTGGTTCAGAGCCGCTGCACCCTGGGTGTACCGCACTGTGAGTGAGGAAATTAAAGTGTCAATACAAAGTGTTACAGAATGCCAGAAGAACCCCGTGTTTTATTGTTTGTTTTTGTTGTCATTGATTTTTTTATATTGTTGTGTCTTTGTGGTAGTCAACCTTCACTCCCTGTTAATGCTGTCATGTCTCAGCATAACATGGTTGTCAGATATATAACCATCATTGCTTCATGAAGGTTTAAAGTGTATTTTAATATCTGCTGTTAATGGTATGCATGCATGGAGGATCTTACTGTGTGATCTAAGGCTTACATTTATATTATTGTAATTACTGTAATGTTGATTATCAAAAGTTAACTTGAGCATGAAAAATATCACCTCATTAGAATGACAGCATCTTAGAAAGACAAGATCAATATAAGTGACATCTTCTTAAGTTGAAGATTGTAATTATGAATAAGTTGATATGATATGAAAGTAAGTGAACTAAAGAAAAATAAAACTATACTAGAAACAGATTCTCTTCTCAGCCTGTTCAAACATTAATGGCCTTATCAGATAAGGCAACCTTTCTCAATCTGGTATGTGCCTGAGATATGATTAGTCAGTAATAATATGTGCCAGTAATAAGAGTGGTCATAGATGCAAAGTAGGGCAGTAGAAAAGCAATAACACTGCATGAGAAGAAAATAAAACAGTAGCTGGCTGGTGACAGTAATCATGTGTGCAGTTTATGAAATGTCCACCATAGACTTTATTCCCACATCTCACCCTAAATCAAAAACAAGTCATAAAACCATGGCACAGCAAGTGAAGACGCCTTCACTTGCTTAAGACGCCTTATCTTGACCTTACAAACCCATTCCTGTAATAAACTCCTTCCTCTGAATACCGTTTTGATTTCTAGGATGATCACCCCATTTTTTTTTTCAGGATCAAGCCTTTCTCACAGAGCACGCTCTCAGTGGACGGGCCTTCTCTGTTCAAATGGAGCTCTCTTCCCAAATAACTCCAAATTCTCCCCCTGATGAAAAATTTCAACCAGATGTTAGTTATTTTAACTCTTAATTTAAACTGTATTTCCTCTTCATTTTTAAGAGGAAAAAACTATTCTTTCTATTCTCCTTTGATTCTGCTTTTTCTAGGTCATGGTAGCATGTCCTTTGTCATGTCTCTTTGACTTATCAGTGACTGTTTTAACTATTTTGTTGGATTTTAAGTGTCATTTTCTCTTGTGAATATGGGTTTCATGTAGTTACTTTATTTATTGCAAATTTTTTTATCAACATTTGGGGACTACAGCCCAATTTTCAATACTGTATTGTCATTTTTGTTTGACATGCGTGAGAACATGGAACATTAATCCAAATAATCATATTAAAACAGATATAGGAAGAAGTGCATGTTCACACGAGAGGAATTTTAATTATGTGTGGAATAAAAACAAATGACCATCACATTTACACATTCACACTTTTATTAAAATCTAATGGTACACAATAATAATTTGTATCAAACAAGCAATGTTGCTAAAAAGATTTGTCAGTCAGCTTTCATTTAGCACATGAAATGTTCCCGTATAAAACCCATCCCAGAAGAAGAATCTTTAAAATTAACACTTTTCATCCAGATGTGCACAAAATCTTTTTACCCCATTCCAAGACACTCATCAGTACAACAGTTCCTTAAAATCTATTCTGACATTTGGAGAAATCCTTACTAGTGTAAAAAGAGATAGATAACAATTAAAATATAATCTCACAGATAACAGTGTTAATTTGCAGGTACACTGGTACTGTACCCTTAACAGAAGGTATTTGCAAGCATAAAGAACTTCTTTAACTTCAAACTACAACATTTCTGAGGGGCACAGATGGACTATAAAAATCCAGTGTGTGATTGTGATAAATCTATCATAGACATAGGTAATTTAAATTGATATGAAACTCATCAAATATATGTAAAACTCCAAAACAAAACATGACATTTTTAATTAACTTTGTCCAATGATTTTTGAGCTGTGTAGAAGTCATATACCATCAACAACAGTTGTACAGACATGCAAGATTCATATATGTGATATGCTGGTTGTCTAAACAGTACAAAGTACAAGGATTTCTTCACAGTAATTCAGTACACAGTGTGAAAAACTTATACGATATTCATCCCATTTTTTTCATGGTCTTGTCTCTCACATATTGAACTAGAACCAAGGCAGTCAGAGACTGCAACATCCTGCGACACCCCTGAATTAAAAATTTTACCCTGCCCTACTTTCATAGATCAAAGCACTAGTTTTGGCAGATAGTTGGTGGATATTTGGTGGACTAAGCACTGCGGTCTAATTCACATTGGCCTTCTCCCTCATCTTTCTATCTTACCCAGTTCCGGAATGTACAAAAGTTGAGATTTGACCTTGACGTAGTTTTCTCAAGGTCAAAGTCATCATCTCATTTTCATCCCCTTTGCTGCTCGAGTCATCTCTATATCTGCAATGGTTGCAAAGAAATTTGGTGAACAAACTAATGGGCAGTCAACGGACGGCCGAACGGACAGACGAACACACGAACACTGACAATTACAATATATCACTGCTTTGAAGCGGGATGTAATAACTTGATGATATAAAAATACCAAAGTACAAAAAAACAATCTCCTTTTCCTGTTCATACTTTAATGGCCTCATCAGATATGGTGACCTCCCTCAGGTTGTTACTGGCTGAGATAAGATTAAAAAAATCAACTCCCAATTGTGGTCATTTGTGCAGTGTATGAGCTCGTCATCAGAGCTTCATTTGTTTACATATCTGACCTTTAACCAAATCAAGTACAAAATCATAAACACAAGAAAATAACACAACAAATACAAGAAACAAAATTGAAAAACGTTCTTACTGGGAATCAATAGGCTTGAGTGCCACAGACAAGGTAGAGAAATCAGAACATAGTAATATGATCGTAATCCTCTCATCTTCAGCTGTTTATCCAAATCTGGATCAAGGATTATGCAGGAGTCTATCAAAGCTGGCTACCCGTGAGAGGCAAGATACACCCTGGACAAGTCCCCAGTTCCTTACAGTGATACGAGGAAAGACAGATACACACCCATGCTCATACCTAAGGACAATTTAATGAACTAATTCACCAAAGTTGCATGCTTTTGGTGGTCGATGCAAGCAAGAGAATTTGGAGAGAACTCATGCAGACATGGGTAGAACATGCAAACTCCACACAGAAAGGTCTTAGGTGGAATCAAATGAAGGACCTTTAAGTTGTGAGGAAACAGCACTATCCAATGCAGCATTGTGCGCTGTGTCAGTTTGTTCCGGCTGGGGATGTCAAGGACTCATTAAGTGAAACTTGGTAACAGAGAAAGGCAACATCTAGGTAAAGGCTTACACTCTAAACCTATAAATGTTAAAGATCAATAACTCTCAGTGTTCCCTCTTGGATGGACAATAAGCTAAGTATTGTCCTGAAACAATTGAGAACCCTCTGCACACTTTTCAAACTTTTCATTCCATCTGTTCAATAAATCTTATGATTTCCTGAATCTGAAAAGCTGAAGATGCATACAGTATGTCATATGTCGGGATAAATGAGATGAGATCCAGTGTCTTTGCTTTTGTCCTGACAAACATCATGTGTACACCAAGGGTGTAAACCAACCCTCACTCATGCACAAGACCCTAAGATACTTGAAGATACTTCACTTGGGGCAGAGGCTTTCCACTGACCCGGACAGGGCAGACCACTTTTCACCGGTCACACTGTCGACCATGGACCTGGGATTTAGACTGTGCCTCTCAAACTCCTTCATAAGATCCTTCCCTCCCAGTGAGGTGACATTCCATGTCCCATGAGCCAGTCTCTGTGTCCAGAGATCAAGTCGTGGAGGCCCCCACCCGATCCACATCGTACAAATCCCCTATGGTATCCCTTGGCGGGTAGTGAGTTTCTCCAAGATTGGGCTGAACACACTTTTTTGCGGTGAACAGTTTACAAGTGACGTCACCATAAAATTGTAGCGAAGCAGTGGACCATTTGAAATATCAGGTGGTATATTTTGGTTGGATGTGTACATTTTTTACTTTTATAAAGCAAGTCTTTTGTCTTAAATTTTCAAAAGAATGGGAGCTACAAGGTAAGACAAACAAACAAATAAACAAATGAAAAACAAATAAATAAATATCAGCTGACCTGATCACTGATCAGTCATCAAAGCTAATTCTCTTTACATAAATCTTCTTTTCTTTTCGGCTTTTCCCCTTCATTCCTCTCCTTTCCAGGACAAAACTCCATCTCTCTAGCTTCTCCACCTGTTCCCTACTCTCACTGCAGATCACAATGTCATCTTCAAACATCATAGTCCAAGGAGATTCCTGTCTAACCTCGTCTCTCAGCCTGTCCATCACCATAGCGAACAAGAAGGGGCTCAGAGCTGATCCCCAATGCAGTCCCACTTCCACCTTGAACTCCTCTGTCATACCTACAGCACACCTCACCACTGTCTGACAGTCCTCATACATGTCTTACACCACTCTAACATACTGTACTTCTCTGCCATTCCAGACTTCCTCATACAATACCACAGTTCCTCTGTCATAAGCTTTCTCCACATCTACAAAAACAAAATGCAGCGCCCTCTGGCCTTCTCTGTACTTCTCTATCAACATCCTCAAAGCAAATACTGCATCTGTAGTACTCCTTTTTGGCAATAAACCATACTGCTGCTCACAAATGCTCAAGTCTGCCCTTGGTCTAGCTTCAACGACTCTTTCCCATAGCTTCATTGCGTGGCTCATCAGCTTTATTCCTCTGTAGTTGCTACAACTCTGCACATCTCCCTTGTTCTGAAAAATGGGTACCAGCACACTTCTCCTCCATTCCTCAGGCATCTTCTCACTAAGATTCTGTAGAACAACCCAGTCAGAAACTCTACCGCCACCTCTCGTAGACACTTCCATACCTCCACAGGTATATCATCAGGACCGACTGCCTTTTCACTCTTCATCCTCTTCAAAGCTCTCCTCATTTCATCCTGACTAATCTTTGATACTTCCTGATCCGCAACAGCCACCTCTTCTATTTTTTGTTCTCTCTCATTTTCCTCATTCATCTACTCTTCAAAGTACTCTTTCCATCTTCCCATCACACTACTGGCACCTGTCAATACACTTCCATCCCTATCCTTAATCATCCTAACCTGCTGCACGTCCTTCCCATCTCTGTCTCTCTGTCTTGCCAACCTCTATAGATCCATCTCTCCCTCTTTACTGTCCAACCTAGCATACAAGTCATCATAAGCCCCTTGTTTGGCCTTTGCTACATCTACTTTCACCTTACGCTGCATCTCTTTGTACTCCTGTCTACTCTCCTCAGTCCTTTCAGTGTCCCACTTCCTTAATTTAATTTAATTTTAATTTTTAAAATTAAATTAAATCCCACTTGTGTCCCACTTCTTCTTAGCTAACCTCTTTCTCTGTATACACTCCTGTACTTCCTCATTCCACCACCAAGTCTCCTTATCTACTTTCCTTCCAGATGACACACCAAGTACTCTCCTACCTGTCTGCCTGATCACATTAGCTGTAGTTGTCCAGTCATCTGGCAGCACCTCCTGACCACCCAGAGCCTGTTTTAACTTCTTCCTAAAAGTCATGCAACACTCTTCCTTTTTCAACTTCCACCATTTCGTCCTCGGCTCTGCCTTTGCCCTCTTCATCTTCCTCACCACCAGAGTCATCCTACACACCACCATCCTATGCTGTTTGGCTACACTCACACATACCACTACTTTGCAGTCACTGATCTCCTTCAGTTTATACCATCTACACAAGATGTCGTCTACCTGTGTGCTCCTACCTCCACTCTTATACTGTAGGTCACCCTATGTTCCTGTCTCTTCTGGACGAAAGTATTCCCTATAGCCATTTCCATCCTTTTTAGCAAAGTCAACCACCATCTGTCCAGCATTCCTTTCCTGGATACCAAACCTGCCCATCACCTCCTCATCACCTCTGTTACCTGCACCAACATGTCCACTGAAGTCTGCACCAATGACAACTGTCTCACTTCTAGGTATGCTCTGCATCACCTCATCAAAGTCCAACCAGAATTTCTCCTTCTCCTCCAGCTCACATCCTACCTGTGGAGCATACCCACTAACAACATTGAACATCACACCTTTGATTTCTAGCTTTAGGCTCATCACTCTATCTGACAGTCTTTTGACCTCCAGGACATTCCTAACAAACTCTTCTTTCAAGATAACTCCTACTCCATTTCTTTTCCTATCTACACCATGATAGAACAACTTGAACCCTGCTCCTAAACTTCTAGCCTTGCTACCTTTCCACATGGTCTCCTGGACACACAGTATGTCTACTTTCCTTCTCTGCATCATGTCAACCAACTCTCTACCTTTTCCTGTCATAGTTCCAACATTCAACGTCCCGACTCTCAGTCCTATACTCTTGGCATTCCTCTTCTCTCTGTTCCTACGAACACACTTTCCTCCTCTCCTTCTTCGACCAACAGTAGTCCAATTTACACCGGCACCTTGAAGGTGAACATCACCGATTGCGGTCGTTGTTAACCCAGGCCTTGACCGATCCGGTATGGAAGTCATAGGTTTGATTCACATGCTTTGATTTGGCAAAAGTTTTACGTCGGATGCCCTTGTATTTACCAGGCACAATAAGACACTGGCTTGTTCTCTCTTGCGGCTACATTTCATCAAAGCTAACTCTCTTTACGTAAATACTATGATTAATATCATGGTATGTCCCTTTAAGAAGTAATCATGCAACCGGAAGTGTAGCTCTCAGTCTCCGGTTCACTTCCGTGTGGTGTTCGTAACCAAAATATTATTCGTACGCAATGGGGGAGTCTGCATCCTCGAAAGGATTTTTTCTTATCTAACGGCTGTCGTATCGTCGGAAAGCTCCGTTTTGTGGCATTATGCTTCAGCTGAACGACACGGTGGAGCCCGACAGTCCGGGCGCTGCCATTCTCCACCCCGCGGAGACCGAGGAGGGGGTCGAGGTTGCCTTCACGCCGCCGGAGGCCGGGCGAATTGTCGGCCGCGGAACGTCAGTGGCTTGCTGCCCCCCGTTACAAACGCTGACGCCTTTTCATGTACATAACCCCACAATCCAAGCGAAGGTGAAGGACTATTTCGTTTTCAGGGTAAGTTTCACAATCACAGTTAAAATTAAAGAGGACTGTGTGTGTTTTCTTAGACAAGATAAGACTTGAAATAATCAACTTTATTTCCATCATGCTATTTGTGATTCTGATTGCTCTCAGCCAGGAACCATCGAGCAGGCTGTGAGCGACATCAGGACCGTGGCTCTCCCATCCGAGGATGGAGAGGTGCTCAGCGTCTGGCTTCTGGCCGAGTGAGTTTACCGACCAGCTTGTGGCAAGGCGGGCATTGGTGCTGGCTGTATTATAGTGAGTTCAGCTGGAAGCAAAGGTTATTCAGCCCCGTTGGCTGTCTTCATTTACTAAGAGCATCAGATATTAAAAGTGTTTGCTACCAAATATAGCACAAAATGCTACTTTAACTTGGTACTTACTGCAGTAAGTATTCAGGTCTTACTGACAAGCACCTCTAGCTCTTTGCAGAGCACACTTTAGCTGCTGAAAATGTGATGCTCAGCCAAAACCTTGCTTCTGAAAGTATCCCTGGGAATCTTCACTGTGATCTTCATGTACAGAGTTAGAAAATATTCCTTCATTTATGTCTGCAACAAATTCTTCAAATCCCAACATTTTCTATTGGATTCAAGTCAAGCAAATGTGACAGGCACTCCAGGATGTTTCAGGTCTTCTTCTGAATCCAATTCGTGGTGGCCTTTAATGTGTGTTTGTCATCGTTTTCCATAAAGATGTCCAAGGTTCAGCTTCTTCACATATGTGGAGATAGGGTTTTTTTGAGGATTTCCTGATTCTTGATTGAAGTTGTCTTACCTACTTCAACAATCTGCAGGTTTCCAGGACCTGAAGAAGAAAAACAGCCCCAGAGCACCATATTTTAGTGTTGATATGGAGTTCCTTCCTGCATCAGGTCCATTCTTCCTTCTCCAGACCTATAGTTGGTAGTCCAGAAATGTTAGTTTGATTTCCTCGCTCCACAGAAAAGCATTCCAAATCATCTCTGTCCAATCTAAATGGTTTTGAGCTACTGGAGCCAACTTTTCTTGTGTGTTTGGATCATCAGTGGTGAGCAGTAATGAATTGGGCTTTACCATCAGACTTAGAAGGTCTTCAAGACGCCCTAAAACCTTCGCTGATCTAGATTTGGCTGGCGATATAGCATTGTTATCAGATGAAATGGTTCAAGCTCAACAATTGCTCAGTTCAGCAGTTTTGCAAAGAAGTATGAAAAGGCATCAATGCTAAGATAACCAAATGTATGGTCTAAAACATCAAGGACCCTGAAGCACTGAAAACCTTGGGTGATACAAAGCAAGAACAACTGGATGACTTTGGATCTTGGGTAGGATATTTGGGATCTTGGGTAGATGACGTTGAGAAAGACATCCAAAGTGAGAACAGCTCAAGCATCGCAGGCCCTCAGTAGGATGAGTAACATCTGAAAATCCAACAAGTCAAAAGTAACCAAGATCTGATTCTTTGTAGCTGCAGTATTATCTACACTGCTGTATGGATGTGAAAGTTGGACCACAACCCCTCAGCTAGAAAGATCGCTAAATGATGCACACACCAGAATGCTCAGAAGAGTTTTAGACATCAAGTGGTTGTCACATAATGAGGGCCAGTTGAGTTACTTCCCGTAGGGAACAAAGTGGCCGTGAGAAGGATACAGCTGACCCATCCATGAGTGCACAGGTGGCCTGCGGGCGCCCCAAGTAAGTAAAGTAAGAGGTGAACGGCTTGGAGTTTGAGACTGAAGCGATTATGTAAATGTAGGACTTGGCAGCATTAGCATTGTGAGCTTAATATCATGAGAGGCTAGTATTTCTGCTTCTGATGATATACATGCACCATCAGACATATTCAATCAAGTTTAATCAAGTTTTATTTATATAGCGCTTAATCATGGCAACAGACATTTCAAAGCGCTTTAACAGACAGAAAAACCCAACTGAACCCTCCAGAGCAAGCATAAGCGACAGTGGCGAGGAAAAACTCGCTCGTTGAGGAAGAAACTCCAGGCAGGACCCAGACTATTTTGGGCGACCATCCACCTTGACCGGTTGGGTGGAAAAGAAATAAAAGGAAGATAAGGACAGGGTAAGAAAAACAGAGACAGAGAGAGTGGCAGATAGGCCAGATAGAGTCAGTGTCTTTATGGTTAAACGATTTGATGCAGGCACCGAATTGGGGATGAGATATCTCAGTACATTTGTGTGATATGCTAATGAATGAGTGCCAACAATATTGTGTTCCCACTTCTTACCTGCTGGAATTATATATTTAATTTTTGTGTAACCGCATCTCATAAAATGAGAAATAGTGCTCAGACTCAGACTTGTGCTTTATCACAAACTGACATATTTCCCTTTTATTTCTACAGAGTTGACCACTGGAACAACGAGCGGGAGAGACTTGTGCTTATAACTGATAGGTAAATCAATCGCATATTTTGTTAACTTTTGTTGTTTTAGGAAATGCATGCGTGGAACGTGGTATTTGACATTGTTGACCATTTGACTTTTGTGTATGTAGGTCACTGCTGGTGTGCAAATACGACTTCATCAACCTGTTGTGTCAGCAGGTTATCAGGATCTCTCTTAACGCCGTCGACACCATCTCAGTGGGCGAGTTTGAGTTTCCGCCCAAGTCATTTAACAAGTATGCCTCATATTTTCAACCAACACTCAATTAGTATATAAATATAATAAAACCAATGTTAAGAGAAATGTATTAAAATGTACATTTGTTTATACATTTAGATTATTTTAACATTTATCCTTAAACTTTTATCCTGGACTTGGACCAGGAACTCTCCAGTTCCCAAGCAAAGTCCCTTTGGACTGAGCTTCTGCTGCACTGAATTCAGTGGAATATATCCCTTCATCCCAGGTACATTGTGCAAGAAAAAACGTTTTGGGTGCAGAGAGGGAATGAAAGAGGCTTCATTCTCCTCATTATAAGTCACTGCACCAGAAATAATTTTTTTTCATGTTTTAAGGTAAAATAGTTACATAACTATTAGTTATATAGTCATATAACTACTAGGACTCAAAGAGTCCTAGTAGTGTTGTTGATAATACTATTGCTTTACAACTGCAAATGTTTGAAAGGATTCATTCAGTGTGTAAATTTTAATTTGGTTGCAGCTTTGCTGCACTGGTGATTCATATTTGGCTTGTCTTTCAGTCACATTGTATTTGTCCTGTTGTTTTTTTTGTAGGAGAGAAGGCTACGGGATTCGTGTCCAGTGGGACAAACGTCAGCGGGCTTCATTCTTAAACCGCTGGAACCCATGGTCCACAGACATGCCCTACGCCACCTTCACAGAGCACCCAATGGCACACGCTGATGAGAAGGTGGCGTCTCTCTGCCAGGTATTAAATTTCAAGAGAAATTTGGTCAAAAATACATTTCTGTATCATTCATCAGATGGACACTTTGACCATTTGAAAGCATCTCAAACAGTGTAATCACTAGTACAGGACTTCATTCATGCACAGTGTGCAGCAAAAACAATTCTGGCAGTCTCATTTAAACGTCTTCCTAGAAACAGTTTGCCCTTTAAGAGAAAAATGTTTCCATAACTGTTTTCAAAGAAATTACTTCCAATTACTTTTTTTTTTTTTTTATTGCTGAGGTAACAGTATCACATGGGGCCTTTTTCACTGATTATGAATGCATGTTCTCATTCAGTCATGGATGGAGCAAGTATGTGAAGTCCTAATGTTATCTATTATTTCACATGTGAGAAGGCTCAGGCGAAATCAGTTTAACCTTGATGTTAAGGGTTTGTTTTATATAGATGTAAATTATATTCAATTTAAAACAATTGTCACATTTTTAGAGAGGTGTCCTGATTTCATTTTTTTCTTTTACGTATCAAGTTGGATAACTTCAGGACCCAGCTGGTGCAGGCGGTAAAGAAAGCCTACAAGGAACATCCCATCCCTGGTAGGGCTAATGGGGTCCTCATCCTAGAGAGACCCCTACTCATTGAGACCTACCTGGGCATCATGTCTTTCATCAACAATGAGGCCAAACTGGGCTACTCTATTACTCGGGGGAAGATTGGCTTCTGAGGTGTATCGGTCCTTCAAATTTCAACCCTTGTGTCTGTGTTAAAACTGCATCATGTAAGGGAAGCTTCCACACTATGTACTGTGCAATAAGTGTGTGTGTGTATGTGTGGTGAGAGTCCTCACCCACTGAAACTGGTGTTATGGCTAATGGTCCGCCTACTGTTAAATGATGTGCATCGCGTGTTGTCATGTATTTTCCATAGCCCTTGTCCATTTTATTGCAAAGAACCAACCCATCATCCCCACGTGGGCCCTCAGGAGTGGATGACCATGTGACAGAAGTCAGAAACAAGGAAAGCAGCACTTTTAAGCTGGTTAGTCCCTGTTCAAATTTGTCCTGGTTTAGTTGTTTGTCCCCTGACTACACATTAACAGACTCCAATACGATGCTTTTATTCCGGTAAAGGAATGCGTGGGGGGTGGGGTGATAATGAGCTTTGCTTGAACTGTTTTATTTTGTGTCTATCTTAAAATATGTACATGCTACAGTGGTACAGTTTTAAATGAAAGACTTATTCAGAGTACAGGACCTATGGGTACCTTCGTTGTATGGAGTAGTAGCTGATGGATTAACAATCCTCAGCACTGCTGTACTGAAACACCTGTGTTACCTGTAGTTAATAATAGCAGGATCATGTATGACGATGTCCGTGATACTTAATGACAAGTTATACATTCTGCCCATGTCGCTCTTTGGCCAGCATTGTGCTGTCCTGGCTCACATGAGAAGACTAACAGCTGCATTAGCTACTTTAGCTTCAACACTGACTTTTACATTACTGATGTTTTATGAAACAAACTTGTAAGCTATGTCTGCATCTGTATTTGTTTACCTTGAAAGTCCCGCAAGGTATGTTTGTTTTAGGCACAAGTTTACACTTTTACTTTTACAGATTGGAAATTAAGACTTCAGTTGGATAATTGACTACATGAAGGTATGCATCTTGTTAGTAGGATTTATGTGATACTTCTTAAATAATCATGTGCTACCAAAGCTAACAGGCCATCTTTTCATGCTCAACATTGCCAATGAATAATTGTGTCTTAAAATGCCTTTTACTGGTCATAACCTCTGCATGTCTCTGCACGTTGAGTTTGCATGACAGATGTTTTTTAAAGGTGACCCTAAATAGATTTTTAAATGCTTTTAATTTAATGTCACATTGAGAGAATGAATATTTCTTTCTCAGTTCTTTCATTTCAAGGGTTTACTCTGTTTAAGATCTCTGTAGCACTGTAGCCTCTATGGAGAACAATAAACGCCTACATGTTTTGTCAGGGCTCTCTGCTCTGGTCATAATACTGCCGCTTTAATTATCTGTGCCAAGGAGTTTTTTTGTTTTCTCCTGTTTCCATTGTTTTTGTTTTACTATTGTCTGAATTACCATAAAAACATTATTTTTAAGCATTTCCTTGGGGGTTTTCAGTGTGCCATTCAGAACGATAGACCAATGATGACAAGCGCACAACTAAATTACAGTATTAAGCACTGCTTGTTTGTCTTTTCGATAGCTGGTGGCATTTAAATGTGGTTATTGCAGGTAAATACCAGGTGCCAAATCCTACATTATAATGCAACATTTCCAAAGGAGAGATGATGCCACTCATGTGTAAGTTGAAATTTTATGTGTTTAAAGTACATTAAAAACCCATTTCATGTGGTTACACCAATGAGAAAATTATATGAACCTTTGTTTCAAACAACAGCTAGGTTGTCTTGTGGCACCAAGCAGGACAATAAATATTATTGTCTCCATACCATTTCCTGTTAGGCCACTAATCCAGCATGCTTGGTGTGCATGCCATTAGATGAGTATGCATCTGTTATTGCATTATGTGTAATATGTAATAGCTTCATCATTACAAAAGTGCTACATATTGTGCAAGGACAACACATTTTTGAAAGACTGACTTCTGGTAACCCAGCTACTAATGTCACTTGAACACACTTTCATCACCCAAGGCTGTTAACTCAAATTGTTTTGTTATACTCAAAAATGTACCAAGATATTTTAGTAAATTAGCTTTTGCTGCATTATTAGAGACCAAATTTATTCAATAATTACAAAATGTCAGTGTAAAACTAAATACTTGAATCCAAGGAATTTTAGGAAACACTTAAATCTTCTAACCAGATTTTAAACTAGTGCTTGAGTAAACATTTGGTTATATTTAACAAATGTACATGTTTCCTGAGGAATGTCAAGTCAGTTTTCCTCGATGTCTTCAAGACGAGGAACATCCCAGGAACCAGCGCTGAGAACCACACCAACGCGGTGAGCAGCTACAGTCCACATGAGTACATCGAGACTTCAAGGAAGGGTCCTTTACCAGTCTGTTGTTCACACAAAGGCTCCAACATGAACTGTAAACTAGTAACTCAAGTTTTGTATTTTTGTATGTTTTACTTGGCCTCATCGGTGTCCATGTAGCACAAACAAAGATGCTCTTTTCCAATTAAAATCAGAGAGTCCCCACTACAGTGCCAGTTCAGAGCCTGGACCTGGAAACCACCTGGCAAAGCAGAGAGAGGGGCAAGTGTGACAGCAAATACATCGAAATGAAAGAAAAATGATTGAACAATATAAGAATTTCAGCTCAAGTGTAGTTAGTTGATCGGATCCCGTATCTTCGCTTTATCTGACAACCCATGACAGAAGTCTGTATTACAACTGCTCAGGAAGTAATGTTACCTTCGGCAGGGACGCAGACAGACACACAGCCCGCCGGGGACCACAGATAGAGTTTGGAGTTGCCAGTACACAGTGCCAGCCTTGGGCGTCGGGGGTCCCACTGAAAGCAACGCACAAGCCGATGTCTGTTCGAGCACAGCCTGCAGACTCAACTTCTGCATGTCCACACCCAGACAACAGTCGCCATGTTGTCTGCAACCAGAAAAACATGGAAGACACACCATGAAACACATGTTTTACAAGCTGGTTTATGATCAAAAAGCATGTTTTATAAATTTATCTATAGATAACACTTTTATACTGGGTTGACAATCGAGACGGCAGCTGTAAAGTCTTACCATTTTTGGTGGCTAGATAGCGACTGCCTGAACTGAAAGCCAGAGTAGAGACACCAATCTTGGGGTTAGCTCGGTCTGGATCTGGTTTGACCACAGGAATTTGGACTGGCGATGGGCATATCTGATCTGGAGAGGGCAACCACAGATTGTTGACAGAAAAACAAACATCTGGGGCTTAAGTTACATTACTTTCACCAGTGGTTAAAGTTGACATACATTTGCTCTGGGTGTTGAATAGGGTGGTGCCTGTTGCGATACTGTGCAGAGACAGGTCATCACTGCCAATAGCTGGCCTTCTCTCCACTTCCTTATAAATGACCTACAAACACAACTGACCCTCAGTAATTAACCCTCAATACATTCAAAGCTGGTCAAAAATGCTGGGAAATACTCACAGCTTTAGTGTTGCTGATGGTTACAGGGTGCTCAAACTGTGCAAGCTTCTTCCATGTGATGTGATTTAGTATGCGCACCTAACATGGGAGTAGAAAAGTCTTCACTTGCCATTTGTCCATTGCATTGATACTGAAAATACAATAGGTAGAATACCAGATGAAATCTCTGGTTCGGCTCATGTCTCAATTCTTAACTCTCCTCTGTGATTCTGATCATGTTAATGAGTGTGAGGCTCCATCGGTGGAGTACAGGTAGTCCTCAGCCTATGAACACAATAGGTTCTGAGAGGTTGTGAAATTTCAATCCACAATAGGCTTTTAGGTAATTTAAATTCCATTGCTACTCCAAATAAGAAAGTACAATTCCCTATGACTTATCATAAACAATTACAGGACAGAAAGATGAACTGTAGTAGTCAGATATAGTGGCGCACAGATGTTTGTGTCTACGAATGTTCATAAGCCGGATGATCATATCTCGAAAAGTACCTGTACTTTAACACATTCTTCACAGGAATTACTTGACCTTTTCTATAGCTGTGTTGGGTCTTGCACTTAAATGTCCTCATAAAGTAACTTATTTAAATAGCTTATTCATACTTTTTCATCATAGCTACCAATGGCCAGGAATTGGCTGCTGGGGCTCCAGGCAACAGACTTGACACCTAACGACCACTCATAGGCACTGTAGGTTGAGAGCAAGCGACCATCCAAAGAATACAGCAACACCTTGTACTGTGGAGACGACACATACACTTTAAACAGCTACTATTAGATACTCACCAGCAATATTGCAGTTGCCAAAACTGCAATATTAAAAAGTTTTGACAACTGCAATATTGCTGTAGTTGAAGAGTCTCTTATTTAAGTTACACCCAGCTTTGAGTATAACTTATTTAAGTTACACTCAGCTTTGTAAATAGGTAGACATTGTTCATGTTATTAACTTTCCAAAAGTTAGGGGTGATGTCTTGGAGACCATGCTCATGTTACAGTTATCTGTTGTTCTGATATACAGTATGTAAACAGATGGGGTTTTTTTTTTTGGTTGTTTAAAATGTAGCTTTCATGCAGGAACTTCAAAGATAATCGATTATATAGTTTGTTGTACATAGAGTCTATCTGGAAAACGACCAACCTCCAGACAGCTATCCCACACCGCTAGCACACAGCCGTTGGGAGACCACTCCAATCCTGCCAGGTCCTGCGTCTCGGTCTCAAAATGCTGTGTGTTACATTAAAAAAGAAAAAAACAACTATCTTTATAGTAAAAAGACGGAATGAGAAACATCATTTTGATCATTGTGATATCATCAAACATCCCTCCTATTCTGGATTCGTTACATTGGATCCTGGTTCATTTTAGAATTTAAAAGATTTACATATCACTTTTAGAGCATTGGAGTCTGGGTCTGGCTGCAAACTACTGTACATAACAAAGTTGATAACCCGCCATGAGCCAACACACAATTTTAGATCTATGGGTGGGGCTCATCTGGCTGAACCAATGTCCAGGCTAAAATCTCAAGCCCTGAGGCGTTAAGGTTAGACCTTTGTGCTTTCTGTTTTTACTTTACTATACCAGCTTTTCATTGTTTATCTGTCAGAGCAGTTTGTAAAAAAAAATATTTTGTAAGTCTCAAAGTGCTGTCTGTGCTACCATCTTGACCAGGACTGACCTTGTGTCTCAGTGGTTCCGTCCCGGCTAAATACAGGATAAACTAAATCAAATGTCTATGATTGGAATTAGAGACTAAAAACATTTGTGCCATGTACACAAAATCATGTAAACATGTCTTTCTGGTTGCCTAAATGTAATTTTCTTCTACTGTTGCTGGATAACTAAACTGTACAGACATGTACAGACAAACTCCAATTTGTAACATCCTACTTACCCGAAGTAAATGCCAATCATCACAGACAAAGACACTGACATAGTCTTTGCAGTCACGGCGTTCAGCCAAGGCCATATAGCAGCCATCTCTGCTAAAATCCAAACCTGTGTGTGACAACAACCGGAGAGAGCTACTGTATAATTTTATAGGCAACTTCAACTTGTGGCAAATAATTACAAGTATGAGGGAAACATTTTTAAAATGACACGGTACCAACCGATGCAGCCTTTCTCAACTTATCTATTGTCTGCTTTGATAATTAATTCATGACACTCAAGACATTTATCAAAAATAATTGTGTGGCACCATCAGGTCAGTAGCATGTCACTATCATGGCCATATTATTTATACGACAACTGTGAGGAATTTTTTACAGGAACCCATGGTATAGCGTGCAGAAAATGGAGAGAGTAACAGACAATCATTTTTCTCCTGCTGCTGACAGGCCTGTTATGAGGAGCATGCCCCATTTACTGAAGGGGCGCACAGCTGTCAGCGAAGAGGACCAGTCGTGCCACAAGGTAAAGGACGGCATGCTATTCATGGAACATGCCAGGGCACTCAGATCACTGCCCCTGTCCTCAGATAGTCCTGCTGATGCCTACATGTGGATTCATGAGCCATAGAAAATACATTAAACAGTGTTATTGTCATACTGACCCTTCTGACATGTCTTGGGATATTTGATGTAAGACACAGCTTTGGTGCACAGGGACCAGACAGTGATTCTCAGCTGTCAAGGCATGAAAGAAGAAAAAAACAAAATACTAAAAACATTAGACCATCTCCATGGTAAAAATGACAAGAACAATATTCTGTAAGGAAATTCAAATTAACACATCCAGGTTGGCGATTCAAGGAATTTGGGAAGCTGATTTAAATATTAATAATTGGAAACTTTAAACATCACATATCAAAGTATAGATCAAGGATTATTTTTATAGAAATGCATGACACAAACAAACATTTGGATAAAAGTCCTGTAAATGTGTCATTATTGACTTACTACTGAGATGCCCAGCTGAGAAAATGACCATCACAGCGCCCTCTAGCGGACAAACTTTGTAACTTTCCTAGTAATTCACTCACTAGCTTCTCTCTCATCTCATCATTATTTTATTCCTGTGTTTAACAGTATTGTTTACGACCATTGCAGACTTTAATATTGTTTAGCAGTGTAAATCTGTTCTGTTCTATGGGTAGCGCTGTTGCCGCACAACAAGGCAGCGTGCTGCTCTGTGCGGAGTTTGCATGTTCTCCCCATGTCTGTGTGGGTTCTCTTGGGAATCTCCGGCTTCCTCCCACCTCCAAAAGCATGCACTTCAGGTTAATTGGCTGGTCTGAAGTTGCCCGTAGGTGTGAGTGCTTGTCCGTCTCCATGTTGCGTCGCACCTGGAGTGTTCTCAGTCTCAGGCCCCCCAGTTGGCTGGGATAGGCTCCAGCAACCCCGCAACCCATGACAGCGGAAGAAGCGGGTATATAAAATGAATGAAATGTTCCACTCTGTGAAACACATTCCTCTGTGTCCACTCAGTGTTGTTTTAAACGTGCTTTATACATAAATTGATTTTGCAACTTTTTTGTTTTTTGTTATAAAATTTGGAAATTTATTCATTGGAAATGTTTAAATCACATAAATCCGAGACGTTTATGTGATTGGCAGATATTACAATATTAACAATATTAGTATAGTCTAATCTTTAACTATGAGTGTGTGGAAAGACTACAACTACAGGATTAAGCACAATGAGCAAATTTACTAAAAAAAGCTACAAAGCAATTTAATGCACATGTTGAGCTCGGATGACAGGGTTACGAATGTCAACTAGTTTAAGTTAGTATTGAGAAAATGTTAACTGTGGCTCTTATCTAATAAGTGTTGCATGAGGAGACTGGACATAAACAATGACCTAATAAAAGTTGGATCAAGCAGGCCATGAGTCCAATGAAGAGCTCCACTCCACCTACCAACTTGTCCGTCAGCTGGACAGATCCAGACAACAGTCAAGGATAATTCGACTCATCATACTCCTTAAGAGCTGTGAACATAAAGCCTCATGTCTATGATAAACCGCTGTGAGGGATATAGAACCCAGACATTGAACCCTAATGAAATCAAGAGATGGATATCCGGGTAAGACCTTCAGTGGAGTGTTTATCCATCACTGTATTTCCCCAGGGAATTCGTTCTTTAGTTTAAGGACTGCAGACACTAACAGGGATCAAAAAGGTTTACGCTGATTAAATTGAGACTTGAGCACACATGAAAGTAACATAAATTAATAACAACATCTCGACATAACAGGAAAGTGAGTTTGTTTCGATTAGTAGCCAACATGTAATGTGAGACATGTTTGCTACAAGTGTGACAAATTAACAGTGAGTTGCATCGCCAGCAGATTGTGTGCATACCAACAAATGAGAACCAGCGCCAAAGACTATCTGGCCTCAAGTCGGCATGACAAAGAGGCCACATGTGTTAATGCTCAGTTTTGACAGCAGTCATTCAGATACCCACCAGTCTTACTTCAGCAAGCCTGATGCCAACAAAAGCAGGTGGCCTTCAGCCAGTGCTGCAGTAAGTTTTGACCCAAGGACCAGTACAACATGTGGTATCTTGCCCTTCAAGAATCAAGGAGCACATGACAATCTTTGGAGCGCAGTAAGAGAATCTGTGGTCTGTACTACCGTTCAGTTGCCAGGGTGTTAAGCTGTTCACAAATAAAGCTGCTGATGCAATCACACAGTTATCAATAAGAGACCCGGTATGACACAATACAAATACAACATATATTATAAAAATAATGACATTTACATATATATTTTGGTCATACAATCCACACTGAAAAGAAAAATGGCATGCTACATAAAACCATTTGTGGATAAAAAACAAATGTGATAATTTATTCTTTTTGGTATTCAATTCAATTAGAACGAGTATAAATAAAATAAATGCACTAAAGAATGCTGAACCCCTTTAAAACTACTGATTTTTGTAAACATCTTATTTTGAACTTTGGAGATAAAGTCAGAGAGGCCAGACTGAGATGGTTTGGACATGTCCAGAGGAGAGATAGTGAATATATTGGTAGAAGGATGCTGAGTTTTGAAGTGTCAGGTAGGAGGCCTAGAGGAAGACCAAAGAGGAGGTTTATGGATGTAGTGAAAGAGGACATGAAGGTAGTTGGTGTGAGAAAAGAGGATGCAGAAGACAGGGTTAGATGGAGGCAATTGATTCGCTGTGGCGACCCTTGAAGGGAAAAGCCGAAAGGAAAAGAAGAAGATTCTTATTTTGAACATTGTACCAGCAACACATTTCAAATGATCTGGATGGGCAAATAGTCCAAAAGCAATGTTTTATAACATTTCTCAATTTGCAACTGCAGGTATTTCATGTTTTCATCATCTACAATCCATAATATCATCAAAATTATGGATTAGGGCGGCAGTGGCTCAGCGGTAGAGCAATCATCTTGAAGACAGGATCGCCCAGCCATCAGAGGTTCAAATCCCGCTCCCGCCAGAACATCCATCGGCGTGTGAGCTGACGGTGGGAGGCGTCGGCTCACCTCCCAGCCACTGCCGAGGCGCCCTTGAGCAAGGTGCCGTCCCCCCTACAAGATGCTCAATGGGGCGCGACCCTCGTGCGCAACCCGTCACTCCGCCTCCTTTCTACCTCTGTATGTCCTCTCTATACTAATTGCATGCCTACAGGCCCCTAGTGTGTGCTGTGTTCAGAGGCCTGTAACCTGTAACCCCTGTGTGTGTAATTAACACATATACGTACATCTGAAGTGTGAAGTGTAAAAAGAATTTCCCCAAGAGGGACGATTAAAGTACTGATTACTGATTATTATTATTAAAAGATTCAGAGAATCTGGGAAAAATTCTGTTTCTACGAAGCATATGGCTTCGTGGGATGCACTAATTCTATCAATCATACATTTCTCCAGAATACTAATAGTAGTTGAGTTATTAAATAATTTCCCCTGCAGGGGATTAATAAAATTGACTTCAATCAACATTAATCACAATGCATATACTGTACATTTGGTTTCTGCAGGTGACTGTGCTGTGATCACAATAGTAGCTGAATCATCTCATTTGGTCCCTACCCATCTTCAGTACAACTTGCAATGGTAGTCAGAACTAACTCCACTGTGCACAACGTAAAGACAGCCAGAATAATGAGAGTGCAAGTAGTCTAGTCTGACCATGAATGTGTGAGATGTGAAAATGCATCACTTTGTTATATAGTAAAGTAGTAAAGCTGTAGAAGAAGTAAATATAGATTGAATGAAACAAGCAGATATTGCATTTTGTACATTATGTTATGTTGGCCATGCTGTTAAATTACCCTTTCGGATGTCATCATTCAAGCCGATGCTATCATTCCCAAATTAATCAAAAAATTCAGAGCATCTTGTCAGTCAGATATTCTGCAGAGAAACTTGTAGAGATACAAATAATAAATTGTTCTACAAAAATACTACTTGTCGATGGAAATTTAAGACTCTTAGCAGTGCATGTCAAATGTGAGAATGTGCCGTGCTGAAAGTTCTGAGGTGACCAGACTTTCATCAAAGTCCAGACGGACATTTGAACTGGGACGTCTGTCACCTAACGGGGCTGAGGTGTCAACCTTCCTGTTTGGTCAAGACAACCAGCTGTGTAGACCCTGTAATATCACCTCAGTACACTCTCCCTGGACATCCCCCACGAATTAGTGTCATGGTAACCAATATCAACATTGCTCAAACACAAACATGCTTACACTTCTTAGATTCCTTGAAACCACAACATTGGGAATGTGGGGAGATCAAGACACGAAATGCAACGTAACTTTAAACTGGGCGGAGGGGGGTAGTCTGGATAAAATAGGTGAGAAATGTTTTTTCATGTGGAGTGGTATGCAATAAGATCCTTAGTTGGTAAAGCTACACTTTAGATGAACTATCTTCATCCAAGGTAAGCAGCAGCTCTACGATGGGTTGAAGGGGGAGTTTGAAAAGTCAGAACTCCAATACAGCAGCTGCTGTTTATCCATGAGAGATGGAAGAATTCACATCTATGCCAGGATTAGCATAGATGGAACTGGTGATCAGTATGGGCTGTAATTGCAGACATCTTTTGTGTTATTTTAGTATTGTCTTAAAGATTACATCTGCAAGGATTCCACATTAGGAAACACTTGGGGTTCTTCTTTTTCCTAAAATGCAGTCGAGGCGCTGCCAATCATCACTTCAGAACGTGGCTGTTATGAAGCCCTATGACATTCTTACTGATCTTTTAAGGTCTATCGACGCATTATTTTGTATCTTTCAAATAAAACCCTACAGAATTAGGTAACATTCCCAACAGGTCAAACCTGTGGGCAACATGATAACAACCATAAGCTGGAGGCCAAAGTCACTGACAGCAACCTGGAATATAAACTTAACTATCAGGCATTCTTGCCGCAAACGTCAGCCAGTGCGACAGAATGGCCGAGTGTGTTTGATGCCTCATAGACCTATCTGTCATCAGAGGATTAGACGGCGGGCATTCCACATCGGGTGCCATCTCGAACCAATATAGCTTATTTCTCCTGTTACAGCCTCATGATTCTAACAAGGAACTGGAGCCTCTTGCAGGCCACATGTGGGTATGTGTGAGCCATTGTCCCACGCTGCAGCGCAGCAGCTGCTTACATTTGCAGTTTTGTCCGGTAGCCTTGTTGCCAACAATGCTACAAGTTAGCAAGGCTCCAGCAGTACTGGCCAAGAATGCTATTGCTAATCCGATCCCAACAATGTAAAAACCATTAGAGAGGTGAAACTCAACTGTGTCCTTCGCTACAGAGTCAGTTTATCACCTCTGCACTGGTAAAGGTGGATTAACATGGATGTGTGAGTGGCATTTTGTGAGGTCTTAAGATAAACAAATGGAATTCAAACAGGAGATGACTTGCGAAATGTCTCTTAATACACAGGCTGGGCTTCAGCAATGCGACTTTCTATTAAGTCTGTGACATGGCGCCATCCCATATTTGATAGCAGCTGTTTTTAATATGTCTGTCTCCGTAGAAGACCTACCTTGAAATCTTTGTGGATCAGCTCAAGTCCATTTCTATCAGGCTAGAAAACAAGTGCACACCTGTAACCTGTCTAGGCCACTGAAACAACTGTCTGCTAAAGGCTGATGCACCTCCTCTGTCTGTTGCAATGATAGTTGCATAAATCATTAGGTACCTATAAAAAAGGAAATTCTAGAGGGATTGTGTTTAGAGGTAAAAAAAAAAAAAAAAAACGGAGGGGGGGCATCATGTAAGGGCTACAAAGAGACACCCAGACACACACACAGACAGCTGTCCCTAAACAAGTTAATATAGCAGGCTGTTTATGAGTGGGGATGAAATTCTAACCCGACACCAACACCCGTCTGGCATAGCCTTAATGAAATCTTGTGTTGGGGTGAAGGTAAGTTCACATCACTCTTGGAAATGTGGTGGCCAGTGCCTGGTTTGCCAGTAATGGGTTTTTGAAAAATGGCCACCATAGGTGGAAGGGAGAGAAAGGAAGTGACATGTGCTTTTGATAGTTTAAACAGTTTAAGAAAGACACGTAGAAATTGCCGTGAAAATATTTAAACAATGAAAAAGATGAAATAAGAACTGTGTCCACAGTGTTGAAGGCAGGGTGTCAGGGTTCCAAAAAGACTCGACCTCAGCAGAGCTCTTTACCATGAGCACTGATGTGGAATGTCTTACTGTCATCGCCAGCACAACTTCAATATTACATTCAGTTTTTGTCAAATCAAACTGTGTATCGTAGTCTGATCCTTGTTATTTTTAGTAATCTCATCAGCACAAACTTACATATTATACGAGGGAAAGTTGAAATTGACAGACAAAAAAGCCCAAAACATGCCAGAGCCAAACCTCTTGACATGAAAAGTTAAACGAAAATAGCAAATACTGTGTTTGCGCAAAAAAAATGTAAAAGTTGGCTGAAAACCCTCTTGTATGAAGACCCATCTCACTGTGTCAAGGATAATAGGCTGTCGTGACATATCTAGGCTTACTACAGCAGAACAAACACTGGCCTATGAAGCGTCTTCATAATGGTGACCCAGCACATGCAATAGCCAGCTTCCCTGACAGGAATGTAGCAATCAGCATTTTTTTTTAAAATGAGAAGTTAAATTTACCAGCCACATAAAAAATCAAATTATTTAGGCAAGCAAGCTTTTCATTTTGTTGAGCCCTGCATCACTTTAAGAAATAAGCATCCATTTGTTTACTTGTATTCTATATTTTTTCATTTTAAATAATGCAGACAGGCACAAAGAAAGCAGACACGCCACAGACACTTGCACTCTCTGCACCCTTCATCAGACCAGACGTATTTGAGTGTTGGGCCAAAACACCTGTCAAGGGATTCCTGGAGTCAACTTCAGCATGACAAACGCAGCACAGTGCCCCATCATACTTCACGTTGCCGGAGGGTAACTGATGCAGCATCTCATACCTTGCAAAACAGGATGACTGTGGAATGAGATGAAACCAGGTACCATGTGGCATATAATGAAACTAGACACTTTATTGGTCGGGGTTTCTACAAATGTCCATGAAGAATAATCAACATCTACAGACTGCTTTCCTTCATCAGCGATTAATCAATTTATATTACAATAAACAGCAACTTTTGCATGAAACAGACGCCACGCTTCTAAAATAATGAAATGTGTCTTATGTAAAATGTGATTAAGTTTATATTTACCATTATCACTAATAACACTCTTACCAAACAATGAGTCCTTTGCATTATTAATAAAATGAAGAAAATAATTAACTGCATCTTGACGTCCCACCAAACATATTCCTAATCTACTTTTACGACTGATGTTCTCCAAAGTTTAATTTTGGTCTTTTGATGACCAAAATTAAACCTTGGAATAAAGCCTTATAATTCTTAAAGTCACATTAAGAATAAGTGCCTCTATAGCTGCCTTGCTGTAAAATATCCGATTATTTTTAAAGCTCTACTATGTATCAAAGGTCCAGTGCTGGTCAGATTATTTTGAATGAATTTATTTGATGATGTTGTTTAGTATGAGGCAAAGAACACCATCAGAAAATTCAACTTCGCAATCCTTGTGTAATTTATCTTTTATATTAAAGTGCTGGTAGTCCTCAAAATACAAACGTCTGTTGATGCGATTTGTAAACACGAACAACCAACTGCAGACAGTTTGGGTCAATTTGAAAGTTAGAGCCAGCAATATAGACGATAGGCTACCTGTAATAAAACTCTGTCACAACAAGCCTGTTATTTGTTTTTGTTTTTTTATCATTGACAGATTTATCCGGCTGTAGGAACTAAATGATATAAGAAACAATGTTGGCCCGGTTAGGTTTCTGCCCAGAAGGATGAACTGCTGAATACTGAACTCTGAATGTTTTGCTATTTGATGTTAACTATTAGTCAAGTTAGCTGAGAAACCTACTGAGGAAAAAGACAGAAATAAAGCATGAAGTGTTGTGTCGGATTTTTGATTACCAGTATACCCATCAACACATCATTCACATAAGTGCGGTGGGATACCCCTGTGGCTTAAATCTTAGCTTAACTGCTACACACCCTGAGGATAAAATTAATTCAGCAGAGGTAGAGGTATAAAAATTACATTACTGTATTACAGTGGTTTATTTCATTATGTGTTGTTTTTATGTCCTGTAATTTTTTTCTGGTAAGTCTTAGGGAATACAGCAGTACTTTTTTATTCAGTAGTATGTAGTAGCAATGGCATTTAAATGACCTCAAATGGTGATTATAGAACAGTGGTTCGAACGAACCCTAGGGGTTCGGTGAGTCGGTCTCAGGGGTTCGGCGGAGACGGAGGTCAAGACAAAACACCCAACACGATGTTTAGTCTTGACACGATGTGTCAAAACATCCGTCACGATGTGTCGAGTGTTTTGTCGGCAAAATACCCGATGTGTCAGCAAAAACACCCAACACATCGTATCGGGTGTTTTGGCCGAACATACACGAATCACTGTGTACGTTTGACGCATCATGTCACTTTGTGGTGAGACGCCCCCCTTAGCCATCACTGTTTGCAGGTGATCACACTACATCGATTAGCCTACCTGTGCTACAGGGGATTTTGCACACTCAGTAGTCGATTTATGCCTGTCATGATGGTACGTCATCTGATTGCTTCCTTAATATTTTAATTCATAGTAACCATGTTGAGCAAAAAAAGCCTTTAATTTTCTCAATTTCTTATAATCCAATCTGGCTTACAAATGAAAAAAGTTTTAAAATAGACCATTCATTGAAGATGAGTTCTCAGATGTGTTTTATAATCCAGTGCACTTTATAATCCAGTGTGCTTTATGTCTGAATTTTTTTTTTTTAAAATAGGCCATTCATTGAGGGTGCACCTTATAATCCAGTGAGCCTCATAGTGCGGAAAATACTGCACGAGTACTTATGCCTTAAATTTGAAAAATAATACATTTTTTTACTAAAGAAGGGTTCGGTGAGTGAGCATATGAAGCTGGCAGGGTTTGGTACCTCCAACAAGGTTGAGAACCACTGTTATAGATGGAAATTTAATAAATAACTGCCGGATACTTGTGAACAATTCGGCTTAGGAACAGCCTCTCGGTACCAGGGTGAGGACTACCTGTATAGAATAAATTTCAGAATAACTTCTCTTTGAAGAATGAATTATGTCATTCAGAGTGAAAATATCCATAAATGGCTTCAGGTCATCCGTTGCCTGAAATATTCATCTGTTTTTTTCACTGACAGGGGACTTGTACAATTAACTTTTGAACTTCTTTTTTATCAGATTAATATTTCAACAGTTATTTCATTATCACTCCAGATTACAATTTTCTGCTAAACTATGTTAATTTTTTTTTATTTGAACAAAACATGAGTAGGTGTTGCCATCATAGGAACCACTAGATCTGTATGGAAATGGCACATACATATTTCACACATGTTCCACAGTTATGTAGGACCCATGTATGACGGCAGTCTAACAGGAGGGAGCTATGAAATCAGATTGAATACATGCATCAGGTGGGTGGGGGGGTGGAGGGGTGGTCAAGAAAGGCTCTGGTGTCTGGCTATTTTCAGTTGCCCCTTCCTTGTGGGCCAGCAACAGTTGAAACCAGACAAGCATATTCATAAACACATTTCTGTGCACATGAATGTATGCACCCACACAGCTTCACACTTACATGGAACTCAGTGGTGTTGAGAATGTGACGTCCGTCGGGACTCCAGCGTGAGGAGAGCAGTCCTATTGAACCCTCATCAATCTTACAGTGCCAGTCTGGCTGTTCAAGAGACCACACCTGAAGAAAAAGAAAGAGTAGTAAGACAGCTGTCAGAGATCACTGATGACATTCCAGTCTGAAATTTGCTTTTCAACATTAAGGCGCATATGAGCATCCGAAACCATGAAAGACTGGCGCTGGATACCCCTTCAAAGGTAAGCTGCTTGCCCTTTAATGAACATACAATAAAACTCCCCTCATACAAATATGCAGAAAGAGTTTTCACCGTCGTGACTATTTCAAAAAACTATATTTATTATAAAGTCTGTCAGTCAATACTGCAAAAAGACAGGAAATGTACAAACAAAAATTAAAAATTAAATCCCCTTTTCAAATTAATTTACCTAAAAAGAATGACTTATAGTTAATAAAAGTTTGAAAACAAGACGGGACTCGTATAAAGAAGTTACAGAAATGCGATGGAAGAATGAAAACCAGGAAATGTTTATTGTGAAGGTGTATTTGTGTCATAAAAACATGAGGGAAAAAAATTCAGAAACCTAAGATGAGATTTGTAAAACCTTAAATTAAATTGAGCTTTTTTGTGATTTCTCATCTACACCCTTTTACGTCTCATTTGTGGTCTGCATGTTTGATCAAGATTATGTTTAAAAACTTTTGAAAATAAAATTACTCTAATATGAACACTGAAACACAGAATGCAACTCACTTTTCACAGACAATTTTACTGACAGATCTGCATCAATCTGTAGTGTTTATTGTTCAACCATGTCTAAAATAGTGACCAACTGTAAAACGAAACATGCTTAAAGCAGCTGCACTAAATTTAAATAAATTGATAATTTCATGCAAGCTCAAAAAACCTTACCAGTGGGGAAAAAAAAGTGTTTTGTATTTACTTGATAAATTGTGTTAACACTGTATGTGGTGCACTACATGCAAATGATTTTAATGGTTCAATAAAAAGTACAATCACAACCACATTTCATCTAATGTATACCCATTTTAAGGAGGTCACCTGACTACAAAATTATAACAATGATTTACATAATTACTTTAAAGTCTGAAAAACACCAATATATAAATATACAAACCCCAAAGGAAATAAAATGTCTCAGTTTTGGGATTTTATATTATTTAAACACTCATTTCAGAGGATACCTGTACCAGTCCCCTTTTGTACATGGCACAAAGGATGAACAGGCAGTCAGAGGACCATTCCATGTGGGATATCTGGTCCAGGCAGGTGTACAGCTGCAAGATCTGCAGGGTACTTGTGTCTCGAATCACCAGCCTGTACTGCACACAGGAAGCCTAGAGAGTGCAGACAGATTAACAACATAATTTTCAACATTAAATGCAAGTGTAGAAGTTCATTCTGGGCTATGTTGTGTTTGTTAGATGTACCTGTACTTGTTCCATCAGGATATGTGAGATATGAAAATTTATGGAAACTCCACACCAATTCGAAGCCACAAGAATATGATGGAAGACTGTCATCAGTATTTATTTTTTCTCATAACAGCTATCTGACTGCGGACTAACACTGGATGTATTTTGGCAGTGGAAGTTTTGAGTTGTAACATGGTCACACTGTCACAATAAAGGCTTTTTAAGTGCTGTAAACAAAAGTGACTTAATGTATCCATGCAAGTTACAGAACATAGACCTTTATCCATTTTGAAACTACAAATTAGAAACTTGTATTTACATATATGTATCTTAACCACTTACCAAATATTTCCCATCTGGGGAAACTCTACAGAGTTGGTTGGATTGTTTGAAGATCTCAGAGAAATTCATCTTACAATCACAGAAACTCCTACAGAGAAGAAATTTAAAGCTGTCACGACATAAAATGCTCAGGAGACGAATAGGTTTCAACTGTGAACCTACACGAGCGAACTGGTGTCAATTCTGAATATTAACACGAGATGGAGCCATAAACCACCAAAACATAACATGCTTTTTGTCAACACAGTACATCCCTGACAGAAACACTTCTTCTCCTATGAAAGAAAGGTTGTTTGGAAACAGTAGTTTCCAAACAACCTTTCCAACCTGAAACACAACTAACACGCTTTGGAACACGACAGGAGCTAACGTAGAAAACACATACTGGAAAGTAGTCAAGTTAGCGTTTTCAATATCCATCTAAAGGACAAATACAGCCACGCATATACCCTTTTTAAAGAGTAGAATTCATTGCTTCTTTGTCGTCTTGCTATCGACGAATTTCAGATTTTGTAACACCGTAAATAAAAAATTAAATAATACACGAAATCAGCAAAGTTAGCTGACATTCAGTGACGTTATACACAGGTCTCGTCTACCACTAGGCGTTAGCATAAAACGCCACTAGCAATTTAGCAGGTAGCTAATCCCTAGCAGCTTCGCACTCGGTGTTAAGGCTTACCTCTAATGATAGCTATGTTGCGTTGTTTACATAAGAGACTCCAAATGGCGAACAATTCCATTAGAAAACTTTTTTCCCTCGCATGACTGTGTTCGGAGCGCACTCTGCTTATCTGTAACAGGATTGTTTTGTATGACCGAATGACGGTGCACCGGTAACGCTATTGTCCAATCAACAACGACCGTCTGCGTATTGCCTTCTGGGAAATGAAGTTGATTTCACGGTTTCCTATTTTGTTGTTGAGTAAGGGTTTGTGTGTTTACGTGAGCGTGTTTTAAATATAGATGTATGTTTTTAATACTTTGGAACACAGATTTTGAACATATTATGTTTTCCAAATAATGAGCTATATTCTTATTATGTTTATTATATTTATGATTGTTTATCGATATTTACTGAATGTAAGCGCTGCGTTGCCTTGTAGTTAAAAATATATAGAATGTGAACTATCTTTATTAACTTCTCCCAAACCTTTATCCATCTGATGATATAGAAAGGTTTCCCGCTTATGTGCACCCAAACCCCGCTTCCAACTCCCTGCTTCACCCAGCGCAAAAAACGCTTCACCTCCTTCTTGGTCTCTTCCAGTAAAGCTCACATTTCCCTGTACAGCATGCAAATCGGTTTTCCTCCTGTTTCATCGTAGTTAATTACTATTCTTAGAAAAGTCAATCATCTCCACCTACTGCTATCACAATGTAAACTCAGTCGATATTTTGGGGTTTTTTTTATTGTTGCTGTTTTTATGGAGGGTCGCTCTCTTGGCATGTTCGACAATAAACAGACAGATGCTGCGCGCAACATAGTTCTTGGGTGTTTGGACTGGAATAATAACCTTCAGGTACGTTGGCTTATTTACATTTTACTTCTATCACAAATGTGATTCAGCTTTTGTTTAATTATAACATGTTGTCATTAATCGACAGAATTATCCGTTTGCCTGTGTTGTATGGTTCGTAAAATGTAATTATAGATTAAATATAAAACTATTTTTAAAACGAACTTACTGACAGGGATAATTAAGCTTTCTTTAGAAATGCACTTAGCTGTGGATATGTTAAAAACAGGGGGTTCAAAATCTTTCTGATGTTTTCTTGATTTTACTGCGCATTATATTGGTCGAGATAATACTCTTTTTTTGTTGCTTTTTTTTTGCTAGCAACATAAGGCCTAGTAAAATAATCTATTGTTTGAATCAAAACAGGCCTCAGTAATAATTTTTGCTGTATGTAGCTGCATTTATACGCCTGACTGTGCATTTTAACGCTTTAATCAGATTATTTCAAATTTGGGCCGCTGAAAATATTTTTTTTAATTGCTGACGTTTTATCATATACTAAAGCCATATCATCGGTGTCATACTTTTATGATTAACATTCGCGAAAGGCCGAATAATAGTTTTTTTTAATATATTAATGTTTTTTAAATAGTTAATTTAACACTCTTGGGGTTCGTCCTTTTGAATCCTCATGGCTGTGGATGATCGTATCTAAAACTATTTTAAAATTAATTTCTTCTCAGTTGGGACTGTGTATTTTTTTGTAGGACTGGCCCTTGGGAGAGTAGGGTGTATGTGTGAGCGTGTGTTGTCATGGGTGCCGTAACCTGGGAGTGAAGACAGACACAGGAAGATATCGAAATAGAATACAAAGTCAAACTGCGACATTAACATCTAGCGGACGCTTTACTTTAGATAAACACGGGAATTAGTAAAATCCGTCTCGCAAATGACAGACACTATAATATTCTGACTGAAATATTGTGAATCACACTTTTGTAAGTCAGGTTATATAGTTTCATCATTTACAATGATATTGTAAAATTTCGTCTGTATGATTTTAAAAGAATGGTTTCTAAGCTGGATTATGTTTCCTTACCTTGTGAAAACTATTCATATTTTCTCATTCTTATTGACAAAAGAATAACAAGTGGTCAATCTAGACTTAGTCTATATGAATAATAAATGATGAATATTAAGTATAGGCTTTAGGACTGTTTGGACAAGAAGACTTCCCTTTTCCGATGAACAGGAGAAGTAAAAAAAAAAAAAAAAAAAAAAGGAGAAAATCTCTGTCCGGGTGGAATCCCAATTAGGTCTCAGCTGCTCCAAGCGCGGAATAGATTTCTGAGTTTAACCTGCTGAGTTTCCTCTGGTCGCGATGACGCCACGACGTGTCCCCTGCGCCGAGGCGCGACCCGCCGTGGGGTCTGACAGGGTGGCTCTGGACGAGCCGGGAGTGGGACCTGCGTTCTGCGGCGGTTCCGCCTCAAGTAGAGGGATTACTGTCTCACTGCAGCTGGACAAAATACTGAGGGTTTTTGTATGATGCAGGCTTCCAAACATTTATCCCACAGCCTCTTTTCTATCTTATTTTTTCTGTAACTTCGTTTCACGTGAAAAGTCTACATGAGATGACTCCACACGTGTGGTCATGAAAAACGGCCTTTGTTCTTTGTGATAAAATGCTTACTGAGCCATTTCTTCAGTCAATTCAGACCAAAGTGAGGAAGGTCACATGTAGGAGATAAGACAGCAACACAAAATGGAATAAAAACGGAGGTATTCATTTTTTTATAGTCAATTTCCTCTACCAGTCCTGTGTAAACCTGCAGGCAAACTCCACTTATATTTTGCAGAGAAATTTGCATTAATGCTGTTTTTCAGCCTTCGCCTTTAAATCCACTCGTCTTTCCCACTCTTTTTCTTCTGCATGTTTTCAGAGGGGTTACTAAGGAGATAAGACATTGCTGTGAATAGAGAATACTTTTGTTAGCTGCAAACAAGTATGTCCAACTAGATTTTGTCCATCTGGGATACAGATGGAGGCCTCCCACTGACTCTCTTGTAGCTCATTTGACTTGTGATTTGTGACAAACAGTTTTACTTGATGCCTCGATGTATTTTGCTTCATGTCATTGTAAAGAGACTCGGATGCCCCTCTTGCACGTAGTCTACATTTATAAATCTATTAAGGCTGTATCACCTAAACACCAAGTGTCCATGCAAAGAACATGCAGGGTTAAAAAAGGCTAACTTCTATTTAAGCAATTTTTTTTATTAATTTGTGCTCCTTAATGTCTGAACACATTCAAATATCTCAAAAGCAGCCTGTGTTTTTTTTAGCCAGATGAGGTGATGTTCAGACTTTGTAGAGAGGAAGGATGCTTCCCCTCAGAGTGAGATGGTGATGAGACAGGCAGGTTTAGGCATGTCCTGGCCCCCTGACACCCTGTGCCAGCTCAATGGGACCACATTGGTGTGATCACACCTGGAAGAGTGTGTGTGTGTGTGTGTGTGTGTGTGTGTGTGTGTGTGTGTGTGTGTGTGTGTGTGTGTGTGTGTGTGTGTTTGTGAGCGTGCGTGTGTGTGTGTGCCTTGTGTGTGTTGAACAGCTTCCTTTTTGAACGCTGATGAAATGATCATGTAAAAAGCAAACCTTTTTAGATGTTTTTTGAGCAGTTACGCTGCTCTATATAATTGTTTGATCGTGTGTGTGTGTGTGTGTTTGTGTTTGTGTGTGTGTGTGTGTGTGTGTGTGTGTGTGTGTGTGTGTGTGTGTGTGTGTGTCTGTGTATGTGTCTGTGTGTGTGTGTGTGTGTGTGTGTGTGTGTGTGTGTGTGTGTGTGTGTGTGTGTGTGTGTGTGCTGTGCAGAGTGATTTGCCCATCACCAGACAGCCCATCCTTTAAGATGTCCCAGTCCACCATCACTGAAGAAGGAGGCACCTTTGAACACCTGTGGAGCTCATTGTGAGTTGTAACAGCATCTGCTGATGATTGCTTTAATTTCTGTATGCCATAGTCAACATATTTTCAAACAATGTAATGGTTTTATTAAAATGTGTCATAAATAAGTAGAAAAGGAAACATCACCAGCCGTCCAAATTTCTTGTGTATTGAGTTTTATGTTATGTTATCTTCACGTGCATTTGATTATTTATGCACATGAATAACTGGAATAAAAATGTTGGGGGGGTTTTTCAACCTGGATAATTGCAGTTCTATATATTAGTTCTGTTATATCATGTTATTTTATCAGTATAACGCCATAAAAAATTTTTCAGACAGAAGCAGTAAGCTGGTCCAATGATTTGTAAATTCTAGTGTTATACATGTTTTTGGTTTGAATGAAGTGTACAGTTGGGAATTATTTTCATACAGAGTGGTCTAATCTTTAATATCACACAAAAATACACTTGTCAATGTTCATTTTTCATTCACTTTTGATAACTTATCCCTCTTCAGTGGCCCGATGCTGTGTGTTCACAGGGAACCAGACAGCACCTACTTTGAACTCCCCCCAGGCAGCCAGCCAGGTGAGCGCCCAGCACTCTCTAACAACACCTCGGGCAGCCACCACACCGGTGCTGAGGGCTCCATGGACGTCTACCACCTGAGGGACATGAATGACAACGTGATGGTAGGAACATGATAGCAATAAAGCTTCCCTTCTGTAGATGCTACAGCTTTGTTTAGTTGGCTGTTGTTGGGTATCAGATCTTATGGTTTCTTTGGGAAAACACACACACACACACACACACATACACACACACACACACACACACACACTTCTGTTTCTTTTTTGTATCGTTTCACTTTTTCCCTCCAGTGGTGAGGAGATTCCCTCCTATTCAGTTTCCCTCTCCTCTGCAGCCCTTTCCCTCTCTCCACCAGTTCCCTGCTGAGTGCCCTGTAGGGACTGTGTGTGTGTGTGTGTGTGTGTGTGTGTGTGTGTGTGTGTGTGTGTGTGTGTGTGTGTGTGTGTGTGTGTGTGTGTGTGTGTGTGTGTGTGTGTGTTGGTAGAGGTATAATTAAAGCCTAAGCCAGGGCCCCTTTGCTGCTTTGCAGTAGTCACCTGTAAGCAGAGGTGTGTCCATGTGCGTGTTTTTGTCCGTGTGCATTAGCAAACGTGCACATATGCTTACACCTGAATATTATAGTTGTTGAATAGAAAATTATTATCTGCAGACATTATGGGAAATTAATTGACTGTAAATAATTAGCCCAGTTGTGATTTTGGACAGCAAGAATCTTACATTTTTAGAACAAGACAAATAAATACTTCATCTGTTTTCATGTTTCCTTCCCCATTTGATTTTGAATATTGGTGGGATGTCATCTTTCATCGGGCCTGCCTGGGCCTGCCTGGCTGGTTAATGAACAATCATGACAGAAATAAGAGGGAGGAGCCCAAATTTGTTGTTAGATGCAACATAAGGTGAGAAGGCCTAGTCAGGAAAGCGAAAGAAGTGAAGAGCGACGGGACATCATCCTCCTCCTTCATGCTCTACATAGCGGTCAGTTACCCGCTGAGGGTTCAGCTCTTTTAATCATACTTGACCACAACAAAGTGTAAGTCCCATGACAGCGAGGAAAAGGGGACTGCACGCAAACCTCCATCTTATTTTTCAGGAGCCTTAAGATGCTGTGTGGTGTGGTGAGTTCTGGTTATATTCTTTCATTTACAGAACATTTTATAAATGTTTGAAAATAATTTCTTCGTCTCCTCTGGCAGCGGAGATGATTTGTGTTATAAATGTGTGGAAGTTCTAGTGTCATTAGCTTTATCATTCTAGCTCATTAATCAAATGAGATACCATTGAGAGTGGCTTAACAATTTAAAATAAATGTGTTTTGATATATTGTTTGTGTGTAAGTGACATTTAGATTTGTTTAGAGTATATTTGTGTGTGTGAGAGAGAGAAAAAGAGATGGGAATACATGCTTCTGAAACATTGCTTTTGTAACGTTCCCTCTTCCTTTGTGCATGAACCAAAGGAGAGAGGTGTGTGTATGTGTGTGTGTGTGTATATATATATATATATATATATATATATATATATATATATATATATATATATATATATATATATATATATAAAATATTAAACATGTTTTATATAGGTATATATAAAAAATGTGTTTTGTGTATGTTTACATTTGCATAAGGCGCACAGGAATGTAACTTCCGGTAACTGATGTGTGGGTGTGGTCTGACGTTATTGGGCGGGCTATATAAAATTACCGTTGGGAACAGAAATCAATGAGTTTTGATATTTTCTGTTGACCATTACGTCACTGTTGAGATCACAGCAACATTTGGGCCTTAAGAAGAGGAATGCAACATTTATTTGTATTTCTTTAGCTTTATTAATAAATCATCTGTCAAATGGACTGAGTGAATGTATGCAGGTGTCACAGAGCCACGGCTCTTTTTTTACGCAGCAGATGCGAAACTTTGCCAACAGAAGATAGGCTCATCTAGGACACACCAGAACGGGCCGGACTCCCTAGATTTACGGATTGAAGACAATGGGATCTTTTGAAGTCCTCTTATGCCTTTATTAGAGACACCACACAAGACATCCACAGTAGAAGAAATCTCATGTGCTGGGATTGGCGCATCGCAGATATTAGAAGCGGTAGACCTGTTTTCCTCCTGCCTAAAGCTGCACCTTTGAACGCAGTTGTGATGCGTAGCCACTTCTCCTTTGGGGACTATTTTGGCATGTGTTAAGAGTCGTCGGTATGCTGAGGTTGGAGCAAGTTTTACACTAGTGGTGCTGCTGCGTTGTGGGGTTTCCCACAGTGTGAGTTGTTGCACTCTTGTGTGTATTTAGGGAGTTGTACTCAATTGCTGCTGTGTGTTTTTTATAAATAGTCTGTGGTGGAGATTGATGGTAAAATCAAATAAAAATGAAAAATTTGGAAGAGCACTTATAGAAAAGGATGAAATTAAAAATCATGTGCAATTCAAATTCTAAAAAATGATTCAGCTCTCTAAGAATGCAAAAGTAATGCATGAATCAATCTACAAATTGTTTACAAAGGAAGAACAAGAAAACCAGGATGCATGGTTTAGTACATATTAAGAGTCACCACAGATTTCATGGAAAATGTGAAACAGTGGCTTCTGGAAGCTGGAAAGCCTTTGTCCACAAGATGGTTGTGTGACTACAGATTAACCAACTAATGAAAACTCAAATGTTTCTAACATTTCATCTGAGGAGACAGATAATTTTCCCACACTACAAATGAAAGTGACACACCCTCTTCCCAGTAAAATAATGAAGGGACATTGAACATTCATTGGAAGACAACCAGATAACAGTGCATCAAATATAGGAGGCAGAGCAAGCATTAAGTACTGCATCTGTGTATATATAAAGGCTGAGACTGAACTGCTACTTTTGTGCAACAAAACTGCTCAGGGATAAAAAGTACCTTAAGAACAGAATTAAATACTTGAAAAGAAAATGGAACAGGAGCTGGAAGCAAATCTACAGCTGTAACGGAAAAAGTGAAGACACCATGACCCTCTACGGGATCCAATATTGGTACCAATTACCTGGTATGATATTGTTTTGCAAACAATGCAAAACATTGGAAGCTCAAGAAGATATTTTAATGCCACAGCTACAGGCAATAAATGTAACATCTTCAGCCACACTGGCTGCTTCAACCAGTGGACAGAGCAACAAATATTCAGTCATGGGAAAGAAAAATGGAATCACAACAGCGTTAATTTAGCAACAATGTCTCTCTTCCAATGCAAAAAAGAGAGATTCAGGTTTTTGATAGTGACCCACTTTGTTACTAAACATTCATTAAATCCTTTGAGTGCCATATTTCAACAAAGAACCAAAGCCACCAAGGTTGTCTCCACTATCTGGAGTAACACACAAGAGGACAGCCAAAGGGACTTGTGAGAAGCTGCTTACATTTGGCTCCGGACAGAGGATTCAGGCAGGCTAAATCTCTGCTTGAGGAGATGCATAGGAAACCGCAAAATGAAATATTTAGAAATCAACTATGAGAATCTTACGTATTACTATTTACCTTAACTGTATTAAAATATGAAGTATTCTACAGGAAGTTGACATAAATTTCAACTGAATGAGAATAAATCTTAAATTATGCTAAAATACGTTTTGCCAACAGGGGGCACCCTTAAGCAAAAAATGCATTTTATCTCCTTTCATCATGTCTGTCTATCAAGGCTGGTGTCTTTTGGTTAGGTTCCTGTTTAGACCTTGTTATTATCGTTAATATCATTAAATCCCCACTACCATGTATTTAAACAAAAACAACTTTGCAAATAGGCCCAGAATCATGTCAAAATTCCCCAGCTGGTGTTTTGGGGCATCCATCCGTCCATCCATTTATCCATCCATCCTGCCAGCCATTCAACCATCCTGTCATCCATCCATGCTCTACAGCACATGTGTCAAACTCAAGGACAGGGGGCCAAATGTGGCCAGCCACATCATTTTATGTGGCCCGCGATAGTTCAAGAGGTCAGAGTGTCTAAAAGTAAATGTCAAAAGTGTGCTGTGACCAAAACTACATTTCCCACAATGAGTAATTAAGCCCATTTTAACATTGACAAAAACATTTTGAACAAAGTTCATGTCCTAAATTGTGTTTGATGTTGTTTTTCTTTATTCTCTTGTATAGTTTGATCCTTGATTGATATAGTTCTGTGGGTTTGATAACCTGAAAAATTAAAGAATTTATGTTATAATAGAGCGACAAACAAACACATTTTTTCTGTGCAACTGTAATGTGTGTAACTTGAATCAGTAATAAATTTGCAGTTATTTAAGATTAAGGAGTAGTTACATTTATTTTACATTACATGGAGTTACATTAGTTATATTTACATGTGTTACATGTGGCCCTTTGAGGACAGCCGTTATGCTGATGTAGTCCTTGGTGAAATTGAGTTTGACATCCCTGCTCTACAGCTACCTTTCCTGGGTAGGACCATTTTGGGGACTTGGCCCTGGAAACTCCACACAGAAATGTTTGAGGTCACAATGGCATGAACCCTGACGCAGTCTTAATACCTGTATATGTTTCACATCAGAATCAGAAAAAGGTAAATAAGAACATGTTAAAAATCTTTTGTCATCATCCCTTTGACCTGATGTTTATTTCTTCACTTTAATATATTTTATTAAAATAGTGACCCAAAAATCTACCAGGTTAGGGTAAGAGGTCATGACAGTGTGACCTGAGATTCCTGAGGCTTAAAAAAAGCTCTGCTTTGACTAGAAGGTACTGATGGCTGCCCATAGGGGACATAAGTTTCTGTATGGATGAGACGCTTAAACACTTACGCACAGTGCCGCCGCCACCCCCCCTCCCTCGCCCACACACACACAGACACACACACACACACACACACACACACACACAGTGGCAGCAGGGTTCTTGTTTCAACTTGTTGCAGATTGCGTTCAAGTATTAAGTGCGAGCACACCTGTGAGTGTGTGGACTGTGTGACAGTGTGCCTCTGTCATTTTTTTCGTCACCTACACCTGGGCTCACTTTGTGACAATAAAGCTTGATAATAGCAAGTAAACGGAGATTTCAATGTTAGTAAAGAGTTTGATAGTATAATCATAAATCCATCACAACAAAACAAACAGTGGAGCACATCACAAATTATTCTCGCTTATTGTTAAATAAAGGTGTAACAGTCATTCATCAGTTCATCATGGTGACGCATTTGTCTTCAAAATATCAGAGAATGGCAGAAACCTTCACATTTCATTTAATCCCCTTGACATAAAAGGTTTTCTGTGAGCATTTTGAGGATTTTTTTTCTTGTTATGTTTGCCATTTTCAGGAAAAATCCCATTTTTTAAGTGTTGAGTTTAAGTTTGTTCTGAGTGTAACTTTAAGTTTAAAAGAGTGGAGTTGCAATTCCAACAAAACACTTATCTGTTAGAAAAGAAACAACCTTTTTTCAGTCAGCAGTAAGTTTTTTAAACATTTTGTAAACACAATGATTATTTCATGGACAGATTATAAGTGTAAAACAGGAATAATGCACAACATTTACATCATGATTTTGATGTCATGTGGCAAAGAACAAAATTTCAGTGAAAATCAGGCATTATCTTTTACTATCTAACATAAACTTCTCTTTCTTTTTTAAATTCAGTTCATTAAGTAATAAATTGATGAATCATTGCAGTTCTGTGTCTGATATTGTCAATATTTTCGGGACTCTTGCCCCATATTTGAGGTTGCACATTTGGATGATTAACAATTGATCAAATACATTACAATATTTACCCTTAGTGGGGTTGAGTCAAGCTGTTTCATTTAACGTTGAGCATTCAGACTGAAGTTATAGACCGTCAAACCTGTGGGTATGTACATCCTTATTTAACCCTAAAAAGCCTGTGCTAGTCCAGGACGTTGACCTGTGTCATTGCTTTTATCCGATGGACCATGGTATGGAAACATAGTTTACATTTAATACGTACAGTATTGTGCAACCTCGTCTAGGTTTGTGTCTGTGTGTGTATGTGTGTGTGTGTGTGTGTGTGTGTGTATCAGTGTCTGAGGTTGAAAAGTTATATGGAACAGGGGGTGGAACCATACAGTTGGATGCTGCGATGTGTTGACTTTGAAGATTTGTACCTTAGATTGCGCTGTAAGAAGAAAGGTGTTCAGCACAATTCTTCAAAGTGAATGTTTGTTGTGCAGCGGGGCTTCCCGTAGAATGATGGTACTGCTTTTGTGTTCTCAGCGCACACACACTGAGCAATCAAAGTGAATGAAAAGTGACCAGGATGAGGGTAATTTTCTTTCACAGGCTATGAGATAATGTTGTCATGGTATATCAACCACAGGTGATGGCAATTACCACATCTGCCCCCCTGAAATACTTGACATTTTCTGCAGTGAAAAGAAAAGAAACTTAATCAACTGTACCATTCATATGGATCATTTCCATCTATTATCAAGGATTTATTTCAAGGTGTTGGAAGACAAGAGTGTCTTCTCTGCCCTGACGACTGATTTAATGCCGTGTTGATATGCAATACTGAGTGGGGGTTTGGGGGGGTGACCCTTGAACTCTTGTTCTTTCATGTGTTTTCTTTCTATCTGCCTCTCTGACTCTCTGTCAGACCAGACAGTGTTTACTCAGTGCAGGCCTTCACAAGGTGTTTTGGAGCATGTGAGTACATGCGCCCCGGCATTGCCGTCTGTGTCCGGGCATGCCATAATTAGAACGTCGTACCATTTTTTGGGTTCCCATTCCTCTCTTTCCCTCTCTCCTTCTCTCCCATCCTCTCAGTCGGTAGCTTCTCTCTCTCCACAACGGTCCTCACCTTTTCCCCATCTGTCCTTACTCCACATGTATGTGTGAGTGACTGTGGTGTGTCCACTGATGCACACCTTGCTGGAGCTCTGTTATGTTATGGTCTGGCTCTCTCTTCCCTTTATTGTGGTTCGACGTTTTTGACTGAGGAAGTGATAAATAAGCAAAAGCACTGGAGGATGTACTACGTGAAAAAGAAGGTAAAATTTCTGTTTTTCTGTCAGTGGATTTTGTGTCATTTAAAGGTGAAGACATGTTTATTGTCAGCTATTTAACTGCAGTTCAGGGAGCAGGGAATTTGCTTGTTTATGCTAGATTATCTGTTTTTAAATCATTTTTTCTCATTGAATATGAATAGTAATGTTTAAGTTTTCAAAGAACTTATTCACTGGTTGTTAAAGAAAATAGTTGTGTGATGTTGACGGGAAGTGGCGCAAATTTACTTAACTGACTTTAGTCATCTGTCTTCCCTAGCAACACCTATCAACAAATGAACTTGTGTGTTAAAGACCCACGAGACCTTTACTTCTACAGTATTTATATATGTATGTATGTGTATATGTACTGTGTGTATGTATGTATGAATGTATGTGTCAGTATGCGTATATATATACTTTATATACAGTGTATATATATATATATATATATATATATATATATATATATATACAGTACACAGTTTATATACAGTATATTTGTGTGTATGTGTGTGTGTATATATATATATATATATATATATACACATACACACACACACATACATACATACATATACATGTCAGCCTAGACACAACACAAACGATAAGTGAATGGCAAGCAATTAGACAGATTACGTGTTTCGCAACCTCATAGCCTCAAGGTGGCTAAAGTTGGACCACACTACAACACACACATGCAGGCGCACGCACATACAGACACACACACACACCACACAGACATACATGCACGCACACACACACTCACACACACACACACAGACACGCACACACACACACACACACACACACACACACACACACCAATCTAAAACAGAACAGCAGTGATTTTGGAGTCATGCATACACACTTCCTGCAATTCTCATCCCAGTGTAATCTGACCTGCATTTAAGGCTTTAAGCCCCTGTCCCTCTCGCACCTCTACCTGTGCCCTCCCTTCATCTTTCTCCTCCCTCCCTCTTTGCCTCCCTCATTCTCTTCCCTCTTCTTTTCTCCCCAGTCCCAATACAACCTGCTGAGCAGCAGCATGGAGAGCCTGGGGAGCCGTGCGGCGTCCGCCAGCCCCTACAGCTCCGAGAACGCCTCCTCGTCGGCCGTGCCCACCCCCTCACCCTATTCCCAGCCCAACTCCACCTTCGAGGGCCTGTCGCCGGCCCCGGCCATTCCCTCCAACACCGACTATCCCGGACTGCACACCTTCCAGGTGTCCTTCCAGCAGTCAAGCACCGCCAAGTCTGCCACATGGACTGTAAGTACACACACTTACTTGGCTTTGCTCTGCCTATTGTGTGTTTTGTGTGTGTGCATGCGTGTGTGTGTGTGTGTGTGTGTGTGTGTGTGTGTGTGTGTGTGTGTGTGTGTGTGTGTGTGTGTGTGTGTGTGTCTGTTTGTGTGTGTGTGTTTCTCTCAGGCCCTATCACACATAACACACACACACAAACACACACACAAAAAGACGTACCGTAATTTCACAGACAAATGCACGCGCTCTTATTCGGCAGCACATGTGTGGACATGTCGAGTACAGCGGAAAGTAGAGAAAGTAGTGGATCATTCAGTGATTCATCGTCCTCTATTCACCTCCTGTGATCAATGTGATGTGATGAATGATGGAAAGCTTTGATGCATGGTCACAAAAGTTTTTGTCTCTTTTGTGTTTGTTTAAGACAACTTTTGAACAAGTTAGATGTTGTTTTATGTTGTAAAGCATGCGGTTCAGTATTAACTTGAAAGGTTTCTGACTTTCCTCTTCAGTTATGTTGTAATACATGAGCCAATATCTGGTGTTTGATTGACGTGAGTCTCACCAAAAAGATTCATCTTCTTGACTTTTAGAGCATTGATTTGTTAATATAACTTAAATCTTAGTAATTCTGAAAGAAGTCTTATACACTGTAGGAGTATTAGTTGTTAACTGAGTGCTAAAATAAACAAAAATAAAATTATCTAAAGCGCTTCAGGCAGACTTCCTCAAACCACACCACTACAAGTGTTGTGATGCTGCTGAGAAACAGGTGAAACGGGAGCTGTGTAATTTGTCATGACCCGATGAGAGGTCTTCTCCTGGAGAGGTGTCACCTCTGACTGTCACACAGTTGACCTCCCTGAAACAAGAGAACCAAGACACAAACTGTGTCTATGCCCTCATGTGTCTGTGAGCATTTGGGCCCGCCTGTGTCTCCGTGTGATTTACTGAGGGGCTCCTCCTCAACTGCCTTTCCTCGAAGTAACCATGCGTAGAGACCTCTGTTACTTAGCCATCAGAGATGTAAGGAGATCACCCTCTGGACATTAGAGCAGTGGTCTTTGACCCGCTACTTCTCATTCTCCATTTCTTTCTTCCCCTGCTTTTAGCATGCATGACTGTCACTTGTGGCGCCTAAAATTTCACCCAGTCCTCTTTTAAAATATGTCCGTCATCTCCTTTTCTCTCCACTTCAGGCCTTTCTCACAGCCAAGACAATGCAACAGAAACCCAGTGACATTCTTTAGAATAAGAGCAGTTCTGAATCTTTGTAATGATTTATAAAGTAAAAACATCAGATCGAAGTACCTCTGCCAACAGACGTACTGATTCTGTTATTACTCCACCCTGTTGCCTCCACCCTGCCCTCCATTTGCCACAAACTCCTCTTATCAGATGTGTTTGTTTGCACAGATTGTAGTTTGAAAGAGATCCCCGTTCTGTGAACAAAGACAATGTCTTTGAATCTGTCTACCAGTATTTTTTTTTTACCTAGAAGGGAAGACTCAAAGAAGTTTTTGACTGGCACAGAAGTTAATATACAGATGATGGCACGGACAAAAAAGAATTGCGAAGAAACCTATGATTACTCAGATGCCTCTGCTGCCTTTAAAGAGGAGGGATTAGAATAAGAGAGAGAGAGAGGAAGGGTAATTATTTTTATCTTGCACATCTGATTATGAGATTGGCAAAGCATCTGGAGATGTATTTAAGTGTTATTACACAATAGATATTTGACACAGACTTTTTTGGGGGATTAAAAAATGTCTTACCACTTTCAAGTGACATGTATTTTGTCATGTTTCTCAGAAAAATACAGCAAAAAGTCAAGTGTACATAACGGTTTGCAAGGGTATGTCAGAAGTCAGTGGTAAAATGCCCTTAAGGCTTAGATCATGTCAACAAGTCATTTTAAGAGTGTTATGCTTAAAAGGCAAAGGGATTATGGTCAATCCCCCCAGAAAGACTGTTCTTGTGAAATGGCAGGGGATTCCCCCTAAACAACACCATGGCAGCACGAGGTATTGTGCATTACTGCAATATAACATGCAGATATATCTGGGTGAGTCTATTTATGCATGATTCAAGCCTGTGTTTAAACATGCTTAAAAGAAAGGATGGTTCTGTGAAAGAGATTGAGTCACCTTGATTGAATGAGGGAGTCGACACTTTCTGGGTTTAGAGTTGATTTCTTGTGCCCCCAGGCAGTAAGGAAGACCTGCCTTATGGGGCATGGTAACAATAATCAGACCTGCAACCACACAACACATCCCATTCATCCCAACTCCTCTGCCTCCCAATGAAGCAGGGAGTCACAGTGTTTTGGGAGATTAAACAAAAATGCCTGTTTTGTCAAACGTTTTGCTTGAAATCCCTCTTCTCAAGTTGTCAACTGATAAGGAAGAGACAAGAGACAATCGTAATATTTCATCACACAGTAAGGTGATTCATGAAAGCTGGTCTGGTAGTTCTCCAGTCCATTTCTTGTCTCGTCAAGTCGATATGCATACTGTAAGTGATAATGGCTGTGAAATCCTTCCACTCTCCAACATGGCAGATGTTTCTTGTCGTGGAGGCACTGTGGCTGGAAAAGAGATCTTACACTTCAGTCTTGTCAAATAATAAGACCTCTCTCCATAAACTTACAATTTCATGCGTGTGTGTGTGTGTGTGTGTGTGTGTGTGTGTGTGTGTGTGTGTGTGTGTGTGTGTGTGTGTGTGTGTGTGTGTGTTCCTGATGCAGTGTGCATCAGGAATGGGAGGTGTGATGCGGTGGCTGCGGGCTCATGCATGTATTGCAAGGCGGCTTGTCAGGAGCTGTTCTTCCCAGCTATTAGCCTCTCACCGTTAGAAAACATGTCCCAACTCGCCCCCACAAAGCATCTTTCCCTTCCTTTCTCTATGCATCATCTTTGGCCACATTACCGCTGGCCTTCCTGCTGAGCGTCAGGTCCTGGAAATACTTGAAAGTACTTGAAGGTGTTCATTCATACAGGGGTTTGTGTGATTTAGATCACTCTGTCATGCAAATGCAAGAGCTTTTCAAAGCAGTTTGAAGCACTTACAGAGTCAGTCACTAGATGTTCAGTCCTGTGAGATTTCATCAATCCAGGAATCTAATTATTGTTTGCTCCCATTTGCTGTGTAACCTGTAACAGTAGACAAAAACGTATGCAAGACATCAAGTCTAGAACATTGAACTTCAATCCAATGCTTTGCCAGTACTGTGAAGGGATCCAAGTGAGTAACAATCAGACTTCTGATTAACTTTTAAATAATACTTTACGATTTAGCTCCTTATTACATGGTGCCGCAAATTATTTGATCCATTATTTTTACATTAGAGGTCAATCATGACTCCCTCAATTTAAGTCATCAATTTTCCGGGTTAAATCTGTGTTTTTTAACTTGATGTCACATAGAGAGTTCCTATTCTTTTCTTTACTGATTTGAATCTAATATAATTGCAGTTTCTAAATTAAGGAATTACGTGTGTCTGTGTGTGTATGTGTTTGTGTGTGTGTGCGCACGCACACGCATAACATTTATTTAATATTTGGACAGTTAAGCAAATTTGCAATGGGCAAGCTGCTGCTTGCACGCACGGATGACAATCTAATAATTATCACCCCGTCTCCAGGAGCTTGTTGGAACCTGTCTTCACTGGTCCACTGTGAGAAGCATTTAGTGATGGATCGATGATGAAGACTCAATTAATTGATCTATCAATGGGATCGCTATGAAGTCCAAATGAAAAATAACTAATTTGAAGATGATATAGAGTTCTATAAAAGGTGGACTGCCCAACAAAGTCCTTGGACAAATCCCTGGGTGTGTTTTTTCCAAAGGCCAGCATGTTTGACTGAATGTTTTTGTTCTTTTTTGGATAAAAGGGCAAATACATTCGTTAAATGAGACTACTTGTTTCTTGTTTCTCCTTCCGGTTTTGAACACGCACAACTGCTCTAGGTGGACTTCGCGATAAAAGTCCAAAAACGGTGATGTCCAGACACAAAACATCCAATGTGAAGTTTGTTAAAGAAGTTTGTCATTGTCTCCTCCAGATTCAGGCGATCAAATTAAAACTAAGAAAATAATTGTCTTTAATTTACTTTACTTTCTTAATTGTCTTTTTTCTCTTTCCATCCGTTCATCCTCATCTATGTCCTAAATCAAGTGCAGATTTTCATCAGATACTTTATTTTTCTATTAATGAAACTCTGGACCCACAGAGTCACATGTGTGTGCACACATGCCTGTGTGTCATCAATGCATGTGCACACTAGTCTGCGAGTTGGACGAGTTGAGACTACTCCCATGGCATCCCATGAGAAGAGTGACAACGCAGAAAGTAATTTACGACTACTATGTGGTGTATAAAACAAATCGTCAATCACAATATGAATATTTTTCAAAATGATAATGACATCTACATAATAATGTAGATGAAAACATCCATATTGTAAAACTCTTCCTATTTATTGTCTCTTCAGGTAGGTGACACTACCTGAAGTGTCACAGTATTCTGCTTGAATATTTGTACACAAGTAAAGTAAAGCGCTACATTAACAGAATATTAGCATCTCTTCTCCGACTGTATTTGCTGTCCCTCCTATAAAATGCTTAAGAGGTTATTGAGACTCTTTCTGGTGTAATCAACAGCTTGAGACATTAAGTGCAGCGGAAGTCCTGCTTTTCCTACATCTGCCAAAAGTCTGTTTTTCTGGTTTTGAATCTCATAGACATTATTTATTCACAGTATGGACAGGCTGTTGAGACTTGTCCTGGACAGCTAGGTGGGAAAAGGTAATGTTGCGCACAGGTATTTCCATTACCCTCAAGGGATTGCTTATTCCTGGAGTGTGCGTGTGAGTGTGTGCGAGCGTGTGTGTGTGTGTGTGTGTGTGTGTGTGCGTGCGTGCATGTGTGCATGTGTGTGTGTCTGCTAGGGGCTTAGTAATGGTGTCACAACAAGGTATCCAAACAGCTTTAGTCTGACTCTTTCCCAGAGGCTGTCAAATTGGAGTCGGGAGGTCCCATGGGAATAAAAAAAAAAAAGTTTAAATTTCAGTGAGAAAAACAGGAAAAAAAATTATTTGTTAAATCCACATAAAGTTAATTGTAATTGGAGTTTAAAGAATTATGTTCTACATTATTATATGAAGAGGAATAGTCGGTTTAGAATGAACAAGAATTGTTATATAATATTATTGGACAATAATAAAGAACTAAAACAGTTTATATTTTAGCAAGAGAGGTCAAAATAATCCATCCATCTTCATCTAGACAAGACAAGCGTAGTTGTCTTCTGTAGACAACCCCAATCATCTCGTCTACAGCTGTTTTTTTCCTGTTTGCGGGTCACGGGGGTTGCTAGAACCTATCCCAGCTGACTACGAGCAAGAGGCTGGGTACAGTTCGGATGTGTCACCAGCATATCGCAAGCCAAAATATTCTCCTTTAAATCAAACTCAAGTGGGTCCTCCTCAAGGCCTCCTCCTAACTATCTCCACAGTGTCTGCATGTGATACAACTGTTCTTATGTCTCATAAACTGAAATGACCCAAATGACATAATTTGGTCATTTTTAGAACTATGTGAAGCTCGCTTCAGAGCCACAGAAGACTTGAAATCAGGTTGACTGGTGTTTTTAGTGCTGAGTAAACTGAAAGGTTTTTTTTTTTTAGAGGATGTCCCAACAGTTATATCTGTTACCATACAATAGTGGTCTAGTTAATACCAGCTTTCACAGTTTAAATCAAACATTAAAAAGATATTCATCCATGATTTTTGTTTTGTTAAAACTCATGCACCAAATAACATATGATTTGATATGATCTTCAAGATCATGTGCACTGCTACATTTTTATTCAGAACCAATACAACATGTCCAAACAGGACAACTATCTTCGCCTTTTTTTCATGACGGCCCTTGTGTGATTCCACTGAGATTTTTTTTTATTTTGTTTGTGTTCAGACATGTTGAGCCTTTTTTGTCCCCTGTCCCAGTAACATCTTTATTGGTGTAACATACATACACTACAGTACATAAACTAGCGTATACTCATGGGATTTTTATGCATACATAGGTATGCACACACCAACACCCACACACACACACACACACACGCACACACACACACACATTTTTGTATTTTTACGTTCTTCTATCTTCTGGTTACACCTCACAAATTTGTTTTTCAACTTAAACCTTTCCTTCAGTTCTAGTTTCACATGGACCAGCATCTAAGCTCACAAACCTAAACCTACTAAATAATTATTTATTTAAATGAATTTAGTCTCTCTTAACCAGCTACAATTTCTATGTATAGATATAAATGTACCAACAAATTTCATACTCTCCTCATGTATTTAGACTAGATAGGAGCACCTGCCAAATATCTCAGTATTTATAGAAATAAAAAACCTTAAGATTTGGCTTTAGTTCCACTTCCCTATGATTGACTAGTTGCAAAGTTCTGAGAATATGTAAATTACGCAGCTGATTCAGTTTTGCTTTCTCTTATGCAAAATAGGTACTTATCTCTGGCCCTCTGTGTTTTCTTTTCCCACACAGTACTCTCCGATGCTGAAGAAGCTCTACTGTCAAATTGCCAAGACGTGCCCAATCCAAATCAAACTGTCCTCCTCTCCTCCACATGGAAGCATCATCAGAGCCATGCCCATTTACAAGAAGGCAGAGCATGTCACAGAAGTGGTCAAACGCTGCCCCAACCATGAACTGGGACGAGACTTCAATGATGGTACAAAGCCTGGTTTTTAATAAATGATCATAAATGATTGGACTTATGATGGCAATTGTTCTGGCTTATGGTATCAGTGAGACAAGAGGACAATTTTGTGCATGAAATTTTTAATAATAAAAAAACAAACATGGTGACACTTTTGACTGACATCACTATAAACTCCCTTTTCTTCCATCCTTCTTTTCACAGGCCAAACAGCCCCAGCTAGTCACCTGATCCGAGTGGAGGGTAATAACCTCTGTCAGTACGTGGATGATCACGTCACTGGCCGGCAGAGTGTCTTCTTGCCTTATGAAACCCCACAGGTTGGTGCTTTATCAGCTGTTTTAGGAATTTTGCAGTGTTTCAAATATTTAAAATATTTGCTATATAAATTGACTGGACTGATGTGTGGAATGTTGTTGAAAAATATGATTTTCAAAAAATACGTATTTGTTGGCTGTTGATGGTACAAAAATCTACACATTTCAATTTGGCACATAAGTCTGGTATTTTATAAATTCAGCTCAAATCTGTTGTGTAAGAAAACCAAGAAGACCGTTAAGTTCATACCAATGAAACAGGTAATTTCAGTGAAGTGCTTTATGAGGCGTTATAAATGAAGACACTGGACATGTTGAAACTTCTGCAGGATAAAAAAAAACCGTATCTGTGATATAGCCTGAGGAGGTTTGTCTCACCTCACAGAGAATTGCTCTGCAACACCGCCCCCTAGTGCTGGATTGGTCACACCTACTGCATGTCAAACTGGGAGATTTACTTGCTTGTGTTCAATTTAAAATAAGATTTGGCAATTTTATAATTCATTTGAATATCAAGAGTGATCAAACAGTTTGAACCTTGCTATCGTCTTATTGGTGATTTATCTCTCTGTGTTGTCAGGTGGGGACTGAGTTTACCACCATCCTGTACAACTTTATGTGCAACAGTAGCTGTGTGGGTGGCATGAACAGGAGACCCATCCTCATCATCATCACCTTGGAAACCAGGGAGTAAGTCAGTCATAGACGGCTCATTCAAGGTTCTTTGTTTAAAATCTTTGAACTGCCATTCGCTTTACTTTTTATTCTTTCTAGCAGTGAATACTTACCAGTACGGCTTGCCATGACAATGTATGCCTACATGTTACCAATAGATTTAGCCAAAGAGCGATAATTAATGTACAGATCCACAAAACGTAAGTAAACAGAGTTGATACACTGTAATCTTGACGAATCAATTTTGCTCTCAAATCATCTCCTCAGCGGTCAGGTGTTGGGTAGGAGGTCATTTGAAGGTCGGATATGTGCCTGTCCAGGGCGAGACCGCAAGGCAGATGAGGACCACTTCAGAGAACAACAGGCCCTGAACGACAGTGTGGGCAAAAATGGGAATGCCAACAAGCGGAGTGAGTGGAAATAAACTGAATGATACTTTACATTCAAACTGACAACAGCAGTTAAAGATCACTGACTATTCAAATGTCACACCATTGGTCCAATATATCCTGGTCCTCAAGAAGAAATAAATTGCGTTTGGTTAAAACACAATTAGTTTCTGTGTCTACAGATTTCAAACAGAGTCCGCCAAGTATTTCGAGTCCAAATAGTACGAGGAAGAGGCGACACGGGGAAGAAGAGATTTACTATATTCCTGTAAGTGTAATTAAGTCACCAGGATGATTTTCATTTCATGCATGAAATTTTATCTCTTTAAAAGTCATTTCATGAAACACTGAAAACAACTGAAACACACAATGTGATGTCAATGGCTATGTTGTGCATATGTGTAGGTGCGTGGTCGGGAGAACTTTGAGTTGCTGATGAAGATTAAAGATAGTCTGGAGCTGGTGGAGCTGGTGCCTCAGCCACTGGTCGAGTCCTACAGGCAACAAACACAGCAGCAACTTCTCCAGAGACCGTGAGTCCCTCCAACACCAACATCCATCACACCTGCTGGGGGAAACACACTCACCCTGTGCATAAATGTATCGGTGAAAACATTAGCTCAGATGGCAGTTCAAGTCTTTTTCTTTATCACAATTATCACAGCCTGATAGTAAAATGAAAGGCTGAAATAACGTTGAAAAATAGACTATAATTACCATTAAAACACACGCTTAATTTAAGTCTAGTTGACTTCATCAAACCTTTGTGACGTGTTTTCACTAATACGTGGACACCTAACCTCCACAGCTTTTCTTCTCTTTTGTCTAGGAGCCACATTTCTTCTCCACCCACATATTCTCCAATGTCCAACATGAACAAACTTCATGGCCCTGGCAGCCTCGGCAAACCACCCTCAGTCAACCAGCTGGTTGGGCAGCAGCCTCAGCAGCACCCCACTGCCCCAACCTCCATGACTCATATGGGTGAGTGTCTGTATCGAACCAGATAAAAGAGCAAATCTCGACCAATTTGTCAAAATACACTGTTGATTAGAAAATGTTAAAGCTAAGAGTTCTTTGAGATACAGTATATTGTTTGCTTTCATTGATCACCCATTACCTTCTTTACAGGTTCAAACATGCTCAACAGCCACCACATGCAGGTCAATGGTGATATGAATGGTGGCCACAGCACTCAGACTATAATGTCTGCCTCCCACTGCAGCACGCCCCCTCCGTATAACCCTGACCCCAGCCTCGTCAGGTACCTCACCCTGCAATGACACTCCTTTATTCTCCTGAAAAGGAGTGGCAGACAAGTATACTTGTTGGGTTAAATACTGTATGAATGGGTGCCACGTTGAAGCCAAAGCAACTACTTGGCACGGCCGTATTTGTACAAATGTATTCACTTTTTGGAGAGAATCCCTTTTCTAATGGAATGTGTGGATAGAACTCTGTTATACATTTGATTTGATTACAAAATAGCGGCTTTCCAAAGGTTTGCAAAAGATTCTGACATCCACGGCTTGTACCATAATGAAGGTCCAATGGAAACAAGACTGATGGAAAAAAGTCTTTTCATAATACAATTGAGCAAAGACATCACCTGGAGAGATTGTGGGAGGTAATTTTAGAAATGTTCCAAGCAAAAGTGAAAAGTGTTTTACACCTCACCCCAAATACCTACTCAGTAGTTGTAAGACTCCACTCTGGCTGCCAGAACTTTTGTTACATCAACCAAAAACCCAACCTACAAACTGTCTGTCACAGACTTACATTTAAAATCATTCATATTGTGCTTGTATATAAAGTCATTCATTGCAATGCACTTCATTGATTTTTTTTTAAACAAATTTCTATGTTTAAATTCTTTTTTATTATTCTTCATGGTTTTAAGTTATGTGTTAATATTGTCATTTTTATATCTAAACATTGCTTTTCCAGTTTAAAAGTTTTTAACTTGTTTCTAGACTGTTGTGTATATTGTACAGTTAAATTGCACAGTCAGCTTATTTCACAGTCATATTGTATGTTGCCATAACTTTAATATCTCATGTATTTATAATAAAGGTTGTTCATCAAAGCAAGAATGGCCTAATGAATTATTCATAAAATGTTTGCTTATCGTTTCACTTCCATTGCATCCATGATGTTTAGATGTGTAATTTCCACACACTCCTTTTGTGTCCTAATCCTTTCACTGAGATTTGAAATAAAGTAATAATAGCTTGAATGCATACAGTCGGTGGATAATGATGCAGCCTGACAGGAAGCAGTGCTGTTCCATTTGGTTCTGTCTAAACATAAGTATTTACTGTAATTATCTATTAGGGTACTTGTTATTTTACTCACTGCCCCTTTTGTTTTGTTGTTCTTTTCTTCTTCTTCTTTTTTTTTTGTAAAGCGTAGTCCTACTTTAAGCTTTGTAGTTGTGTACTAGTATTAGTCTAAGCAGCCCTGCTCTTCTCCCCATGCAGTTTTCTAACCAGTCTGGGCTGTCAGAACTTCACTGAATACTTCACATCCCAAGGCCTCCAGTCTATCTACCATCTCCAGACTCTCTCCATGGAGGTAACCAATGTGATCTCTAAAAAATAATGATTAGGATGAATTAAATTTCCTTTGAGTATGGAGCTTCACAGCAAACACAGGGAATATGAAACAACAAAAACTAGTGAAGAGAATCAAAACAAAAAAGGTGGTGTTATGTTGCTTGCTTTTTGTGAAGGTGCTATATTTTCTGTATCTAAGCAAACACACAATGCAGTCTAATTTTCTGTCATTTATCTTGCAGTATCATTCTTCTTTCTTGTCTGTGTGCCCTCTCCAGGATTTAGGTGCATTGAAAATACCAGAGCAGTCTCGCCTTGCCATCTGGCGAGGTCTGCAGGACATGAAACAAGGTGCTGCCCTGCAGTTGCCGGCCTCCACTCACCACCACGACTATCACGGCCAGCAGCTTCTTCGTTCCAGCAGCAACATGGCTGCTAGTGCCATGGCAGCCATTGGAGCAGCTGGCGGGGACCTGCAACGTCAGCGAGTCATGGAGGCTGTTCACTTCCGAGTTCGCCACACCATCACAATCCCCAACAGGTCAGGGGTTGTTGGGACGTCAGGCATGGCCGCCGCTACAGATGAATGGGGTGACTTTGGTTTTGATATGCCTGACTGCAAGCTGTCACGCAGCAGGCACTCAATCAAAGAGGAGTTCTTGGAAAGTGACATTCACTGAGTTCAAATAGATAGTGGACTGTTTTGGCAATATTGTTGTTGACATCAGCCTATTTACTGAGTAAAAGCTTGTGGATAGGATTTTTAGATGTGCTATTAGGTATTGCTCTCATGTTTCATTTAGTGATTTTGCAGAGAATCAACTTCAGTTTTGCATGTGGGACATTTTCAGTGTATTAATACTATTTACTGTGCAGCCTTTATTCTATGGTTGTTTCAGTCAAAAGAACATTTAAGGGTGTCTCATATCTAAATGGAAAAGACCACTGTTGCAATAACGATGTAAAGGCAATGCTGAACACATGTGGTCTGGACTATTCTTTTGGGAACTACGAAAACGGAAACACAATTCTCACAGTATCACAGTGAAACAAAACAACAATGTGCAATGATACTTGACATAGTTTTAGTACCTAAGTTCAAGGATTCTCAATGCAAAATGTAGCAACTGTGATAAAACAGTTAGGTCTAGGTAGATGCATTATTTCACAACATGGTAGTTTTCCTATTGTGCTTGAATGCAAACAAGTTCTCAAATGATTTATTTATTGTTATCTCACTTTTCACTAACTTGTAAAAATGTATATACTGTACCTTGTAAATGTTTTGGACTAGAAGTAGTTGATATGGAGTGTTTAGATTCCAAATAGTGTTGGTGGTACTGTTTGAACCAGATGTATAAAATTCAATGGTAAATCCACCACAGGGGAAATTAGTTGAACACATTTAAAATAAGTTGATGATTCCTAGTCCCAATATACCCATATCAATTCATTGTTGAAATTATGATCAGTGGGATTTTGTATTAAGTGTGTAATTATGAAAACACCTAGTGAAAATCAGAGTTGTGAAATTTGTAATATCAGAACTATGACATGACATCCACTACTTTTTTATTAAGTTGTAGGAAATATTGTGTTAGTTTACTGACAAAACAAAAAATCAGTATTATATCTTAACAAGGATTTAATCAAACTCACAAGAAAAAATTCAGCAATACGTCCCTTTTTACCAAGACACAAGATAAGACAGTAGTATTTTTGTCTGTTTGAATTTTCTAGAAACCTTGCAGGGCAAGGTCCTTCTGACTATAGCTAGTTGTTCCCCTAGTGCATAGCCTGCATTAATAGTACTTGATTGTGAATATTAAATAGTAACATTCCAATTTTATTTCTAAATTACCACACACCTACTAATTTAATTAATAGGGTACAATTCTTGTGTGTCAAAATATCCGTAGTAACTATATAACTGTATTGTTGTTAATTTAAAGGTCTGCTCTAGTCCTGGGTATGATTCCGAACTTTTTGCCAGCATTCAGCAAAACACCATGTTAAAATAATTACTGTAGTCACAATAATGTTTAAAAATTTACCAGAGAAGATCCCGTTGCAGAGCATTAGAGCTTATTCTTCCAGAAAAAATATCAGTCCAGAGTCTATCCCGGATATAAACTGCCTTTAATCAGTCTTATTCTTTAACTGTTCCAAAAAAAGAAAAGCTCTCTGTCCTTATGAGTTTCAGCAATCAATTGTAACGGTATCATGTAGTTGTCGACTAGTCCTGCCCAGAAATGTTACCTGCTGCCCTCTGGTGGAGTTTGTCTGGTAGTCTATTAGAGTAAAACAGTTTTAGACACCATTATTTTCAGGGAAGCTCATAATACATATTTTCTATTTCACAACAAGCTGTTTTACACACCAGATAATTTTCATAGTTCATGTGCATTATTGATGTTATTTTCATTCTGATTGTTGGTATCAAAGTTATACAAAAGAGATTAATACAAAACTGCATTGGTTACATAGACCCTAATTATGGATTGAATCGTATTAGTGTTCACATATTAACTACAACAGAACCATGATTGAATCATATTAATGCTAACGTGTTCACGACAACAGAACCATGATTGAATCATATTAATGCTAACGTGTTCACAACAGAACCATGGCAATTTATAAACTGAAACATGTTCTTAATGAATTATTTTTGTTCACATACAAATTTTCACCTACAGTACAAATTACCCACTGGTTACAGAAATAGCACTTTAATGGTTTCAGAGTAACACAAAAATTATATTATTTGTGCTTATGATCAGTATTATGTATTGCCATAATGCAAATAGAAATAGTGCTTGTTTGCATATTCCTGGAAAAATTGTTGTTATCAGTTTTGTAAAGATTATAAAGTGTACCTGCATAGCTATTAGCGTTCATCAGAGTCCATCAGTTTTTAATGTTGCTAAGTTGTTTTACTTAATCTTGTGCATATTAAAATATTTGCCTTCCTTCAATGTGTCTCTTCATCAAACACAAAAATGATTTCAGTCCACATGCTTTTATAATAAAATAACATTTAAGTTAATTGTCAAGAAAACCCTACACTTGTACATTTTTTAAGTGCGTATCAAGTATAATGTTCTAAGTAATGAGACATGTGGTGAAATAAAAAAGGTTTAAATCTGCATTACTGTAGAAAAAAATTGGCGCACTTGTTTTCTGTCATAACACACAGCAGGTTTCAGTCTCGGATGTGATTGGGTTCAATTTCGGGGCTCGATTATACAGCCTGGTGTAGAGTGGAATTATCTCGGAAGTACTGACGTGTTCACACCGAAATGCACTGTGGCTAGTTTAGCTAGCTAGGTAGAGCCGGGCAGTGACACAACGGCCGATTCAGGTAAGAAAAGACTGCAATTGTTTGTTTGTACTGTAGCTTCAAAACACGGAGAAGACACATATAGAAATTCAAACTATTATGTATCATTTAAAGTAATTGTGTCATTCAGTAAGTAAAGACGTGGTCACTAAGATATAGTTTCATTTATAGCCGGACTAGCAGGGGAGCCGCTAGCAATGTTGCACCGTATCTCCGGAAGTGAGCTGTCAGGACTAGCCGCTCATTTGACGGTACTTGTAGTTCATAGTTGCCCTGTTAAACGTATATTGCTGCGGAAAATTAAACGTCACGAACTACATTTCGTCATAGTATACCTTAAAGGCGAATATCGCTGGAATTCTTGGGAAATGTATTTTTTTTAAGTGAGTTAATGACCGCTGCGAGTTAACTAAAGCTCTTTTAAAACTACATAACCCAGACGGGAGACAATTTGGGCCAAAGGTTGGCTCGTTAGTCGCTCCGAAGGCTAACGTGAGTAATTTCCAAATAGCCTTAATATCATGTACGAAACTTAAGCTATTGTTTTTTTAACATTTGTTTTCATCGTTGCCATATTATAGTCTACTCTGAAAGCCTTTTTGATAAATACAACGCGAACACGGTCATTGTGACATCTGGCACCGTTAGCTACATTTATAGCTAATGTTAGCCATATACAGAGACGGTTCTACAGTCTAACGTCATATGAAAAAAAAATATAAGAATAAACTAGTTTCTTCAGCAATTCGTTGTCATGTCGAGAACTTTGTCACCGTCTTTTTAAAAATGTGATCATAACCTGCGATTCTGTCTGTGAGCACCAACCTAAAACAGTGGGAAAATTCTTGTTCCATTGGTCACACTGCTAGTAACTCTGGAAGGTTCTAGTGACACGTTGGATAGGGATTGATTTTCACTGATGAGTAAATTGTCACATGCATGTTAATTTTAACAGATCTGATGCTAAATTGTGGCCTCCAGGCCATTTCTCCCTCTTCGTATTATAATCACATAATATCCTAATTACCACCGCAAGCAGCGGTTATATGTACCGTATAGATTAGTACAGTATTGTCAAACTGGTCGAGTTACTTTTTAAATATAAAATTGGCAGCGTGTTTTTAGACACTTTGCATACTTAGTCTCCCTGGATCGTAATTTGATGGTCAAGTCATTAAAACGCTGTCACTGTTTTTTGGTGCATTGAGAACATACCAACTACGTTGATTGATTTTGAAAGAAAATCAGTTTCAATTTTAATACTTTTGCCTTATTTCTGAAGGCTATCCGAAAGTCAGTCAGTCAGTCATTTTCTTAATCCGCTTACGCAGGTCGCGGGGGAGCCGGTGCCTATCCCGGCAGTCTCAGGGCGTGAGGCGGGGGACACTCCGGGCACGACGCCAGTGTGCCACTAAGCCACATAGAGACAAACAATCACTCACACACACTGCTATCCAAAAGTAGTCAAATGAAATAACAGTGCTTTCACTGTTATTTAAGCGGAGCATTATTTTCATGTTGTGCTTCAACATGAAATCTGGACAGAAAGCTTTCATCTTCACTAATAAAATGTCAAGCAAGATTGTAAAAAGACATGGAATACCAGATGAAATGAATACTAATGTGTGTTTTGGAAGTGAGCTGGAAATATTTTAATACATTTTCATAGATAGTGAAATTTATATTTATATATCCAAGAATGTGAGCCGTTTCAGTGCAACCCATAAAGTCTTTTCAGTCGGATAAATCAAGCAACTTGTATTAAATCATTGTCTTTTTTCATTTCCAGAATGTCAGAAGGGGACAGTGTTGGGGAATCAATCCATGGGAAACCATCTGTAGTTGCTGCCTTTTTCACACGAATTGGACAGGTAACATGTCTATCACATTCAAACATCAGTGTGTGGGAGTTATTTAGTGCCTAAACATGAAATTGTAAATCTCTTGACTGTTACGTATCCAGTGTAATTACCCTGATAACAAAGTAGAATTTTCAACATTGTGATTTAATATTGTGAGTGGCATCATAGACACAGACTCACATCACACCCAAAGATCTTGATCAGATTTAGGCATTATTTTATATAATTTACTGAAAGAAAGAAAGAAATTTAAATCAAACATCACAGTTACCCAAATGTATTACTTTTCCTGCTTTGAATGTCAGTTTCTTTCTCCTGTATGGTAAGAAAGGCCCCCTCAGTAGCAATGTGCCTCAGTGTCTGTCTTCTGCAGTACGAAGGTGTTCACTGATTTGTCCTATTATTATATAAATATGATACACAATAAAATCAATATTTAAGTTAGCTGGGCAGAGTATAATATACGGTCATCGGTTTGAGAATACTTGAACAGTATACATGAAGTTTAAGTAGGTGTACAAAACTGTGGTGAGACCAGCGATGTTGTTCGGTCTAGAGACAGTGTCACTGAGGAAAAGACAGGAGGCAGAGCTGGAGGTAGCAGAGATGAAGATGCTGAGGTTCTCTCTGGGAGTGACCAGGAAGGATAGGATCAGGAATGAGTACATCAGAGGGACAGCACATGTTAGAGGTTTTGGAGATAAAGTCAGAGAGGCCAGACTGAGATGGTTTGGACATGTCCAGAGGAGAGATAGTGAATATATTGGTAGAAGGATGCTGAGTTTTGAACTGCCAGGCAGGAGGCCTAGAGGAAGACCAAAGAGGAGGTTTATGGATGTAGTGAAAGACGACATGAAGGTAGTTGGTGTGAGAGAAGAGGATGCAAAGGACAGGGTTAGATGGAGGCGGTTGATTCGCTGTGGCGACCCCTGAAGGGAAAAGCCGAAAGGAAAAGAAGAAGAAGATACATGAAGTTTAACTTAAGGTTATGAATTCACTGAACGCTCAGTAAATGTCTCAAGTCACAGCCTAACCTACCCTAGCTTATCCGATTGGGGCACCACAGACGACCCGCGGTTGTCATCATATGGTGTTTCTTGGGCAATGAAATCTAGCAGCACCCATCCCTCTCCAGGTTGCATCACCACAAAATTGTAGAGGAAGTGTTTTTTGAAACGTTTTTCTTGTTATTGTAGATTTACCAGTCATGGCTAGACAAGTCGACTCCATTCTATGCAGTGAGGTGGGCAGCCACTCTACTACTCACTGCTGTCTACATGATCAGAGTATACATACTACAGGTAAGTTTCACTCTTTTATTTCAATAAAGTATCAAAGTTTTACAGCATGGCAGTAAGGTGTTCATTCTGCACTAAGCAATCAGTCATAGTTTTGTTTCACTGGAAGGTGTTTAATCATGGGTTTTTTTTCCATTTCTTTTCACCAAATGTGAAAGATTGGGGATTTAAGACAAGGACAGTGGGCATTTTTCTGTGATTGTAATTGCTGTTTAATTTGTTATGTTAGTTTTCATTTTATTACCTGGCTCACGTGTGTGTATGTATAGTAGTCCCTCATTTATTTTCACTTCAAGATGCACAGCTTCACTACATTGGCGATTTTTAGTAGGTAATCACGTGATACCGAACACGCATGCAATTGGCAGACAACATCCGTGTGTGCGCTGCGTTCCGAGACTCAGGGACCGCAGCGCACTTCCGTATATTAAAGAAACACTTTTTTTTTTAAATGAAAAAGTCTTTTACACAGTCTATAAGACAGCTGTCAGGTGGTTTGATCAGTATGGTTAGGGTTCATAAAAGTTTGAGTTAAACAAAAAAATAAATTGTCACTATATCGTGGATTTTTGTTTTCACGGGTGGTCCTAGAATGCATCAACCGTGAGTAACGAGGGATAACTGTATTTGTATTGGAAAGCTGTGCATTTTCAGGTTTTAAATTCAGTGATGTTCTCTGCTGCTTTTCAGGGTTGGTATATAGTAACATATGCTTTGGGAATCTACCATCTCAACCTGTTCATTGCTTTTCTGTCACCAAAAGTGGATCCTTCGCTGCTTGATGAAGGTAAATTGACTCAGATAAATGAGATAATGGATTTGAAGCATTGCTACGTTGTTAACGCTGCAGGAGGTTATATTCATTTATGAATTTGCTGTCAGTATTTTTCAGGATAAAACTTCAAATTAAAGCTTTGACGTACATAACATGGAGGAACGTCAGTGTACAAGATATGTTCCCACAACCATGGAACAGATCACCTGCTACCGTGTTGTATTAAAATCCTTACAAAGTGCTGAGGAGTCTTGCCCCATTCATCGCTGAGCTCGTCTCCATATCACACTACAAAAAGTTAATCTGACCCGAGACTCGTGTCATAGGTCCAGACCCTTTTTTATTGTTAATGTTGACATTCTCTTCCCTTCACCATCTGTTTCTCTCCTACAATGGAAAATTTCAAGAGTCTTAGTAAAACACAAACTATTATTGATCTGTCTCTTTCATAACCAGCACATGCTATATGAAGTCTGCAGAGTTCTGTATTGTCATTGTGGCACCTATGTGACCATGTGCCCCAATAGCATAGTCATGATTTGATTTTCGGTCCATTTCTTCTGTTTACGTGGTTTTTTATTTGTTGTTGTTGAAATTTTAATCATTAGGTTTTGTTAATAACTTTGAATTATCATCAGTGCTGTTTGTAAAGGTCAGTTCTGTATAATTAGAGTTGAGTCATTCTAAGAGATTCACAAGTACTGTAATTTTCACAGCAATGTGTGTGTGTGTGTGTGTGTGTGTGTGTGTGTGTGTGTGTGTGTGTGTGTGTGTGCGCGCATGCGTGTGTGTTTTTGCTTCTTTTTACTTAAATAGTGCTTTTGATGCTTTGTTTCCTCTTGGTGGTTGTTCTTCCGAAAGATTACTCATATGAAGATTTCCATCTTTAATAACTTGTTAATCAACTGTAAACTTTTCCTGTAGATGAGGGCCCATCCCTTCCCACCAAGCAGAACGAGGAGTTCCGCCCTTTCATCAGGAGGTTGCCTGAATTCAAATTCTGGTGAGGATGACCTTTGCTTCCTAACCATTACCCATATGTCACTGGGTGATTCTGAAATACAGTTTTAGTCATGCAGAGGTAATTCAAAAGGTAAAAATGTAGAAACCAAATGTTAAACCATAAGTACAAGGCTAAATTTATCTGTGCCCTCATGTGAAATTATCAATCAATCAAGTTTTATTTATAAGGTGCTTAATCATGAAAACGGACATTTCAAAGCGCTTTAACAGACAGAAAAACCCAACTGAAGCCCCCAAAGCAAGCATATGCGACAGCAGCGGGGAAAACTCCCTCATTGAGGAAGAGACTCCAGTCAGGACCCAGACTTTTTTGGGCGGCCATCCGCCTTGACCGGTTGGGTGGAAAAGAAAGACAATGAAGATAAGGACAGGGTAAGAGAAAGAAAGAGACAGAGAGAGTGAGTGGCAGATCGGCCAAATGGAGTCGGTGTCTTTATGGTTATAGTTAGGCAATTTGATGCAGGCGCTGAAGTGGGGAAGGGAAAGTCAGGCTGTGTTCACTGACTCCTGGGTTGTTGTCTTCAATGTACAGTATGTTCCCCATCATGTAGTTGGTTGATTCAAAGCACAATTACAGCTGCATGGATGACTGTATGGTGTTTGGTGGTGGAAGAAAGGCAGCAGGACCCCAGCCGATGGATAGATGAGGGGTGATACTGGTGGGCTTGGAGGAGCAGGTCCACAGCGGATGGGCAGATGAGGGGTGAACCTCAGAAAAACCTGTGGGAACACAGAAACTAAGGGGAATGAGTTGAGTTAGTAAGGTGTGACTGGAGACTAGGAGAGAGAGAGGGTCAGAGAGAAGGAGTAGAGAGGAGCTCAGTCTCCAGCAGTGTAGGTCTATAATAAAAAGAACTTAGAAGCCTAAGCCGCCTTATTTGTAAAATCTTTGAAAAAGAAACATTTTAGTCTTAATGAGAGGGTGTCTGCCTCCTGAAGCGAGGTAGGGAGGTTCAGGAGGAAATATCTTCAGTGACCTTTAGGGCAGTCTGGAAAAAGTGAGTTACACTAATCTTGTCTGGAAGTGATGAAAGCATGGATTAATTTCTCCGCATCGTTCCGTTTTAAATACAGTACGCCCTCGCGCATTCGCGCATCAACACTTGCGACTTCACTTTATCGCAGATATTTGGTAGGCAGTCACTGTGTGTGTACATTCTATTGGCTGACGACATCCGGAAGTGTGCTACGTTCAGTGTGTCCCGGTCTTCCATGAGACGCAAAAGTGCTTTAAACAGTCGATAAGCGTGTGGGAAAAGGTAATACAGATAGAAGGCGGTTTAATATCAGTATGCAGAGGGTCCATAAACGTTTAAATTACGGAAAATAATAAACTGTTTGTCACCATATCGCAGAATTCGTGATTTGCGTGTGGTTCCTGGAACGCATTTACCGCGAGGAATGAGGGTGCACTGTATGCCTGATTTTAGCAATGTTTTAGACATAAAAAAGGCCGTTCTAGAAACCTGTTTTATGTGTGAGTTAAACAACAGGCCCTAATCAAAGATGACACCTAGATTCCTTGCAGTGGTTTTGGCCTCAAAAGTGATGCATCCAAGGCAATTACGTCACAGGGCACTACATCCTTAACGGTTTTGGGCCAAGCACAATGACCTCAGTATTACCAGAATTTAGATGCATAAAGTTATTAATCATTTTATTGGTGATTTTTATTAAGTTTTTTGATGTCCAGTTGCTTTCGTCTGGACTTGAAATGAATTAATCTACATGAATTAACTTTAAACAGTCGGGGGACAGACACAGTCTCTATAGTGTGTACAGTAGGTGACAGTTCTAGGAGCGCAGAGACGTGTGTAAGACTGCGACTCGGCATCCCGGTCTTAACTCAGGGTCAGGGTTTTGGGCTGGAAATAAACATTGTCAGATATTTGGAGCAGCGCCATTCCAAGTGGGATACATGCCATCTCTCCTTATAAGACCGGGTTTTCTCCAAAAAGTTTGCCAGTTATCAACTAAGTGTACAGTATGTCATTAGCAGGACACCACCTAGATGGCCAGTGGTTGAGTGAAGACATGCGGCTATACATGTCAGATTAGAAATGGGACCAGAGAACACGACTGAGTCCGACATGGGTGTTAGCGTAGCTGCACACTGACTCTATGTTGATTTTAGTGACCTCCAATTGGCGTAACCGGGTGTCATTACCACCGACATGAATTGCAATCTTACTATATTTACGGTTATTTTTAGCCAGCAGTTTTATATATGATTCAGTGTCACCCGCTCTGGCTCCCAGAATACATTTCGCTATGGTCGCTGGTGTCATTATCTTAACATTCCGCATGACAGACCTTCCAATGACCAGAATATCTTTCTGAGCGGGTATGTCTGGCAAAAACTGTTTGAGATACGGAGTGGTTGCGGTGGTTGGTGGTGAACCTGAGGCTTTCGCCTCCCTCTATGCTTCCTTCGAACAGTCACCCACTGCTCCTGGTTTCCTGACTGCTCGGGAGCTGCTGGAGGACAGCTAACCTGAACTGGGGAGTGGCTAACCTGAGCTGGTGGGTCCGCTAGGTGGCACAGCTATATTTTCAGTCATGGAGTGGATCGGAGTTTCCAATTGGCTAAGCCTTGGTTAGAGGGTGGAGAGTGGAAGGGAGGAACCGTAGCCATGATTAGCAGCTAAGCTAGCTCTAAACTACAGCAGATTACCCTAATAATTAACTCGTAAGAGGTTAGCCGAAATACGTGATAGCTTCGCTATCAAGATTAAGCTGGAAAAATCTAGCTTCCTCTACAGTTCTAAAATGACATGAGATATTTAAATGATTATGTGACAACAGCAAACCAAGAGGCCACAGTCAAACAAACACAACAGGAAATGACGGAAACTCTTACCGCAACAGGAAGAGGGCGTGGAACTCTTCCTTTTATGTCCTCATCTCAGATTCATCAGTCTATTTTGCATTAACATCATTAAAAGGACATAAGATGTGAAAAAATTTCCTTAGACTTTTAACCCTCGAGAACTGTTTGGTCCAAAAAAGGACATTTTTGTTGTTTTTATGTGTTTCTCTCCCAATAAATCAGTCAATTGAAAGGCTAAATATATTAAATTTTGCCAGTAATTTTCTTTTCAACTTTATTTTCTTAATTCCCTAATGCCTGTCATTGGAAGTGTATAGAATAGCAGATTTTCACTGTGTATACACATTACCTGATTGGGCCAAAAGTGCTCCCATTGAGTCCCATTATAACCACATATTTTTCATATACTATAAGCATATATTTATATATTATATTTGTATATTATATATATTATTGTATACAATAATGCTGACATGTTTTAATGAAACTAGATCTTTATTGTCTGCAGCAAGACAATGACCCCAAAATCACCCCACAACCCAGAAACAGACCCACTGTCTGTGTTCACACACCTGCAAAAACATTCATCCGATAGTTGTAATATCTTTATCAGAAGTATTAAACTGCACTAACTTGCCAAATCAAAGATGCGAATCAAACCTATGACTTCCATACCGGATCGGTCGAGGCCCGGGTTAACAACGACCGCCATCGGCGCTGTTGACCTACAGGTCGCCGGTGGAAATTGTATTACTGTTGGTCGAAGAGAGGAGGAAAGTGCGTTCGCATGAAGAAAGAGAAGAGGAGCGCCAAGAGTATAGGACTGAGAGTAGGGACGTTGAATGTTGGAACTATGACAGGAAAAGGTAGAGAGTTGGTCGACATGATGCAGAGGAGGAAGGTAGACATACTGTGTGTCCAGGAGACCAGGTGGAAAGGTAGCAAGGCTAGAAGTTTAGGAGCAGGGTTCAAGTTGTTCTATCATGGTGTAGGTAGGAAAAGAAATGGAGTAGGAGTTATCTTGAAGGAGGAGTTTGTTAGGGATGTCCTGGAGGTAAACAAAATGTCAGACAGAGTGATGAGTCTGAAGCTAGAAATAGAAGGTGTGATGTTCAATGTTGTTAGTGGGTATGCCCCACAGGTAGGATGTGAGCTGGAGGAGAAGGAGAACTTCTGGTTGGACTTTGATGAAGTGATGCAGAGCATACCTAGAAGTGAGAGAGTTGTCATTGGTGCAGACTTCAATGGACATGTTGGTGCAGGTAACAGAGGTGATGAGGAAGTGATGGGTAGGTTTGGTATCCAGGAGAGGAACGCAGAAGGACAGATGGTAGTTGACTTTGCAAAAAGGATGGAAATGGCTGCAGTGAATACTTTCTTCCAGAAGAGGCAGGAACATTGGGTGACCTATAAGAGTGGTGGTAGGAGCACACAGGTAGACTACATCTTGTGTAGACGATGTAACCTGAAGGAGATCAGTGACTGCAAAGTAGTGGTAGGCGAGAGTGTAGCCAAACAGCATAGGATGGTGGTGTGTAGGATGACTCTGGTGGTGAGGAAGATGAAGAGGGCAAAGACAGAGCAGAGGACGAAATGGTGGAAGCTAAAAAAGGAAGGGTATTGCATGACCTTTAGGAAGGAGATAAGACAGGCTCTGGGTGGTCAGGAGGTGCTTCCAGATGACTGGACAACTACAGCTAATGTGATCAGGGAGACAGGTAGGAGAATATTTGGTGTGTCATCTGGAAGGAAAGTAGATAGGGAGACTTGGTGGTGGAATGAGGAGGTACAGGAGTGTATACAAAGAAAGAGGTTAGCTAAGAAGAAGTGGGACACTGAGAGGACTGAGGAGAGTAGACAGGAGTACAGGGAGATACAGCGTAATGTGAAGGTAGAGGTAGCAAAGGCCAAACAAGAAGCTTATGATGACTTGTATGCTCGGTTGGACAGTAAGGAGGGAGAGACTGATCTATACAGGTTGACAAGACAGAGAGACAGAGATGAGAAGGACGTGCAGCAGGTTAGGGTGATTAAGGATAGGGATGGAAGTCTATTGACAGGTGCCAGCAGTGTGATGGGAAGATGGAAAGAGTACTTTGAAGAGTTGATGAACGTGGAAAATGAGAGGGAACAAAGACTAGAAGAGGTGACTGTTGTGGACCAGGATGTAGCAAAGATTAGTCAGGATGAAGTGAGGAGAGCACTGAAGAGGATGAAGAGTGGAAAGGCAGTCGGTCCTGATGATATACCTGTAGAGGTTTGGAAGTGTCTAGGAGAGGTGGCAGTAGAGTTTCTGACTGGGTTGTTCAACAAGATCTTAGATAGTGAGAAGATACCTGAGGAGTGGAGGAGAAGTGTGCTGGTGCCCATTTTTAAGAACAAGGGAGATGTGCAGAGTTGTGGCAACTACAGAGGAATAAAGCTGATGAGCCATACAATGAAGTTATGGGAAAGAGTAGTGGAAGCTAGACTAAGGGCAGAAGTGAGCATTTGTGAGCAGCAGTATGGTTTTATGCCAAAAAAGAGTACTACAGATGCAGTATTTGCTTTGAGGATGTTGATAGAGAAGTACAGAGAAGGCCAGACGGAGCTGCATTGTGTTTTTGTAGATCTGGAGAAAGCTTATGACAGGGTGCCCAGAGAGGAACTGTGGTATTGTATGAGGAAGTCTGGAGTGGCAGAGAAGTATGTGAGAGCGGTGCAGGACATGTATGAGGACTGTAAGACAGTGGTGAGGTGTGCTGTAGGTGTGACAGAGGAGTTCAAGGTGGAGGTGGGACTGCATCAGGGATCAGCTCTGAGCCCCTTCTTGTTTGCTATGGTGATGGACAGGCTGACAGACGAGGTTAGACAGGAATCTCCATGGACTATGATGTTTGCAGATGACATTGTGATCTGCAGTGAGAGCAGGGAACAGGTGGAGGAGAAGCTAGAGAGGTGGAGGTTTGTCCTGGAAAGAAGAGGGATGAAGGTTAGCCGCAGTAAGACAGAGTACATGTGTGTGAATGAGAGGGACCAAAGTGGAAGAGTGAGGTTACAGGGAAAAGAGATCAAGAAGGTAGAGGATTTTAAGTACTTAGGGTCAACAGTCCAGAGCAATGGAAAGTATAGAAAAGAGGTGAAGAAGCGTGTCCAGGCAGGATGGAACGGGTGGAGGAAAGTGTCAGGTGTGATGTGTGATAGAAGAGTTTCAGCTAAAATGAAAGGAAAGGTGTACAAAACTGTGGTGAGACCAGCGATGTTGTTTGGTCTAGAGACAGTGTCACTGAGGAAAAGACAGGAGGCAGAGCTGGAGGTAGCAAAGATGAAGATGCTGAGGTTCTCTCTGGGAGTGACCAGGAAGGATAGGATCAGGAATGAGTACATCAGAGGGACAGCACATGTTAGAGGTTTTGGAGATAAAGTCAGAGAGGCCAGACTGAGATGGTTTGGACATGTCCAGAGGAGAGATAGTGAATATATTGGTAGAAGGATGCTGAGTTTTGAACTGCCAGGCAGGAGGCCCTAGAGGAAGACCAAAGAGGAGGTTTATGGATGTAGTGAAAGAGGACATGAAGGTAGTTGGTGTGAGAGAAGAGGATGCAGAAGACAGGGTTAGATGGAGGCAATTGATTCGCTGTGGCGACCCCTGAAGGGAAAAGCCAAAAGGAAAAGAAGAAGAAGATTAAACTGCACTAACTTGGAAATGTTCCATATTTTGTTTTTATCCCATTGGAAGAAATATATAATAATAATAAAAAATATAATAAACTTTATATCTATGGATAGGGCTGAAGTAATGGAAAAGATCTGATGCATTGAAAGAAAAAAAAATATTTCTGTATTACATTTGTTTTTACACGTTTATGGGACGGCTCTTTTTGGACCCACTTAGGTAATGTGTATAGCCATTTTAATCGGTTTTCAAGGGTTAAGTATGAATGAAAGATTGTAACTGTGACTTATTCTAAATGACGATTTTGTTGAGTTAATCAAATAAGTTTTTACTCAGACTTTGTGCCATTTTGTAGTCTGGTTATATTTCACGTGAGTTCAAGTTAAAGAAGCTTTATTTTATGCTGCCCTCTCACCTGACTTATCAGAGTTTGTGTTCCTTTTCTTGGCAGGCATTCAGCAACCAAAGGCATCGTCATCGCCATGATTTGCACATTTTTTGATGCCTTTAATGTGCCAGTGTTCTGGCCTATACTTGTAATGTACTTCATCATGCTCTTTTGCATCACCATGAAGAGGCAGATCAAGGTAATTAAAAAAAAGTGTACATTGACAACACCAGTCTACTACAGTCAATTTAAGTACAGACAAACCTCTGTTTCATACCACAAGTCGTTCTGGAAGGCTGTTCGAATACCGTTTTGTTCAAATCCAAATACATTTTTCCCATTACAAATAATGTAAATGATCTTAATCCGTTCCAAGACGTTAGAAATCTACCTTTTTTCAACAAAATGTTATATCATAATGTCATTTATATATGAAATTGTATAGTAATGAAGCATATCAAAGAAATGTAAAAGAAAAAAGCAAACACGAGAAAGACAGGAAAAAAAATAATCGTAATCAGGTTAGCCTAAGGTACGAGTTACCATCGTCTTTTGGACAGAAGTATACGGTACCGTAACTCGTACCATAGGAATGCAAATTAAATGAAAAATTATTCAAGACAGTAAACTAAAATAAAAAGCACATTACTGTCACGTTTTCTCTCGACTTTTCTTGCACTTAGCGGCAAGAAATAATAATAATAATAATAATAATGGATTAGATTTATATAGCGCTTTTCTGGACACTCAAAGACGCTTTACTTTGGATCCATTATTCATTCACTCCTTATTCATACTTGGTGATGGTAGACTACCTATGTAGCCACAGCTGCCCTGGAGCAGACTGACGGAGGCGTAGCTGCCAATCTGTACCTACGGCCCCTCCGACCACCAGCGGAACAATCACACACATTCACACACCAGCAAGTGCCCCACTGGAGGCAAGGAGGTTAAAGTGTCTTGCCCAAGCACACAACGATAAGTGACTCCGTGAGAGTTGGAATCGAACCGCCGATCTTAAATCATTGGACGACCCGCAATACATTGGATGAGCCATGGTCGCCCCAAAAAGGCATTCGTTTCGCATTCAACTTCCAAATTTTGTTCGACTTCTAAGACAAAAAAAATCCGAATTTTTTGGTCACATTCCGATTTGTTCGATGTCTAAAGCGTTCGAAAACCAAGGTTTGCTTGTATTACAAACTCTAAAAAGTTTACTTAACATATCCATAGAGGATAATTGTTTAGAAGGGCTGCATAGTATTGCATAGGTATTTATTGTGTGGACTCTTTATATTCAGTATATTTGTACAAGTAAAATTTCTTAGTGTTTTCTTTATATTATCTGCCTAGTAAAATCAGAAGTTTTCTGTGCTACGCCTTGAAATGGGGAACTTTGTCAAGTGTTTGACCAAACTTTTGAGATATGTTACTAATTTCTCCTATTTTTCTTCCTCATTGTCTGTAGCACATGATCAAGTACAGATACCTACCCTTCACACATGGGAAGAGGACATACAAAGGCAAGGAAGACACAGGGAATACTTTTGCAAGTTAAAAACTCCGACTTACTCTTCCCCTCCCTGTAATTTGAAATGTATCTGCCACTCTGCCATCAGATAATGGGGAGTGATCAAGGTTGGAGGTTTATTTTCTTTGTAAGTGAGACAGTAACATGAGAAACCCAAGTTTTGATCCATGGTTCATTGCTGTAGTATGAAGAGCACTACAGATCAGATCAGTTGGGAATATTGCCTTTGTCTACTAGGGGATTGTTTTTTGTTTGTTTGAATTTTTCTGTTATTATTTTTTTAGGTCCATGAACCTAATGCTAGTATCGGTCTGGATTTTTTTCAATAGTTAGTGAGACTCAGTGCTATCTTTTGCCTTTTTAAACCAGATGGGGTAAGTACACTTCATCAGAAGAAACAAATGCAGTGAAATTTGTGCGCCTTTTTTCTTTTTCAATGATAATGGTTCCAGTACATCTCCCTCTCTCAAGTAAACTATATCTGCCAATGTTTGGTTGATTATTTTGGAAGAAATTATACATTTAAAGTCAGCAATGTCAGTTGGGTAATAACATGAGTGTAAGGTGAAATCTGAAAGAAAATATTTGAACCATATCATCTTGTGATTAAAGTGTGCGTCTGGTCTGGCTAAGCCACTCTGCCAGTTGTTCTCCATGCTAAATGGAAGCACATCAGCCCCATTTCACTTCAATGTGCTTTCATGACACACAATAAAAACACTGTATATCATCTCTTCAAGTGGTCACACTGATAAAAATCATTGACTGATGTTTATCTTGTTTTGACAGCAGCTTCTCTGTTAATTACCCAATTTTCTCGCTCATAGACAGCAGAGTGAGATCGCTGCGGTTGATTTATCAGTGGCTTCATTTGAATCTTCGGCCTCCCACCATTTAATTGAATATATAGTTTAGAATGACGATCGCTAACCCAACCATTCATCTGTAGGCCGTAGTCTAACAAAGATTTTCTTCTGTTTTTTAGTATATTTGAGATCAGATGCAACTCGACCACCCTTAAACCAGATTTGTTATTGTATCGTGATAGATGGAGATTTTTCTTCATATATATATATATATTATATATATATATATATATAATATATATATATATATATATATATATATATATAATCAAATTACAGTGCGCTCTTAAGTGTATAAAATCATCTCATAGCAAAGTTTAATCTGGGACCCAAACAGTGATACCTTTACTGAAAAAACCTTTCTATTTGAAATGTTTAGCCATCTGTGTTTCAAACCATGTGGTGCATTAAATTTGTGTTGACTTGCTGTTGTACTCATTTCTGATTAATTTGTTATGATAAACAGTCATTCCAAACAAACACCTGTTCTCTTTCTTTTACAGAGGAAACATGAGAAAAACAAAGTGAAAGCTTTTATTATAACAAATGGATGAAGTGGGTGGTGATCAGTTTGTCTTTACTATAAACCTATTGATTTGCTTTCTCCATTTGTATCTGATTGCTGAGGATCATCTGTAGTGAACTCTGAGCAGCACTGTAGTAAGGGATCAAAACAGTTTCATGTAAAAAGTTTGTTTAAAAGGATTGTCTTGAAGATTTCTGTGTAAATATATTTTAAAATATGATTTTCTTTTTTTTAGATTTTTTTTCTTCCAAACACAGTAATATTTCAAAGTATTTAAATCAAAGCATTTGAAATTATTAATAGCTGAACTGGTTAATTGGGTTCTTGAATTACTGTTTCTCATGGATTGCATGTCATTGTTTTCTTGTGCTACAGATATAAGCAAAAACTTGATTTTAATAACTGTAATTTTTCACTCCAAATGCTATTAAAGAGGCTGTGTCCCTTCAAACAACACATGAGGTGTCTGCTTCTTACTTTCTATATACAGTATATACTTTCTTCTGTACATGAGTGATGGCTTCCATTGACAAACCACATTTTGTATCCCCACCTAGATATTTGAATAAGCTCACTTCAAAAAGTCTCAAGCTGTCATCAACTCCACCCACTACCTGTCAATCAAGCGCCCAACCAATCACGGCGCATCTGCCAGAAGGAGTCATGTGAACAATAGGCATCTGCTATGTTAAGACAAGTAATAACTTTACATGGACTTCCCAGTTACCATAATCTTAGAGTGTCATAACTGTTCCAACAATTTTCATGTTTTTGAGTAGAGTCCAAACAGCAGGAAAGAGACACAAAATGGCAACGAATTCTGAGTGAAACTAGCTGGCTAGGACGAACAGTCTGTCCAGCTATGGTTTCCGTTTAGAATGGGACAATCGACATAGTATCCAAAATGCTCCTCGGGCATCTGACAAAAACGGTCTTTAAGTAACTACATACAGTTCTGTTCATGTAGTCAGCTAACAGAACTATCACTTCTCTAAAATTTCTTTTCCACTTGCTCTTTTGAAAGTTGCATTTTCCTTTAATGTTAGCTCCTTTCCCAATCTCACGACTAGTTAGCTTTCTCCAGTTAGCATGCTAACATTCATCTACGGCTTCGCAATGCCCGCCCAGCACAATCCATGATTTACCAACACAAAGTTGTTATGGCACCGCGTTGATTTTTGACTACGTTGGGTGTGCTTGGTTTATAATACCAATACATTCGTTTTCATATGTTTGGTATGAAGTCTGATATTGTTTTATGGTGGAATTTCAATGGGTTCCCGCTAGTATACAGTACATCACAAAGGTCTGGGAGCTAAGTGATTTGTCTGCAGTAACGAGATGGCAATCATTGAAAATGCTTTAGGAAACATAAAATACAACAAAGGAGACCTCGACCTGTTGATCTGCTGAAATCGGCTGTGGCTCAGTGGTAAAGCGGGCGGTAGAGCGGGTTGTCCTATGATTCAAGATTGGCAGTTCAATTCCAACTCTCGCCCAAAAAAATACCCGGAGGTGAGCTGACAGTGGGAGGTGTCAGCTCACCTCCAGAGCACTGCCGAGGCACCCTTGAGCAAGGTGCCGTCCCTTTTACAAATTGCTCATTTGAGGCGCACCAGTGGCTGCCTGCCACTCTACCTCCCTTGCATGCCTACAGGCCCCCTTGTGTGTGGTTGTGTGTATTACTGTACACACTAATATGCATACATGTGATTTGATTTGATTGACTAACAAAAAACTAGGGTGTGCATTCTTAATTTCCCTTCGGTGATTATAACAGTGTATTAAATTTAAAAAAATAAAAATTAAATTAATTAATCTTACATCAAGCAAAAATAGGAAAACATTCCACTTCCAAAGTAACAGCACTGCTCTCCTTAAATACTAAATTTTTAGTGTGCTGTTAAAGAGTCGATGCAACACAGCGTTTAACATGTATGTTTTCAGGTTGAAGTCACACCTATAACTATAGGTTATGCTATGCTCATGCTATAACATGACTAAACCAGACCAACTCCAAGTCTGTCCACATCAACTTTGAAACACATCTGTGTCCCCGGACGCAGACATTGTCGTTTGCATGCTGATTTGTGTATTCATATACACCCATGTATTGGTACCTACCTCTATCTACTGTGAAGGAATGGTCACTTGGGTAAAGTCATCACTAAATTCACTCAACAAAAGACAAAGGGAAATTTAATTTTTAACTTGCATCAACAACAATGAAAGACTTTCTTTTTTGTCTTTGTCTTGTGGGATCTCTTTTACATGTCTGGGCTCAGTGCACTTTCCCAGCCTCGGAGTTTCATCTCGAAGGAGATTATATGATTGGTGGACTTTTTGATATTCATCATGACAGTACCCCTGTCCATCATGACAAACCAGAAGCTGCAATCTGCTCCAGGTGAGTTTTATATCAAAGGATCTGAACAGATCCTCTTCAAGGATAAACAAAACTATATATAATGTATATCAGTGTTATATATATACTGTATATACACGCATGCACACACAATGCACACACAATATTATAAGAGAATTTATGTTGATATTCAAGTAGTGAAAAAGGACATGAAGGTAGTTGGTGTGAGAGAAGAGGATGCAAAGGACAGGGCTAGATGGAGGCAATTGATTCGCTGTGGCGACCCCTGAAGGGAAAAGCCGAAAGGAAAAGAAGAAGATTCAATAGTGATTCCATGGAGATGTCCTCTGAATGTGAACATCTCCATAGCCTTCAAAAACACTGATGTTAAACAATGAACAACTCTTTCATGTTCTCTATCTACAGTAAACACTTTGTTTTGTCAAGTTATCGAAGATTTCAGTTGATGAGATTTTCTGTAGAGGAAATCAACAATTCTAGCCAACTGCTGCCAAATGTATCTCTCGGCTATGAAATATTTGACCACTGCTCAGACGTGCAGAATTTTCCAGGAATATTGAAACTCATCTCATTCAATGATTTGATCCAACCTTGGGGTGAATCAGACGATATTTTATCCAAACTGATTGCAGTGGTCGGCACATACACGAGCACTGAGACACGAACTGTAGCCCCTTTGTTCATGATGAATCTCATTCCCGTGGTAAGTTGGCCAACAGCTGTTTACTTTTATTTTATACATACAGTACGTTTTCAAGTTTGCTTTCTTTTAAAACAGATTGATTAAATATTGACAATTTAATTGCCAATTGAAAATAATGACAGTTCCTCTGTTGTATTTTAACAGGTCAGTTATGGAGCTGCAAGTTCTATCTTTTCAAGAAAGCAGAATTTTCCTTCTTTCCTAAGAACAGTGCAACCCAATGAAGACGTTATAGAAGTCATAGTTAAAATAGTGCAGTATTTCACCTGGAGCTGGGTCGCTTTCCTTAACGTTGATGATGATTATGGCAATGATGGACTGACATTATTCATAAAGAATATTGAGGACACTGAGATCTGCCTGGCATACACCAAAGGCCTGAATCATAATACTGATTACTCATCAATATTCAGACAGATAGAGTCACATAGGATACACATCATTATTGTTTTTGCTCCTGAATGGACTGCTGAGGCTCTTATTAAATCAGCAATAGAACAGAATGTCACAAACAAGGTGTGGATAGCAGGAGATGCTTGGTCCTTAAACAAAAGACTCCCATCGGAGAAAGGAATCAAAAATATTGGAACTATACTTGGAGTTGCCGAACAAGTAGTAACAATTCCTGGTTTCAATGATTTTATCTATGCTTCCAAAAACCAGAGTTGTTGTGAAAGTGCAGGAAAGTCTATGTTTTGTAATCAGGCTTGCAACTGCAGTTGGATCAGTGCAAAAGATGTCATTGATGCAGACCCATCTTTCAATTTTCCAGTTTATGCTGCTGTTTATGCCGTTGCTCATGCCTTACACAATGCCTTGCAATGTGGTAGTGGGACATGTAATGGCAATAGTACAGTGTATCCACACATGGTAAGTTAACAAATAAAATAACAACTATTTTTCTTTGTTGTCATTTTCCTATCTTATTTAAGCCTCTATGAAGTTAACTGTACAACAAAACAATTTTTAGGTGACCAATCAGAACACACAATGCAGATCTCTTATCTTATTGTATATCAGAGACGTAAAGGAAATACCCTTAAATCTACAGCGTATGAGCAAAATTTATGTTCATTCATTCATTTTCTTAATTGCTGTTTCCGCATGTGTTGGTCACGGAGTTGCTTGAGCCTATCCCAGTGGACTTATGAGCAAGGGACAATCCGAGTGTGATACCAGTGCACCTCAGAGCCACATGAAATACAACTACCAACTCACGCACACGCTCACACCTACAGACAACTTGGAACTTGGACAACTTCACTTGAAATGAAGTTGCATGTTCTTGGAGGCGGGAGGAAGCCACAGAGCCCTGAGAGAACCCATATTATAAAACAGATAATACCGTATTGGCTCGAATATAAGACAACCCTGATTATGAGACGACACTCTCTTTTTCAAGACTCAAGTTTGAAAAAAGACTTTTTGAACACCAAATTTAATTTCTATACAAAAAATAATCACAGTACATCTGAAACAAATGATTATAACAATATATTCGAGAGAAAAAGCATGTTATTTTGCCTCATTCAAATCATGCAAAAACTGTCTATCACATCTTAATATCTGAACATTTAAATATGTAAACTAAAGTGCAATCACATTTGTAAATGAATGGCTTCTGGTTTTTGAAATGTAAATAAACCAATCTACTGTGATAAAACAACAAAATTGCAATTACTGCATTAACCATCAAAGTGAAGTCTAACTAACTGTAGTCTTGAAACAAATCAGAATAAGGAAAAACATTGTTTGTATCACAACTTCTCCTCAGCTGCCGGTTAACCTGGCCGATCTTCGACCTACAGTTCTCCAGATTGTCGCTATGTTTCTCCATTTTCTGTTATCTCTTCTCTTATTTTCTTCTCTTTTCTTTCTTACCGCTACTTTTATTCTTCTTCTTCGTGACAGGGATTCGCTTTGGCCTGGGAGTTAAGTTCAGTATTCGCTTTAAAGATATCTGGCGCCATCTAGCGTTGTGAATAGGTATAATGTCTAGACCCAGAATGTAAGACGACCCCCACTTTTTCAGTCTTATTTCAATGCAAAAAAACACCGTCGTATATTCGGGACAATACGGTAGTTGTATACACTCAACTAATGGTTTCCAGTGAGATACTTAAATTACAGCAATTTTAGAGTCTCAAACGACTCTTAGTCAAACTATGTGAGACAATTCAGTCTTGGTCATTGTGAGATGGAAACTGCGAAGACCTATGTCTACCTTCAGTCTCGGGTTTCTTCGATCTGTAGGCTATGTATACTCTCTACTTTATTCAACTTCTGAAAGGAAAATTACAGAGCAGTTCCTCTCTCCACATGATCATCCATAAATATACATTAAAGCAGCCCTGTGATGAGCTGGCATCTTATTTGGATTGTACCCAGATTTTCGTCCATAGCCAGCTGGAATAGGCTGCACCAGACCGGTTACCCACTGGGCAGACCATCAGCTGATGACGAGATGATTGCAATCATCTTGTCTTCAAGAATATGGGTGGATGGAGGGATATACATTAAATCAACACCTGTTCAATGTGAACATTTATGTTAATATTCACAACTACGTGTGTCCTCACCAGGTTCTGGCAGAGCTGAAGAAGTCAAACTTCACACTTTTAAACCGCAGTTTTGAATTTAATGAGAATGGCGACCCCAAGTATGGATCCTACTCCATAGTTTTCTGGAATCACCATGGTCATGCAGAGGAGGTTGGCACTTATGGATTTCAGCCATCTTCATTCCATTTCTACATCAACAGCAGCAAAATTCAGTGGCACACCAATGACAAAGTGAGTATGTCTCAAACAAGGAGTAATATTCTGATTTGGCTTTAGCCAATTCTGCAAAAAAAAAAAGTGTGTGTGTTTGGGGACGGTGGTGGTGGTTAGGATTTAGGTTCGAGATTAAGGTTAAGGTTAGGATTAGGGTTAGGTTTTGAATTACAGTTAGATGTTAGGGTTTGGATTACAGTTAGGATTAGGACTAGGTTTAGAGGTTAAGATTAGGGTTGGGGTTGTTCAACAGCTGTATCAGAGAAAAAAAATGCAATATAGCTTGCATTCATCCATGGTACTTGTTTATTGAGTTATAATAAATTATTTGTAAAATATAATGTTGATCACAAATACCTCTAAGAAGAAGAACAAGAACAGGACTCAGTTTACCACACCCAGATTGAGCATAATGGGAGTGTGACCCACAAGTGGGCCTATGGGATGGGTTCTCTGGGAAGAGCTTAGGGTTTGAGCCTTCACCCATGGGGTTATTCCACACACAGCCTGAAAGAGCCACATGGGTTTGCCCTCCAATGGGACCACTGCCTGCAGGAGTAACCATAGGTGTATGGTGCTCTGTGCACCAGGCAGCAGACAAAGGTGAAAAATTTGTCAGGTCAATTGTCAGCTGGAAAAAATGGCTGTGGGGACTAGGAATTGCATAATACTGTGAAGTTGAGTGATTCTGGCTGCAAGTAGTCTGCCCCACTATATGGCACGGGTTCTTGGTCGAATCTCCTTGAGACAAACCTGACTCTATTCCAGGTCAAGTTGCTTGTGAGAGACGACAAGCAGGTGGTCTACTCGTAGCCCCCCTACCCCAGTGACTATACATTAGGGTTCTCCCCAGCAAATGAGAGACTTGCGTCAGTGTGCCTTTGGGAAGGGGAATGGTCTACAATTACCAATGGCATTGAGTCCAGATGGACCATGTTCTGTGACTTCATTATATTGACTGAGGTGTCTACAGGTGTGACTGTAAGCTTGCATGTGCCTGTTGTCTCAGCAATCCCAGAATGTGATGGTAGACACCAATGGTAAGGGAGTCTGTCAAGCTGAAGGACTCCCACAAGGTATGGTCAGTGAATGTCCAGGACAGTGCCATGGGATTGACAAACTTAAGTAAATCTACTTTCCTAACTTCACTTATAGTTATGAAACTATAACTATATGAAGCAAGATTGTGAATGCAAAAGCCTCCTCTGCAGGTTGTCTGGGCTCACCATTGGAAAGAAGAAAGGGTGCTCATACATTCAAGAGGAGCTCAGAGTGGAGCCAGTGGTGCTTTGGGTACTATGTCAGGATATCTCATGAACTCCTCTCTGGGAAGTATTTAGATAATGTCCCCCTAGGAAACCCTTAATGTCCCCCTAGGAAACCCTGAGGTCTACCCAGGACCGACTGGAAAGAGTATGTAACTCGACTGGTTTGGGAGCGACTCCCCCATAAGAGCAGGAAAAAGGTAGCCTGGAAGAGGGAGGACAGGGATGTTCTGCAGAGAATTTTACACAATGACCCAGACCCGGATCAGCAGAAAAAAATGAATGAATGTTGTTTTTATATATACATCAATGCTACTTCACATTTATTTGCATCCATCATTTACTTTTCTGCTAAATTTTTGTCTCAAACAGGTGCCGACTTCACTATGTTCAGAAGAGTGTAAAGTAGGATATGCAAAGAATCATGATGGAATCCACCAATGTTGCTTCATGTGTGAACTCTGTCCAAATGGAACCTATGTAAACATCACAGGTAAATTATCTCCCAGAGATAACCATTCTAGCAACTAAAATTCATTGACAAAACATTTATCTGTCTTGTGAAACAGAAGACCCCTACAAGTGCCTCCCCTGTAAGGACGCAGAATGGTCTGAACCAGGAAGTACATCATGCAGTCTGCGGGTGGTGGAATATGTCCCATTCACAGATAATGGGGCGATACTGATCATGGTTGGGGCCTGGGTCTTTGTGGGTTTCACATTAGCCACGTCTGTTGTCTTTGCCATCAACTACAACACACCTGTTGTCAGATCTGCTGGGGGGCCAATGTGCTTCCTTATTTTAGGCTGTCTAACTCTCTGTACTATTAGTGTATTCTTTTATTTTGACAAGCCAACAATGTCCTTTTGTGTCTTAAGGTTCTTACCTTTTCTTTTGTTCTACACTGTTTGTCTTGCTTGTTTTGTTGTTCGTTCTTTTCAAATTGTTTGCATTTTCAAAATTGCTGCCAAGTTCCCCAAACTTTACATTTGGTGGATGAAATATCACGGGCAGTGGTTGGTCATCACTGTGACCTTTGTCACTCAGGCACTTTTACTTCTCATTAACTATTTTAACCATCCACCCTATCCCTACAACGATACCTTCTGGTACCCAGACAAAATCATACTGGGTTGTGATATTAGTTTTTCAGCAGCCTCTACATCTGTGGTTTTACTTGTGACTTTGTGCTCCCTCTGCTTTATTTTTTCCTATATGGGAAAAGACCTCCCAAAAAATTATAATGAGGCCAAAGCAATAACCTTCTGTCTTTTCCTGCTGACGCTCACCTGGATTGTTTACAGCACTGTGTTTATGCTTTACCGAGGCAAGTACATCCAAATTCTTAGTGCTTTGGCAATACTCTTCAGCGTCTACTCCTTTCTGCTCTCATATTTCCTCCCAAAGTGCTACATCATTATTTTTCAGTCGTACAAAAACACGACGCAGTACTTTCAAGGTCTCATTCAGAACTATACCAAAACAATTAGTCAGTAGCTGATTCAAGTGTGTGCGTGTGTTTGTGTGTTTGTGTGTGTGTGTGTGTGTGTGTGTGTGTGTGTGTGTGTGTGTGTGTGTGTGTGTGTGTGTGTGTGTGTGTGTGTGTTTGTCTGTGTCTGTGTTTGTATCTGTGTCCGTGTATGTGTCTGTGTGCGTAAGTGTAAGGACAGATATGCAACCGAACAAAAAAATAGTGAAATTTAGACTAACACCAAAGCAGATATGTTGTTTTTTTGCAGATTGTACAGTACCATTACAGTAGAAACCCTTGTTTATACTTTTTTTTTGTTCCACAGAACATAATAGGTGCAACGTGGCACAGCCACAGTGTGTGATTTTCAGTGATGCAACATAGAACACAATCGTTTTTAATATATTACATTTATTTTGAGAATTTGTCCTGTCTTTAGTTCAACCACTGCTGCCTCCACTGCAGTTCATCAGGGTAACAAGTCCAGCAACTATCACATCCTGACATGAAGGTTTGATAACAATAATATTGTTCTCCGCCTCCATTCCCAAGATTTCCACATCATCACTCTAGTTTCCATTCATGTGTACCCTGTCTATAATCTTTCATATGTGTGTGGGTTAGAGTAGAATTTTTTGACCAATTTCTCTGTGCTGTGGATACTTTTCTATGAATAAATCATCAAACAGCAAGAACACCATAGAACATTATAGCCACTGATTTAGGGAATTGATTGTTTTCGTTTGTATTTGGTGGATTCCAAGGATTCTGTGATACACCAGTGAGCCATGGACACAGAAGTTCCAAATATAACAGTAACTGTCAATAACCTACTAAAAGCCAATTGGACTAAAATGATTTTGTGTCAAAATATTAAAACAAGTAGAAACCAATGTGTAAAACAGTGATGGGCTGTCAGGGCCAGCAAAACCTTCTCTGTTGGTCTAACGTAACCAGAAATTATAATAATATTTATGATAAAAGTTAATTATATTTTAATGCATTTTCCTTGAATAAATATAATCAAATATGTGTAAAAATATATAATTATACATTGGAAAATAATGTGACAGAGGCCAATACTGGGTCAGTGTTATATTTTTAGATTGAGAGAGGTTTAACCAATCAGAATTCAGCTAGCTTGTGTTGCCAGGTTGAATGAAATCTGCCCAGAACCTTCAGAATCTAGAATGCAGGTCTCCCTGTGCTGTGAGTGAACTTGTACATATACTTAATAGACAGATGCGACAGCCAATCAGATCACAAGTTAGCCTTCTAGGACATGCTAGCTAGCCCACGTTGTCCTGACATGTAAGTGTCATGTGATTGGATACTCAGTCCGAGAAGGCAGTGTTATGCAGACGCATATTTGAAGAGAAGCTCTTGTGAGACGAGGATCCAATCCCTGAACTGGCTAACCTAGCCAGTTCAGCGAACCTGTTCTGGTTAACCTGGAATGGCTAACCTGTTCTAGCTAACCTGTTCTAGCTAACCTGAACTAGCTAACCTAGTTAGCCTAGCTAACTAGGTAACGGAGTGTTCTTGAGGAAAGAAAGGAGAATGGATTTTGTGTTTAAATAAGCCGTTTGAATAGCTGTTTTGGTGAGTACAAGAATTTAATTTATCCAAGTTTTCATATTTAATGTTCTTGTAATTCAATTTCATTTATATCCAATCAATTACAACAAAACAAAATGACAACCATACTTAAAATGAAAAAAACATCTTGCTCTTCTGCAGTGTGTGTAAATAATGTGGCGCACTTACGCAGCTGTGTCATTGTAGTGGAAATAGACAAAGAGACTTGTGTCCCTGCTGGAAAATAGCCCATTTTATACATGATAGAGGTGATGCAACATCTAGTAGTGTGTTAGTACATTTATTTCGTTTCTCTAGTTGTGGTGTCATAAATGATGACCATTTCAGTGGTTTTGTACTGTGACGTAGTTGTGTGACGCCTATAAAAGCTGTGGCCGCGGGGTTTTTCTGTGCCAGTGACAATAAAGGGAGTGGGGCTGACACTGGTTTTTGTCCCATTTGAGACAAGAAATAAAAACCTCAGTCCTGAACACTACATTGGTGGCAGCGGTGGGAGCCGCTTACAGTATTATGGGATGTATTTATTCACATTTGACTAAGGAGAACATACTGAAGGCCTAGGTGTGAAATGCACGGTCCGCCACTGATGTAAAACAATGATAAACTGTCCTATTTGGTTTCCACAGCTGATGACAACACAGAGCAAAGGTTTTTCTACAGGTCTGTATAAGTAATAAACTGTATCAGCCCTCTGACCACCAATGTGGATCCAAATCTTGGCATAATCTCTGAACAGAACTTCGCTTTAACAGACAAACAAATCTTCTCTCGCCATTGAATGAAAATTTAAACCAATATTCACGAACCAAAGATCAATAATTATTCCATTCCTCAATTTATGCCACCTTGATATTATTATTATTATTATTATTATTATTATTATTATTTTGTTTACTGGTGTGATCCCCGAAGGGAAATTAAGAGCACACTCTAGTCATTTGTCAATCAAATGCATCTTCCCATGTATATATTTGAATAAGCTCACTTGAAAACCTCACAGTGTCACGTTTTAACTCTACCCACTACCTGTCAATCAAGTACCCAACCAATCAAGCGCACAATCAATCAAGGCGCCCAACCAATCATGGCGCATCTGCCAGAAGGAATCTCGTGAACAATATGGCGTAAGGCATCGGGCAGTGGGACTTTTGTTGCGGTCACGCCTTTCATCCACACGATAACACAGATATCCGTGATGAACACGCTGGCTAAATTGAAGTTATTTGAACGCCAGGTATGCGTTGTCATGTGGAGGCTGTAACTGAAACTTTTTCTATCCGGGGGGTGTCTCCTGCGACGGAAACTGCTGTGACATTAGTGTGTGTGACCCATGTCTACATGTACACACAATAGACGGAGTTAAAACCGGCTATTTTCTGACGTATAACAGCTCCACATCGAAGACGCATCGATAAACATGCTTGACAGTTGGATATCTGTTCGTCTGTTTCTTTCTTTATGAGTCATAAAGTTTATATACTTATTTATTTTATTCATTCATTCATTCATTCACGTTCCTCGCCAAAAACAAGGAACTCTGGGAGAACTCTGTAATGGTTGCGCTTGGTTTATAATACCAATACATTTGTTTTCATATATTTGGTATGAAGTCTGATATTACTATTTTATCGTGGAATTTCCACGGGTTCCTGCTAGTTCACATACACACACATACAAGGGGGCCAGTAAGCATGCAGTGGCAAGTGGGGTGGCAGACAGCTCCTTCCTGGTGTGCCCCAAACTAGCAACTTGCTCAAGGGCGCCTCGCTCAAGTGCGCCACGGTCAGGGGTGCCTCGGTCAGGGGCGCCTTGGTCAGGTGCGCCTCGGCAGTGCTCAGAGGTGGGATGATGCCTTGCACTGTCAGCACACACTCCAGGTGTCTTGGCAGGAGCAGGAATTGAACCGCCGATCTTGGGAAGATTGGATTACTCGCTCTACCGCTGAGCCACTGCCGCCCCCCCCCCCCCCTTTTTTTTTAGCAATTTAATTGTCCTGTCTAAACCAAAGAGCACTGTTTCACTTCCAACTTAAGATTTGATAGGAATTCAATGCCAGTTATGGATCCAATATCAGTCCAGTCTTTACAGCCCTTCATTGGCCTCCAACAATACTCAGAATCAAAGTCCTTGAACACTGCCAAGCTTTTGTCATCGGTTTGTCGTTGCTTCTGGAATAGTCCACTGCTCCATCTATAAGTTTCCTAAAACTTCTGAGGACACATTTTAGCTGAGTTGTTTTCCTGTTAACAAGATTCTACATGATGTAAGTTATTAATTTGTATTTACTGTCATCTATATTGTTTTAACTGTATGTTGTTTATATCGCTTATATTTGTAACTTGTTCTGCAAATAAAATTCTGTTGTTCTGTGAATGAAATTTGACTTCTTTGCATTAAAAAATTCTAGGAAGAAGTCATCCCTTGAAGGAATAAATTTAGCTATCATTACTATATTACTGCTAACTTTACTACATGCTTCTTTTTATTTCTCATGTTTGTATCTTCAAAGTCATAAAAAGCCTCCATTTCAGGTAATGTAATATTGTTAGTTACATCCCGCTTCAAAGCGATAATATATTGTAATGGTCAGCATTTGTAATGGTCAGCATTCGTCCGTTAGTCCGTTCATCAGTCCGTCTGTCCGTCCGTTAGTCCACCAAATATCTTCGCAACAGTTGCAGATAGAAAGATGAAACAAAAAGCACATTAGTCGTGCAGCAAAGGGGCTGAAAATGAGATGATGACATTGACCTTGAGGAAACTAGGTCAAGGTCAAATTCTAACTTTTGTACACTCTACTCTCTCAGGAACCGGATAAGATATAAAGACAAGGGAGAAGGCCAGTGTGAGTAAGACCATAGATCAAAGCTACTGCTTTGATCTATTAAAGTAGGTCTGAGCACTAGCTTTGATCTTTGACCTATGCGAGTAGGTCAAGGAAATTTTTGAATTCAGGGGTGTCGCGGGATGTTGCAGTCTCTGACTGCTTTGGTTCTTGTTTATTGTCTTAAAGTGATTTACAGTGAGTTTATAGTTGCACTGCATTTTACTGCTTTGACCATCAACCCAAGCAATGAAACAGCATGCTACACACTTTAAAATAGGTTTTCCCAGTAAAAACAAAGCAAAAAAAATCTGTGTTTTTCTTGATTCCATTCATTTTGGTATTTTTTTCTACTACTATGTACAAAACTATGTGGTGCACACAGCCAATGAGATTCGACAAGCATGATATTATCATTACTAGTTACAAACATTTGGTGTGTCCGACATAGCTTAACCAGACTTTGTTCTGTAGGTCCTCAAAACGCTGGTTTTAGTCTGCATAGATATCGGTCCAGACGTTGGTTGAGGGCCGATCCCTTCCGACCAAGCAGAACATGGTCTTTCCGTCATTTATGGTTTTTGCATTCAAAGTCTTGTGAGAATCCACGTCAGGGTGTGGCCATATATTGCTTTCATCGTCAGAGTGATTGCAAATGATCTTCTTTCAAATGAACTGTGTGGCCAAAGATCAAGTCATGCAGAGAAAATTTGTAAGAGTTTAGAATAAACCAAGATATTTGGTTGAATTAATTAATTAATTTGTGTGTATTTGTTTGTGACCTAGTGGAACTTTCCATCCTCCTGTTCCTCTTTAATGCATCCTTTTCACAAATAAATCAATGGTCTCTGAAAGGTTTTTTTGAATTCCATGAATTAATTTTTGCCTTAATTTATAATTTAACTACTTGAAAAAATGGTAGTTAGAAATTTAGAAGTTCTACATTAATGACACAAGAGTTTTCAGAGATTTTATACCTTGATTTTAACACAAGGGTTACATAAAAATTTGCTTTCACAGAGATACTAAATGATGCGGGAGTCAGTTTCGTAGTTTGTATTGTGGAAAGGACTGGGTGGGATATTGATGAAAAATAAGAGAAATCTTTTAGTGAATGAGGGATTAATGCCATGGAAGTACAGTAGGTGGATGATTTCATGATGCTTTACTCTATTTTGCATCAATTTTCTAATAATTCTTATGAGAATCCGTATTCTCAAGACACATTAGGAAGAATGATCTGAGGGTTGTCAAGAATTTTAAAAGCTACAGAGTCTTTACTTCAGACAAATAGAAAACAATAAAAAAGTTGTAAACAAACATGTGTAGTTCAATAGTTTGTTAGATATCTCATCCTCAACTGTTGCGTTTCTTAATTTTAGCGTCTTACACGTAGGTGATATTAATGTTTAAATACTGAATATTTATGCAGGATAGCCATTATAACAATTTTAAAATCTACATTCTAAGTAGCAAAATCTGCTGCATATTTTTCAAAACAATCAAAAGCAAACAAAGAGGATGCATTTTTCATTACCAGGGATGCATCGGGATATTTTTAAATTTTACTCCTATACAGTAATTTTAATCATATATCAAAGAACACTTTCTTTAAGTTTATTGACTTACAGATGCTGTATTTTTAATACTAAACGTTTTAAATGTTTTCATTTGCAATCTCACAGTTTTTGTTCAACCTATTGTTGTCTTTGGTGCTCTTCACTCCCTGGAGGAGAAGGGGTGAGGAGATGGTTTTTGCATACTGATTTGTGTAATCTCATTTACAGGTATACATTTGACAATCTGACCAAATGCATTACCAAGTGCATGGGAAGGAATAATTGGGTTTTGTTGTTGTTTTGAGCATCACGTTGTTTGACGTTCCAGAGGCTATTCCAATACACATTGACATTAGATTGGTAAGTGGTTGCTTCAACAATGAGATGTTTCCTTGTTTCTCTTTGTCTTGTGGAGTCTCTTCTACATGCATTTGCTCTACACACTGCCCCAGCCTCAGAGTTTCAGCTTGAAGGAGATTTTTTAATCGGTGGACTTTTCAATATTCATCATGTCAGTAGCGCTATCTATCACGATAGACCAGAAGCATTTGACTGTTCCAGGTGAGTATCATAATTAACACAGAATAAACACCTTCTCCAGTTCAAATAAATATTCTGTTTTTAAACGTATTTTAACAATAATGTTAGGTGGCTTAGTTACTATGTAAAATTATTTTTCTGTAATATACTGTACATATATGTAGAAGACTGATAACGTTAATTTAAATGTAATTCTTGCTGTTGTGTTTTCTCCGTCCTCAGTCAGCCACTCATTCCATCAAACTATCGAAAGTTTCAGTTGATGAGATACTCAGTGGAAGAAATCAATAACTCTACCAACCTGCTGCCAAATGTATCCCTGGGCTATGAAATATTTGACCACTGCTCAGATACAGATATTTTCCCAGGAATTTTGAAACTCATCTCAGTCAATGGCTTAATCCAAACTTTTGGTGAATCACATGAGAATCGGTCCAATGTGATAGCAGTGGTCGGCCCCTTCTCCAGTACTGACACCTCAACAGTAGCTCCATTATTCATGATGGATCTCATTCCTCTGGCAAGTTTCCAGTTATTAATATAATCACGTAACTGATATTTTTAATCTTCCGAAAAGTCTAGTAGTTTTTGAATTGTCATTTGAGAAAAATGTCATGTCAGTGAAAATGACACAAAGACAATTTCTCTGTTGCTCATTAATCAGGTCAGTTATGGAGCTGCCGCGACCGCTTTTGCAGAGAAAGGGAAATTTCCTTCTTTCCTAAGAACAGTGCATTCCAATAAAGATGCTATAGAAGTGATTGTTAGGATCATTCTGCACTTCAACTGGACTTGGATTGCTTTCCTGAACAGTGATGATGATTTTGGTAAAGATGGCCAGGAAACTTTCAGAAAGAGGATTAAGGATACTGAGATTTGTCTGGCATACACCAAAGACCTCAATGCCAATACAAACATTTCCCAAATCTTCAAACAGATAGAGGCACAGGATATATATATCATTGTTGTTTTCACTCCAAAAATGGTTGCTGAAGCTCTAATTGAGTCGGCAATAGAGCTGAATATCACAAACAAGGTGTGGATAGCCGGTGACACGTGGTCTTTAAATGAGAAGCTCCCCAAGGAGAAAGGAATCAAAAATATTGGAACTGTGATTGGAGTGTCTCAACCAGTTGTGACCATACCTGGTTTTGATCATTTTTTTAATTCTGCTAAAAGTCGGCAGTACTGTGAAAAATCAGAAGAGACATTTTGTAATCAAGCTTGTAACTGCAGCAACCTAAGTGCAAAACATATCCTTGCTCTGGACCCATCCTTTTCTTTCCCTGTCTATTCCGCTGTCTATGCTATTGCTCATGCCTTACACAACACTTTGCAATGTGGAAATCATCAGTGTAGTGGCAATATGACAGTGTACCCACACATGGTAAGTAATCTAATTATCATTTAGTTACTATAATTTTATAAATATGTTGCTAAGACATTTCATCTTGAATATTATTTCCAGCTAGTAGCATATCTCATATTACATCCTGAAAATAAATATATAAGGATATATAAAGATATTTCTGACAGCCACTTACCAAATACCCTCCAACTGAAGCAGGGGCAAAACCCTGAAACATCTCCTATTTTACAGTCAAACTTGTTAGTGTGAAAACAGAAAGAAATAATGGTAGTCTGAACTTTGTGTGTCTACATCAGGTTCTAGCAGAGCTAAAGAAGTCCAACTTTACACTTTTAAACCAAAGCATTGAGTTTAATGAGGAGGGTGACCCCAAGTATGGATCTTATTCTATAGTTTTCTGGAACCACAGTGGTGATGTAGAGGAGATCGGCTTTTATAAGTTTCACCCGTCAGCCATATTTGTCATCAACAGCACCAAAATTCAGTGGTACACAAGAGGAGAAGTAAGTCATATTTCCCCCACTTATATTTGAACATATTATATAAGGAATAATGTTTAGGCTGGTAGAACACATTGTGTTTGCTTTTTCACACTGACATGAATGCTTGTATTCTTATACAAAATTGTTAATGAAATTAAATATTGAATGTTATGTAGCAATGTTCCTCTTTTTTCCGTGCATCTTTCATAGTATTGTGTCCGCTGACTCTTTTCCTGACTTGTACAGGTGCCCATTTCATTATGCTCCCCAGAGTGTCCTGTTGGGCACGTAAAAAAGCAAAATGGAATCCACAAATGCTGCTTCAGCTGTACGATCTGTCAAAATGGAACATATATCAATAGTACAGGTAAATAAATATGAACATCAGGAAAAAAAATTTACCCAATTGTTAATCCGACAGTTGGGTACATTTGCTCTTGTATGAATATGAGAGTTTAACACTCAACCTTTATTAGAAGAAGCTTTATAGATGTCAATGTTTAAACTGATCGATTAAATAACTTAAACAGTAATAGGTCACAATGAAAACTTTTGCTCTCGCAAAAATAATCAGGTTGGTAATTTCAAGAAACAGTGAAGTAATTTCACCCACAGAAAATCTCTTTTTATCATATAAAACAGAGGACCACTACTTCATTTCTTAACCTCCACTATATTTAACAAGAACCAATGCAGTCACAGACTGCAACATCCCACGACACCCCTGAATTCAAAATTTTACCCTGACCTACTCGAATAGGTCAAAGATCAAAGCTAGTGCTCTGACATACTTTCATTGATCAAAGCACTGGCTTTGATCTATGGTCTTACTCACACTGGCCTTCTCCCTTGTTTTTCTATCTTATCCAGTTCCTGAGTGAACAAAAGTTAAAATTTGACCTTTACCTAGTTTTCTCAAGATCAAGGTCATTATCTCATTTTCGTCCCCTTTGCCGTCCAAGTAATGTGCTTTTTGTTTCATCTTTCTATCTGCAACTGTTGCGAAGATATTTGGTGGACTAACGGACGGACAGAAGGACTAATGGACAAACACACAAACGCTGACAATTACGATACATCACCGCTTTGAAGCAGGATGTAATGAAAACTGCACCCGCATCTGTATGCTCTTTTACAAAATTTTAAACTTATTGGCAGTTTATTGTTCTCTTGTGTAACAGAAGACCCCTACAACTGCCTTCCCTGCAAGGACACACAATGGTCTGAACCAGGAAGTACATCATGCAGCCTGCGGGTGGTGGAATACGTCCCATTCACTGACAGTGGGGCCATACTGATCATGGTGGGGGCCTGGGTCTTTGTGGGTCTCACATTAGCCACGTCTGTTGTCTTTGCCATCAACTACAACACACCTGTTGTCAGATCTGCTGGGGGGCCAATGTGCTTCCTTATTTTAGGCTGTCTAACTCTCTGTACTATTAGTGTATTCTTTTATTTTGACAAGCCAACAATGTCCTTTTGTGTCTTAAGGTTCTTACCTTTTCTTTTGTTCTACACTGTTTGTCTTGCTTGTTTTGTTGTTCGTTCTTTTCAAATTGTTTGTATTTTCAAAATAGCTGCCAAGTTCCCCAAACTCCATAGTTGGTGGATGAAATATCACGGGCAGTGGCTGGTCATCACTGTGGCCTTTGTTACTCAGGCACTCTTGCTTGTCATTGGATATTCTTATAATCCACCTAAGCCCTACAATGATACCATCTGGTACCCAGACAAAATCATACTTGGTTGTGATATTAGTCCTAGAGGAATCTTCATTTCTGTGGTTTTACTTGTGACTTTGTGCTTCCTCTGCTTTATTTTTTCCTATATGGGAAAAGACCTCCCAAAAAATTATAATGAGGCCAAAGCAATAACCTTCTGCTTGCTTGTGTTAATCCTCACTTGGATCATCTTTGCCACTGAGTACATGCTTTACCATGGCAAGTACATCCAAACTCTCAATGCGTTGGCAGTGCTATCCAGTCTTTACTCCTTTCTGTTCTGGTATTTCCTCCCAAAATGTTATATTATCATTATCCAACCCCACAAAAACACACAGCAGCACTTCCAGGGAATCATTCAGAATTATACCAAAACAATTAGTCAGTAGATAAATGTGTTTCTCTTCTGACAGAAGAAGCAAGTTGTGTTCTACTTCTAAACAAAAGTTTTTGCTTAATATTCTGAGTAGTAAATCACTTTTATGTATGTGATCACTTTAAGTTAAATGTGAAAATGATAAAACACTTCTGCTAACTCTGTTCAAATACACTGCCCGGCCAAAAAAAAAGTCACCGTTTGGGTTTCAATAAGCAAATTGCGGTGTTATAATCAGGGGTTGCTTCAGTCGGTCAAGTCTAGGCTCAGCAATATTATTCAGCAAAAAACATTAAGTCAGCTGAGTATCTGAATGTACTGAATGACCAGGCAATCCCACAAATGGATTTTTTCTCCCGGATGGCACGATCATATTCCAGGACAACAATGCCAAAATTTATCGGACTCTAATTGTGAAAGAGTGGTCCAGGGAGTGTGAGGAATCATTTTGACCCTCACAGTCCTGAGCTTAACCCCATTCAAAGTCTATGGGATGTGCTGGAGAAGACCTTGCAGAGCGGTTTGACTCCTATCATCAATACAAGAACTCGGCCAAAAATTAATGCAAATCTGGACAGAAATAAATGCTGTGACGTTGTACCAGGTTGTCGAAACAATGCCGCGGCAAATGCGCACCGCAATCAAAGCTACAGGCAGTCCCACAAAATATTAGAGTGTATGACTTTTTTTTTGGCCGGGCAGTGTATAATCATTAAAGGAATAAATCAGCATTTTGTGAAATATGCCAATTTATTTTGGAGAGTTCAATCAATGAACTCCCCGATTTTATTGGTATTGCCCCTGTTTCTATGGGCATAACTGTGTAGAGAGAGAGAGAGAGAGAGAGAGAGAGAGAGAGAGAGAGAGAGAGAGAGAGAGAGAGAGAGAGATTGGAAATCTCAATTAAAAGACCATCAAATCTCAACGGTGTGTTTGATGACGATGTGGAGAATAAGGTATGCACAGACACAGACTCAGTTGACTGCCTGAATTTGTTGTCAGGATGAACATCTAAGAGAAAATGCGCCTGCACTGTTGAAATGTGGATTAAAACACATATAACTGATTCGTTGCACATAATTTTACATGCTAACACTATTGTGGTTATCAAAGAGCTTCAGGACATTAAATGTTGCATTCATATAGTCATGTAGTCAAGACAAAACAGAATGTGTTTGCTCTTCTGTTTTTCACCCTTTGATGGCAGCACTTTACTATGAAATCAACATCCTGTCTGCGGGACACTGAATGTACCTGTATGCTGACGTTCTCTGAATGTCAAAGCAGATTTATTTATTGCATGTGGTATAATAGTTGTAAACCTACAGTGAGTCTAAACTTTCATCTTTTTTAAAAATAAATTTTCTTTTTTGTCTTTTATACTCAACCTGAAATATCAGGCTCATCATCTGTGTATAACTTGAACTTTATTTGGGAAAAATATTGTATCAGTATATATTAAGAATTATAATTAGAAAAAACAAATAAGAACGGTAAGAAAAATAGGCGTGAACTGCATGCTTAACTCAAGCTAATCCAATTATTTTAATGTATTATCTGCCGTTCAAGTCAAATCATATTTAAACCAATGCAAAAAAGATAAAATAAATGTTGATAAAATCTTTATCAATTTTGCTAATCGGTACTGAAATTGATTCTCTGCTTCAGGCATATTAAAGGGATATTTTCTTATAAAAAAACAAAACAAAGTTTTATGTCTTGTGTTGGTCCCATTTTAAAAAGGCATTAAATGTTGAGGATGCATTGGAGATGATCACTCCAAATAAAAATGAGTTTGTAAGATTTGTTAAGAAAGCAAATAGATACAAATAACAACTCTGTTTCCCACATTCCACTGTCTAGTTGGCCGCATACCACTTCAAATGATAGAGGTGATTTCTGGAAAATCATCATAGTCCTTGTTAGACATGATTGAGCCTAACATTATGACTGCAAACTGCTTGTTGTACATCACACCACATTTGCACCACCCAAAACATTTTCTGTTGTTGTGGCTCTTGCTCAGATTAACCAGGTTGCATACTTGCCTCTGAAATGTGACAAGCATGCAAATTCTTCAAAGTCAATGCAACCGACACCTTCTATGAGGAATGTGATATGTGTCTTTGCTCCACTGAAGAAAGTCAAGGCTAAACAGAGTTAAAGTCTAAAAACAATTGTTCAAAAAAGTTGAATGTTGGCTCCCAGCTCTCAAGGGTTAATCTACAGCAGTCTGTATGAGTTGATGGCAGCCTATTCCTTCCTACCATGCATAATGACAATTCATACTTGTCCAGCAGCTGGTTGCCTCAATTCAAATTGCGGTGACAGTCCTTCCGATTTATCACTTTCCTGATATGAACTATTGCTAATTTTCCTATTCAGATTGTGTGGTTGAGTGCTGACTCATGCTGGATCATTCATAAGAGGAAATGTTTGCTTTTTTGGGAGAGGCTTCTATATTAAAAAATAACTATCACAATGAATACAGTGATTGATGTTGTTTCACATTACTTTACTGTGCCTCACTCACTTTGTGTCAGTGGATGAGGAACGTTCCTTCATTCCAAGCAAAATGATAAGCTAACAGCTGCCTGAATTTAAATTTTGTTGAGAATCATGGTCATTTATCACTTATTTTGTTTAATACTGGTGCATTCTTCAAATAAGCTTCCATGGAGGGGCAGTGAATGGAGTCAACGCTTGGAGTGAACACACGTATGCTGCAGACCTGCGGGAGGCAGAAGTCAGTGCCAGCTGTATGTCGGTCCCAAGCCTGGATAAATGCATTGGTTGTGGCAGGAAGGGCATCCGGCGTATAAAAATTTGCCAAACAAATATGAGCGTTCATCTAAAATGGAAAAAGGATGACACACTGTGTCGACCCCTAATGGGACAAGCCGAAAGTGTTTTTTTATTTCTGTTACTGTCTTATACCCTGAAGCGTCTGTGAGAGTGACTCCCTGAATGTCCGTTGGGCTCAATAATGTATTTACCTGTGTCTCTCTATTCGTCATTAATACCCAAAGCGTTTGTATTTATGACCTGATGTGAAAGCTCCATGATATTAAATATCCTTATCAAGGTCAACTCCACTCTTCAACATAATGTTTGTAAATACAGAGGAAGCACAGAAAATTTTCCTTCCATTACATGTAGTGGTTTCGTCACTTGATCAAATGTGTTTTGCTGCAGAATGTCAGAATACCCAATCTGACATTAATAATCAGCTATTGGGCATCAGCAGGAGATGTTGGGTTTGGGCATGAGACTTGTTTATTCATGATGAATGTTAAACCATCTGTGCAGCAGCTTTTGCATACTGATTTGATTCTCCTCAAACCATTGAAACATATTTTTCCATTTGTGAGTATGAAAATGATTACTGAGGCTTTGCGAGTATAGTGTTTCATAACTCCCTAAAGGTAGAGACATACGAGTTCATCCAACTTGCAATAAGCAACCACAGAATGGCATATTTTCTTGCTTCTCTGTGTTTCCTGGGTTCTCTTCTACAAACCTTGGATCTATGTGAATTTTCTGCTTCAGAGTTTCAACTGGAAGGAGATTATTTAATTGGTGGGCTTTTTGATATTCATCATGTGAATGCCCCTGATTATCATGACAAACCACAAGCCATCGACTGCTCCAGGTATGTAATACAATAAACCTGAGCAGATGTCTAGCACATTTATCTCCTAATCATTTAATTTTTACATCATCATGTATGTTGTAAAATGTGAGAGCTGACCTTAGTCCTTGAAAAGATAATAGTTATTTAAACCTTTGTAATGCTCAAATCATTCTGGCAAAATTCACGAAACAGTTTTTGACACTGTAGTTCAAATTTTCAAAAATTAATCCCTCTACTGTTGTCCATTCTCTCTGTAGTCAACCATTTCTTCTCCCAAACTATCGACGATTTCAGTTGATGAGATTCTCTGTGGAGGAAATCAATAACTCTGCCAATTTACTGCCAAATGTATCTCTGGGCTATGATATATTTGACCACTGCTCAGATGTGCAGAGTTTCCCAGATGTTTTAAAGCTCATCTCAGTCAATGGTTTGATCAACCCTAGGCATGAGCACCATAACAAGAGGTCCAAAATCTCAAATGTAATAGGAGTTGTTGGTCCCTTTACAAGCACTCAGGTCCTGAGTGTGGCCCCACTGTTCATGGTGGATTTCATACCCATGGTATTTTTGCTAATCATTGTGTATTCATATTTTTGTTCAATTAAGATTGAATGAATAAAAACAGACCAACACTAAAAAATTGATCAAATGTCATCATTATTATATGTTTAGCTTTTGAATTAAGTGAATTTTAACCTTGCATATTTTGTTTTTGTTGCTGAAAATTATTCATTTCTTTGATACTATATTGACAGGTCAGTTATGGAGCTTCTAGTTCTGTTTTTTCAAGAAAGCAGAATTTTCCCTCTTTTCTGCGAACAGTGCAACCCAATAAGGATGTCATAGAGGTGATTGTTAACATTGTGCTGCACTTCAAATGGAGCTGGGTTGCTTTTCTTAACAGTGATAACGATTTTGGTATCGATGGACGTGATTTTTTCATTAAGAGGATTAAGGACACAGACATTTGTCTGGCTTACACGAAAGATCTCAATATAAACACAAATTTTTACCAGATGTTCAAACAAATAGAAGCACAAAGAGTGCACACCATTATTGTGTTTGCTCCAAAGGGAATTGCTGAAGCTGTAATTGGATCAGCAATACGACTGAATGTTACAAACAAGGTGTGGATTGCAGATGATGGATGGTCCTTAAACAAGAAGCTCCCCAAGGAGAAAGGAATCAGAAAAATTGGAACTATAATTGGAGTTTCACAACCAGAAGTAATAATACCTGGTTTCAATAAATTTATTTATTCTGTAAAAAACCAGACTCATTGCAAGTATAACAGCCTCAGTACAAAAGACATCATTGATGCAGATCCATCCTTCTCTTTTCCTGTGTATTCTGCTGTTTATACCATCGCTCATGCCTTACACAAAGCCTTGCAATGTGGAAATGATGGGTGTAATCACAATGTTACAGTACATCCACAAATGGTAAGTATACCAGTAATTAGACACATTAATGTCTTCATTTGTTTATGAATGTTAAATTGATGATAGGCCCATTAGAAATTTGTTTTAAAATGTAATTTTATCTAGGTAATTGCATTACATTTTTTGTGTTAATTTTTGGTACAGATGTATGGTATATCAACCTTTGTCAATGTCATTCAATTTACCTGAACTTAATGAGAGCTATAATGTCTAACGGTACGGCATGGTGGCGCAGTGGGTAGCACTGTCGCTGCACAGCAAGGTGGTTCCCGGTTCAAGTCCCGCTCTGTGAGGAGTTGGCATGTTCTCCCCGTGTCTGCGTGGGTTCTCTCCGGGTTCTCCGGCTTCTTCCCACCTCCAAAAAACATGTGCTTCAGGTTAAAGTTCCAAATTGCCCGTAGTGTGTGAGTGTGTATGTGAATGGTTGTCTGTCTCTGTGTGACTCTGCGTCACGCCTAGAGTTTGTAGAGTTTGCCCCGCCTCACGCTCTAAACCAGCTGGGATAGGCTCCAGCGCCCCGTGACCCGCTACGGCGGATAAAGCGGTTCGGAAGATGAATGAATGAATGAATGATAAATGTAATGTCTCACCTCAGACCAGTTGGTTGAACCAGCAGGTGTAAGCCGATGTAAGCTTAGATTTGTGCACTGACAACTCTAATTACTTCTCATAAGTTACCTGCCAAAAAAGACGCCTAAGTTCAATTAACAAAATACAAATATTTATGCAGTCTACACCCATGTAAGCGTTTGATATCCATATGTCCAACATGCAAACAATGATCATCTGAATTTTGTGTTCCCACATCAGATTCTAGCAGAGCTGAAAAAGTCAAACTTCACACTTTTAAACCAGACTATTGAGTATGATGAGAATGGTGACCCAAAATTTGGTTACTATTATATAGTTTACTGGAATCACAGAGGTGATGCAGAGAAGGTTGGCTTTTTCCATTTCCACCCATGGGTCAATTTTTTGATCAACAGCACTAAAATTCAGTGGTACAAAAAGGGAGAGGTAAGTTATTATTTTAATGCCGTATACTGTATTCTATCTATCGTCAATACAATATATTTTTTTTTCATTTTACATTCTCGTTGACTCATTGTAAATATATTTTTATAATTGTTTCTTTTACCTGCGCTGTTTTTTATCATTGTTTTTGGTACCTGCATTTTCCATTCTATTCTATATTTTGGAAATGGATGTGACGTGCACAACCATCTCTTTCACCTTGGCCATGGAAGGTTTTCGTTCCTATACCACACCACTATCAGTCAACGATTTCCCTAACCCTCCCTGAAAATTTCTGTAGGGTACAGGACTCTGAGTGGAATACGCAACTCCTTTTTCTTTTTTTTTACAGCAAAAGGTCACTACAATATTCTCCTTGTTTACTTACATTTATTTTCTTTTTTGCTTTAAATGATTGCATTGTACAGGTGCCGACTTCAATATGCTCACAAGAATGCCCTGTAGGATATGCAAAAAATCAAAATGGAATCTACAAATGTTGTTTCAATTGTGAAGTGTGTCCAAACGGAACGTATATCAACATTACAGGTAAATGAAGTTACATAATTTTTATTTTTTTTATTCTATACACTGATTTTAATCCCCGCAGGGAAATTAATGGTACACTCTACTTAGTTTTGAATCATGCATAAATATGTGTGTACAGGCCCTGAACACACAAACACACACAAAGGGGGTCTATACGCATGTAGAGGAGGTAGAGCGGGCAGCTCCTTTGTGGCTCGCCCAAATTAGCAAAATTTAAGGGGGACTGTGACTTGCTCAAGGGGACCTTGGCAGTGCTCTGGAGGTGAACTGACACCTCCCACTGTCAGCTCACCTCCGGGTGTTGTTTTGGGCAGGAGTGGGAATCGAACCGCTGATCTTGAAACATTGGACAACCTGCTCTACCACGCCCTCTACCACTGAGCCACTGCTGCCCCAAGACATACAACTACGTACAAAGCTGTGCCACTTACTTGGAACATGTTGCTAAATTCATGCTTGGCTTGTCTAATGGCTAAGAAACGTAGCCTGTCAACAAAGAAACATCAGCCTATATTTCCATTCTGATGAAAAGCCAGGAAAAATAATCTTGAATTTATTTTCTGAACATCCATCAATCCATCGTCATCCACTTATCTGTTGTCGGGTCGCAGCAGCTTTAACAGGGACCCCAAACTTCCCTTTACCTAGCCATATCAACCAGAGGTCTGGTCCAGAGGTCGACTCCCATCTGGACGTGCCAGGAACAAGTCCGTAGGGAGAAACCCTGATGGCATCTGCACCAGACGCCCAACCACCTCAGCTGACTCTTATGTGATGGAGCAGTAGCTCTACTCTGAGCCTCTCGCAAATAATAATGTTTCTCACCTTATCTGTAACCAGCTACCAGACTCAGAACACCCATTTTGGCCACTTTTATACGCGATCTTATTCCTTTAGTCATGCCCCATCGCTCATAACCATAGGTGAGGGCAGGAACAAGGATCGAACAGTAGATGGAGAGCTTTTTTAAAACTCCTTCACTTGAGGCAGGACCTCATTCCCCACTAGGAGAAGGGAATCCACCTGTTTCCTGCAAAAAACCATGGCTTCGGATTTGGAGGTGCTGATCCTCATCCCTGCAGCTTAGTGAAAGAGGACAGAAGGTAGTTAAGAAGGTAGTGTGAGAAAAGAGGATACAGAAGACAAGGTTAGATGGAGGCAATTGATTCGCTATGGCGACCCCTGAAGAGAAATGCTGAAAGGAAAAGAAGAAGAAATAATTTTATTTGTATAATACTTATAACAATTACATTTTCTGAACAATAACATAAAATAAACGCTATGAAACAGTTCAAAAAAATAAACTGTTCACGTCAAATGTATATTGAGCTGGTTTTTCTCGTAATGCAAAATATTGCTGTCATATTAAAATTATATCAAAGATAATTCATACTATTAACAACTTTCTATTTTCTTTTGCCAACTGAATACTTTGGAATTAAACAAAAACTAATCTTAAAATTGCATCACTGCTACTGCTGTAACACCGCTTCCTCAAACGCATGATAATTTTTCAAAATATTAACCATGACTTTATTGATAATTTGTTCTTTTTGTTGAACAGAGGACCCCTACCAGTGTCTCACCTGTAAGGAGACAGAATGGTCTGCACCAGGAAGTACATCATGCAGTCTGCGGGTAGTGGAATACGTCCCATTCACAGACAGTGGGGCGATAATGATCACAGTTGGGGCCTGGATCTTAGTGGGTCTCACGTTAGCCATGTCTGCTGTCTTTGCCATCAACTACAACACACCTGTTGTCAGATCTGCTGGGGGGCCAATGTGCTTCCTTATTTTAGGATGCCTAACTCTCTGTACTGTTAGTGTGTTTGTTCACTTTGAAAAGCCAACAACCTCCTTTTGTGTTTTAAGGTTCTTACCTTTTGCTTTGTTCTATACAGTTTGTCTTGCATGTTTTGTTGTTCGTTCTTTTCAAATTGTTTGCATTTTTAAAATTGCTGCCAAGTTCCCCAAAATCCATATTTGGTGGATGAAATATCACGGGCAGTGGCTGTTCATCATTGTGGCTTTTGTTACTCAGGCACTTTTACTTCTAATTAACTATTCTTTCCATCCACCCAAGCCCTACAATGAAACAATTTGGTACCCAGACAAAATCATACTTGGTTGTAACATTAATATTAGTGAAGTCTTAATTTCTGCACTTTTACTTGGAACCTTGTGCTTCCTTTGCTTCATTTTCTCCTATATGGGAAAAGACCTCCCAAAAAATTATAATGAGGCCAAAGCAATAACCTTCTGTCTGCTTCTGCTCATTCTCACTTGGATTATCTTTGCCACTGTGTTCATGCTTTATCGTGGCAAGTACATCCAAATCCTTAGTGCTCTTGCAATTCTATCCAGTCTCTTCTCTTTTCTGTTCTGGTATTTCTTACCAAAATGTTACATAATAATATTTCAACCTCACAAAAACACAAAGCAATATTTCCAAGATCTCATTCAGAATTATACCAAAACAATAAGTCAGTAGCTTCAGCAAATATGTTACCACTGATGGAATTACTAATGTGCTTCAGGTCTTCCAACCATTTTCAGTGCATTTCTAGTTATTTGGCTTCAGAGTACATATACGTAGCTAATGAAATTTACTGTAGTCAGAATCTATATGCAGTAATTCTATTCTCAGAAAGTTTTGTTATAACAGTCACATCTGCCAGGTGTTATGCAAACCACAACATGCCAACTGCAATTCAACCATTCAAATCCAACCAAGAAGATATGAAATTCCTACATTGGACTGTTTTGCCACAATTGATGTTGGGATGCTGGAGCTCAGGACTGACAACTGAAGCAGAGACAGAAACAAGATCTTATGTTATGGTTCCTTCAAAGGCTTTGCACCTGATGATGAGTGGTGAAATGCTTCTTTTCATCTTTTCTTATGTTTCCCTCTATCGTGTCATTGGACTTAGGTGTACAAACATAAAATATGTTCTAAACTGGTCTTTATGGTTGAAAATTTTTAAAAAACAAACCCCAGCAGCATCAATTTTGAGGAGCAGCCATTTAAAGACTTGCTTTTAATGTCATTCCATTTGAAGTGATATTGCTGTGAAAGAGTGTAGTTCCAATATTCATTCATATATTTTAGCTAATTATTTTTTTCCCCAAAGATTACACTGCTTTTATTTTATTTCCACTCTAAAAATCAAGTTAAATAAGATGCATGTTGAGTATAAGTAAAAACACAACTGGGCTCCACCAGTAGGAGAGGGGACCACAATTCTACCTGTACCTGCTTTGATTAGAAGCAGTGCTGCAGATGAAAAGAAACTTTAAGGCATTTGACGAACCAGTGGACCTTCATTATGAGAACTGCTCAAGTGATTCTACTGCAATCAACATGGTTTAATATTAATCACCAGACAACCTCTCTTACACTCTAAAAACTCCAAACCTCAAAAGAGTTATCTACCTTGCCCTTAACCCTAGAGAACCTACACCCATTTATCCTTACAGGAAAATTATGTGGGTTGTACACAGACCAAATGGTATATAGAACATATAGAATATAGAATTTCTGAAGTTTTTTCAGAACAATAAGTTTTATTGTGATAGATTTTATTATTATTTTATTACTATTTTGGAGAGATCACTTTCTGTCACAAACAAATGACTGTCACATGGTCATGATTCCAGGATGTTGAGTATACTTCGCTTAGGGACTTAGCAAGTTAAAATCAGGCAAAAAGCTTTATAGCAAAGAAAAAGGGACATTCAAAGCACGTGAAACCAGTGTCACCATGGGTCCTCTCAGATTAAAACTGTGTGTCAGATATTTCAGTGGTATTGAGTCAAATATGATTTCATGCCATCCTGCAATAGTAGATGAGGTATACTCAATCTATTTAAATGTTTTTGCTGGCAGCAAATGTAAGAACACTGAAAAGTCTGCTTTGGCACAAATGCTTGATGTTAGGGCTGGGCACCCCAAGAAGTAGAGAATGAAGATCAGTGTCGAGGTGGGTGTCTAGGACCAGAGTAAGTCTCTTCTATTTTGTCCCAATATTCCTGAATATGAACACATAACCAGATGCAAAGACGATGACTACCCACCTCTACTTGACATTTTCTACACATTTCTGTTAGGTTTGAGTTCATCTTGTGTGTTAGCTGGGAGGTGATCTGCATCCAATGCAGGATCCTAAACTGGGTTTCTCTGGCCTTGTTAGAAATACAGATCTCCTTTGCAAGCTGCCATATGTCTGTCCATGTTGAGTCATCTATTATGAGAATAAATTTGTTATTCCACATGTGTCTTAAGTAATCAGAAGATGCATCACCAACACGACTAAGAGCCTCATAGCCCTGATCAAGGATTGATTTATTGCCCTTTTTAAGAAACAATTTCTCTATCTGTGATGTTTGACAATCGAAGACATACTTGTATTTATTCTGAATAAAGTGCCAAGTTTGTAAATACCAAAAGAAGTGATTCCAAGGGAGATGATCTTTCCACTTAACCTGCTCAAAAGTGAGCATTATTCCATTATCAAACAGATCTCAGAGAGTCACAATCCCCGTGTCCTTCCAGATATTAAATCCATCATCTAACCTGGCCACAGTAAAGTCAATGTTATTTTCTATAGGCGTCAGGGAAGATAATTCAATTTAATTTAATACACTGTTATAATCCCCGAAGGGAAATTAATTAATAATGATTGCATCTGGCCCTCCAGTTTTTTAATTGCTTGCCAGGCTTGTAAACTAGTTCTGATAATGATGTTATCGTCCATAACATTCCTGATCTTTATTCCCAGGATGAATAAAAGATTATTAATAGTTTTTTACATTTAACAATGATAAAGTTGTCCCAAAATGCTCCAACTTTCTAACCTTGCAACTTGTCAGTCATGCATGAAAATCTTTTTAGAGAAGGAAATACATTTATATGCTTTATTCCATCTGTTCACATATGCATCACTTCTGTAGTTAGCTATCATATAGTAAAAAACTGCTGTAGAATCACATGGTACAACATTTGCATGTAATGCTGTTGGCATAGATTTAAATAAAAGAGCTCAAATCTTATTGGGTTATGTTCCTTTCAATCTGACAATTCTTGTAGACGAGATGACCGTGATTGTATCGTCTGCCTTCAACAAAGATTATGTAATCTGAATTCTCTAATTTTTCAATACCTCTAGATGGAAGTAGCAACAGAATAAAACAGTAACTGTAATCGTCTCATCTACAGCCTTAATGTAGCCACAGGAGGGCACAAGCCAGTGTCTTATTGTGCCAGTCCCAAGCCCGGAAAAATAAAGAGGGTTGTGTCAGGTAGGGCATCCGGCGTAAAACTTTTGCCAAATCAAACATGCAAATCAAACCTATGACTTCCATACCGGAACGCTCGAGGCCTGGGTTAACAACAACCGCCATCGGTGCTGTTCACCTACAGGGTGCTGGTGTAAATTGGACTACTGTTGGTCGAAGAAGGAGAGGAGGAAAGTGTGTTCATAGGAAGAGAGAGAAGAGGAACGCCAAGAGTATAGGACTGAGAGTAGGGATGTTGAATGTTGGAACTATGACAGGAAAAGGTAGAGAGTTAGTTGATATGATGCAGAGAAGGAAGGTAGACATACTGTGTGTCCAGGAGACCAGGTGGAAAGGTAGCAAGGCAAAAAGTTTAGGAGCAGGGTTCAAGTTGTTCTATCATGGTGTAGATAGGAAAAGAAATGGAGTAGGAGTTATCTTGAAGGAGGAGTTTGTTAGGAATGTCCTGGAGGTAAACAAAATGTCAGACAGAGTGATGAGTCTGAAGCTAGAAATCTAAGGTGTGATGTTCAATGTTGTTAGTCGGTATGCTCCACAGGTAGGATGCGAGCTGGAGGAGAAGGAGAAATTCTGGTTGGACTTTGATGAACTGATGCAGAGCATACCTAGAAGTGAGAGAGTTGTCACTGGTACAGACTTCAATGGACATGTTGGTGCAGGAAACAGAAGTGATGAGGAGGTGATGGGCAGGTTTGGTATCCAGGAGAGGAACGCAGAAGGACAGATGGTAGTTTACTTTGCAAAAAGGATGGAAATGGCTATAGCGAATACTTTCTTCCAGAAGAGGCAGGAACATAGGGTGATCTATAAGAGTGGAGGTAGGACCACACAGGTAGACTGCATCTTGTGTAGATGGTGTAATCTAAAGGAGATCAGTGACTGCAAAGTAGTGGTAGGCGAGAGTGTAGCCAAACAGCATAGGAAGGTGGTGTGTAGGATGACTCTGGTGGTGAGGAAGATGAAGAGGGCAAAGGCAGAGCAGAGGACAAAATGGTGGAAGCTGCAGCACAAGGTGAAAGTAGATGTAGCAAAGGCCAAACAAGGGGCTTATGATGACTTGTATGCTATGTTGGATAGTAAGGAAGGAGAGACTGATCTAGACAGGTTGGCAAGACAGAGAGACAGAGATGGGAAGGACGTGCAGCAGGTTAAGGTGATTAAGGATAGAGATGGAAGTCTATTGACAGGTACCAGTAGTGTAATGGGAAGATGAAAAGAGTACTTTGAAGAGTTGATGAAAATGGAAAATGAGAGAGAACAAAGACTAGAAGAGGTGACTGCTGCGGACCAGGAAGTAGCAAAGATTAGTCAGGATGAAGTGAGGAGGGCATTGAAGAGGATAAAGAGTGGAAAGGCACTCGGTCCTGATGACATACCTGTGGAGGTTTGGAAGTGTCTAGGAGAGGTGGCAGTAGATTTTCTGACTGGGTCGTTCAACAGGATCTTAGATAGTGAGACAATGCCTCAGGAATGGAGGAGAAGTGTGCTCGTGCCCATTTTTAACAACAAGGGAGATGTGCAGAGTTGTGGCTGCTACAGAGGAATAAAGCTGATGAGCCATACAATAAAGTTAGAGTAGTTGAAGCTACACTAATGGCAGAAATGAGCATTTGTGAGCAGCAGTATGGTTTCACGCCAAAAAAGAGTACTACAGATGCAGTATTTGCTTTGAGGATGTTGATAGAGAAGTACAGAGAAGGCCAGAGAGAGCTGCATTGTGTTTTTGTACATCTGGAGAAAGCTTATGACAGGGTGCCCAGAGAGGAACTGTGGTATTGTATGAGGAAGTCTGGAGTGGCAGAGAAGTATGTTAGAGCGGTGCAGGACATGTATGAGGATTGTAAGACAGTGGTGAATTTATGGTGTAGGTGTAACAGAGGAGTTCAAGGTGGAGGTGGGACTGCATCAGGGATCAGCTCTGAGTCCCTTCTTGTTCGCTATGGTCATGGACAGGCTGACAGACAAGATTTGACAAGAATCTCCATGGACTATGGTGTTTGCAGATGACATTGTGATCTGCAGTGAGAGCAGGGAACAGGTGGAGGAGAAGCTAGAGAGGTGGAGGTTTGTCCTGGAAAGGAGAGGAATGAAGGTCAGCCGCAGTAAGACAGAGTACATGTGTGTGAATGAGAGGTACCCAAATGGAAGAATGAGGTTACTGGGAGAAGAGATCAAGAAGGTGGAGGATTTTAAGTACTTAGGGTCAACCGTCCAGAGCAATGGAGAGTGTGGAAAAGAGGTGAAGAAGCATGTACAGGCAGGATGGAACGGATGGAGAAAAGTGTCAGGTGTGATGTGTGATAGAAGAGTTTCAGCTAAAATGAAAGGAAAGGTGTACAAAACTGTGGTGAGACCAGCGATGTTGTTTGGTCTAGAGATAGTGTCACTGAGGAAGACGGGAGACAGAGCTGGAGGTAGCAGAGATGAAGATGCTGAGGTTCTCTCTGGGAGTGACCAGGTTGGATAAGATCAGGAATCAGTACATCAGAGGGACAGCACGTTAGAGGTTTTGGAGATAAAGTCAGGAGGCCAGGCTGAGATAGTTTTGACACATGCAGAGGAGAGATAGTGAATACATTGGTAGAAGAATGCTGAATTTTGAACTGCCAGGCAGGAGGCCTGGAGGAAGACTAAAGAGGAGGTTTATGGATGTAGTGAAAGAGGACATGAAGGTAGTTGGTGTGAGAAAAGAGGATGCAGAAGACAGGGTTAGATGGAGGCAACTGATTCGCTGTGGCGACCCCTGAAGGGAAAAGCCGAAAGGAAAAGAAGAAGAAGAAATAGAAGAAGTCTCATCTACATCCTTGAATACCTTGTGGGTCACAGGTTTTCTACAAATAGTTCCTATCCCAGCTGGCCACGGGCAAGAGCCAGGGAACACCTAGGACACATCGCCAGCGCATCGCAGTGCCACGCATACACAAACAACCACTAATGCCCCTGTTCCTAATTTTATTGGTCAGTTTACCAAAATTGTATATTTTTGAGATTAGAGGAAGCTGGAGAATTCACGCAGACATGTGTGTTGCAGCGAGTTAACAATGTTGCCCACTGCGACACGAAGCTGCCCAGAACTGGCAACATTAAAGGATAAATCACACTGATATTCTGTCCCTCTATGTTATTTTTAAATTGTTCATTCCCAGCAGTTACGTTACAATGATTCAAAAGAAGGTTGGTGTGTCAATAATCTCACCACATGATGGCATCACATCACCACGATACTGCCTCCTTCGGACACATTTTATATCTTGTACAGACATTCAGAGATGGTCTAAGGCAGTGCTTCTGTTTTCAGTTAAGCCCCCCCAGTTACAAAACAGTAACTATGAAATATTCTTACCACCTAAATCTCAGTAAGTTGTCAGTAGAAAAAAAAACCCATTTAGGCTTACATTTCCTTCCCATCACAACTAATAAATCATTTCTGTGATCATAACCGATGACACGATGTAACATTCAAACCCCCTGTAATGTTCATATTCAATTTATTTTAAATTAATGTCAGTGACTTTAGTGCAACTTGAAAAAAATAAAATTACTTATCAGTGAGCAATGTTGTGGGGAGTTCTTGTATTTTGCATGTTGTTTAATCTTCTTTTCCTTTCGGCTTTTCCCTTCAGGGGTCGCCACAGCAAATCATTTGCCTCCATCTAACCCTGCTTTCTGCATCCTCTTCTCTCACACCAACTACCTTCATGTCCTCTTTCACTACATCCATAAACCTCCTCTCTGGTCTTCCTCTAGGCCTTCTACCTGACACTTTTCTCCAACCGTTCCATCCTGCCTGTACACGCTTCTTCACCTCTTTTCCACACTCTCCATTGCTCTGAAATGTTGACCGTAAGTACTTAAAATCCTCCACCTTCTTGATTTCTTCTTCCTGTAACTTCACTCTTCCACTTGGGTCCCTCTCATTCACACACATGTACTCTGTCTTACTGCGGCTGACCTTCATTCCTGTCCATTCCAGGACAAAACTCCACCTCTCTAGCTTCTCCTCCACCTGTTCCCTGCTCTCACTACAGATCAAATGCCATCTACAAACATCATGGTCCATGGAGATTCCTGTCTAATCTCATCTGAATCTGCTGAGCTGGTCACTTAACGCGATCGACAGAATTTTTTCCACCAGACCTATCGGAACTAGTGAGCGCCATTGTCCAGATGGGACTTTTTTGGCTGGCTACATGCTGGACAGCTGGGATACTTTCAAAACTATGTGTCTGGCCCCACTGGATGTGGAAGACGTCGAGGATGTGTACATCTTCACCTCCATGACAATCAGGATAACAGCACTGGGGTTTGGTGTTTTCATGCTGCACCGCAAGCTGAGAAAAATGGGATTACAACAGACCAAAGCACAAGAGGATACTGACCGAGCAGCAGAGGCAACAGGCAGGGTGTATAAGGAGGCTATGGCTATCATGCTAAATGATGCCATAGCCAGGATGAGTGACCGGCATGAGGAGTCCAATGGTCGGCTCAAGGAGGATATCACCCAAAAGCTGGAGAAATGGGGAAAACGTTTGGATGTGAAGGCCAGAAACCGTGATGCTGACGCCAGTGATTAGGAGTGTGGAAGGCACAGAAAGCAACATCAACTCAGCCACATAAAGCAAGACATTCCAACGGCAATTAAATAATAAATTTGACCAGAAACAACCCTTGAAAGGAATAACAAAATGAACATTAACAAAATTGGGACTCTTCTCAAGAACTGACAAAGAAGTGTGCAAAGACGCATGCCTATTGGACTAAATGGACGAATCAAAACAACAATGTACCACAAGATGTAGTCTACCTGTGTGGTCCTACCTCCACTCTTATAGATCACCCTATGTTCCTGCCTCTTCTGGAAGAAAGTATTCGCTATAGCCATTTCCATCCTTTTTAGCAAAGTCAACCACCATCTATCCTGCATTCCTTTCCTGGATACCTGCCCATCACCTCCTCATCACCTCTGTTTCCTGCACCAACATTGAAGTCCATTGAAGTCTGCACCAATGACAACTCTCTCACTTCTAGGTCCAACCAGAATTTCTCCTTCTCCTCCAGCTCGCATCCTACCTGTGGAGCATACCGACTAACAACATTGAACATCACACCTTAGATTTCTAGCTTCAGACTCATCACTCTATCTGACACTGTTTTTACCTCCAGGACATTCCTAACAAACTCCTCCTTCAAGATAACTCCTACTCCATTTCTCTTCCTATCTACACCATGATAGAATAACTTGAACCCTGCTCCTAAACTTCTAGCCTTGCTACCTTTCCACCTGGTCTACATTTCGCGTGTTGTTTAATGAGGACATGAATTGCAGGTCATGGCTAAAGCTGATTCAACTCTTAATTAACTCAGTCTGTCTCTCTTGATGGAATCCTCTCTCTTCCAGCAGAATAATTCATTTGAATCTTCCACCAGCGGGTTACTTGAATTCAAATTATGGTGCGTCTGAGCCATTTATCACTTCCAGCCATTCAGTGACAGTAAATTTCCCTTTGTCAAATTACCTTTAGGGTCAAATGTCAGAGCATACAGGCATGGGGACAAAGAAGAGAGTGATAGGCTCCAGCTCCCCGTGACCTGCGACAGCGGATGAAGTGGTTGTGAAAATGAATGAATGAATGTTAATGTTAGTATGATTTGCCACATATCTGACACATGAGTGAAATGAGAGGTAAAAAACCAGGTAACTCCTTAGGACTTTGTGTGGTCACTATAGGAGGGAGTACAGCGGCTTTTACATGCATTTGCATGCTGATTTGTGAGTTCTCTTCCCTATTGTATGTACTATATGTACCTGCATGAACATGAACGGAAATCACTGAGGCTTAGCCACTACCAGTGTCTCACAGCCTGATAAAAACAGAGGCAAGTTCCCCAAGAGATTACATCAGACTGGTGGATCGTAAGTCTAACAATGGCAAACTATCTCATTTCCCTTTGTCTCCTGGTGTCTCTTCTACATGTCTCGACTCTTTGCAAAATTCCTGCCACAGAGTTTCATCTGAAAGGAGATTATATTATTGGAGGACTCTTTAATATTCATCAAACCAGTTCCTCCGTTTATCAAAGAATTCCAGAAGCCATTGACTGCTCCAGGTGAGATTTCTGATAGATGCCTTATCAGTATTAAATTAAGAGCATGAAAATATTGCAAATGTTATTGAGGAAAACTTGAAAATGATCCTTTTCCTCTGTTGTCCTCAGTCAGTCTTTCATTCTGTCAAACTACCAAAAGTTTCAGTGGATGAGATTCTCTGTGGAGGAAATCAATAACTCTACCAACCTGCTGCCAAATGTATCTCTGGGTTATGATATATTTGACCACTGCTCTGATGTGCAGAGTTTTCCAGACATTTTAAACCTCATCTCAGTCAATGGTTTGATCCAACCTTTTGAAAAGTCAACCAACAAACTGCCCAAAGCAATAGCAGTGGTTGGCCCTTTCTCAAGCACTGACACCTTGACTGCTGCTCCATTTTTCATGGTAGATCTCATTCCTATGGTAAGTTATATCAATCAGTGCTGTACTGTACGTGGTACATCATTGTCATTTCTTTGTTTAAAAAGCTTTTAATAGTTGCTGTCACCAAAATTTATGGATTTCTGTCTTACTTTTTAACAGGTCAGTTATGGAGCTTCCAGTTCTGTCTTTTCAGAAAAAGCGCGATTTCCCTCTTTCCTACGAACTGTGCATCCTAGTAAAGATGTCATAGAGGTGATCGTTAACATTGTGCTGCACTTCAAATGGAGCTGGGTTGCTTTTCTAAACAGTGATAATGACTTTGGAATCGATGGACGGGATTCTTTCATGAAGAGGATTAAGGATACAGAGATTTGTCTGGCGTACACGAAAAATGTCAATGACAATACAAATTATGTGCATATGTTCAAACAGATAGAGTCACAGGGGATAAATGTCATTATCGTTTTCGCTCCTGAATCAACTGTTGAAGCTCTCATGGACTCAGCAATCAATCTGAATGTCACAGACAAAGTGTGGATAGCAGGAGATACATGGTCCTTAAACAAACAACTCCAAAAGGAGAAAGGAATCAAAAAGATTGGAACTATACTTGGAGTGTCTCAACCACTAGTAAAAATACCTGGTTTTGATCATTTTATCTATTCTGCCAAAAGCCAGATTCACTGTGACAACACAGCACAGCCAAAGTTCTGCTGCAGTTTCCTGAATACAGAGGACATCCTTACTGTGGACTCATCTTTCTCTTTCCATGTTTATACGGCCGTATATGCCATCGCTCATGCCTTACATAATGCCTTAAAATGTGGGAATGGCCATTGTGACAGCAATATTACAGTTTGCCCACACATAGTAAGTCTAAAAGAAACTTTTACTTTACTCTGAGTATTGAATTTTACTGCTTGTGTGTGTGTGTGTGTGTGTGTGTGGTTGGTGGGGGGGGGGGGTTGGGAAAGAACCATCCCTCCAGAAAGAAGTTATATATTTAATATCTTACACAATTTTCATTGTAAACACAGGTAAGAGGTAAGGCTTATCAGAATTTTGTGTATCTGCAACAGATTCTAACAGAGCTGAAGAAGTCCAATTTCACACTTCTGAACCGAAAAATTCAGTTTGATGAGTACGGTGACCCCAGATTTGGATCCTACTCTTTAGTTTTCTGGAATACCACAGGTGATGCAGAGGAAATCGGATTCTATAAATATCAGTCTGATGATTTCTTTATCAATAACAGCAAAATTCAGTGGCACATGAATGAAACAGTAAGTTCTTTTTTTTTTTTATGACATTGTGTTGTGTGATGAGTCTAATGCATATACTAATTCTGTAGGGTAGAAACAAGGTTGTACAGTATGTTTTAGTGTATGAAGTGTATGTAATGACAGTTCTGCTTGATGATTACAGGTTAACTATCAGCAATAGAAACATAAATTAGCAGTGGCTGCTTAATAGCATTATCTGCAGGAACATATAACTAAATATGAAAAGCTGTAATGGTGTAATATCAGTCCCCCATTTTTCTCCACCTCTCATGCAGTTTTACTGATATTTGATTTGCTGCTGAAAACTTGTCTTGTACAGGTGCCCACTTCATTCTGTTCCCCTGAATGTCCTAAAGGTTTTGTAAAAAAGCAAGATGGAATACACAAATGTTGCTTCATTTGTGAAATTTGTCTGAATGGAACGTACGTCAACAGCACAGGTAAATATTATAAATGAAAGGAGCAAAATTAGTAAAAGCAATGTTGTCATTCTAGCATCCTATTTTAAGTATTTGAACAGACATTTTTTTGGTTCAATAGACAGGTATTATATATACATATTATATATATATATATATATATATATATATATATATATATATATATATATATATATATACTGTGTGTGTGTGTGTGTGTGTGTGTGTGTGTGTGTGTGTGTGTGTGTGTGTGTGTGTGTGTGTGTATACACACACACACACACACACACACTTTTATATATATTTTATTGGACTATTGGACAGAGCTTAATACTTAAAGTGACTTTGATGTTATGCTGACTACTGCGTTTAGTAATTATTCTGAACTTTAATAAACCCAGTAGTTGGCATAGTACATAGTATATAGTTTTTAAAATACAAGAGTTAATACAAACTCAAATATAGATGCAACAACAGGGATCAATACAAAAGGAACAACAATTTGCTATGCTGGTGTCCTAAAATGTAAGGAAGACAGGAATATTTGAAAGAAAGGAAAAGAAACAAATAATGTATTTTAGAATCATGAGAAAATCATGGAAGAAAAACAAGAGGTAGCTGAGGTGGAATGAAGACAGAAGCACAAGGAGCAGACACCAAAAACCACCAGACTTGAAGAGAACCTGACAAAGAACAGCAGAAAATTAACTAACTATACACTGGAAAGAATTGACGAGGCAAAGTGCAAGACGCAGAGCAGAGACACGAGAATCGGGTGGAAACAACAGACCTACACAGGAGAACAGAGCGTGACATGAAGAAGATGAATTTCTGTGCAGTTTTACCATTCATTTATTCATTCATGAATGACTTCAACATATAAGATTAGATTTTTACCTTAACTTAAAATAGTTTTCTTCTTGTGCAGTGACAGTTTGTTCTTCTTTTGTGAAACAGAAGACCCCTACAACTGCCTTCCCTGTAAGGACACACAATGGTCTGAACCAGGAAGTACATCATGCAGTCTGCGGGCGGTGGAGTACATCCCATTCACGGACAGTGGGGCCATACTGATCATGGTGGGGGCCTGGGTCTTTGTGGGTCTCACATTAGCCACGTCTGTTGTCTTTGCCATCAACTATAACACGCCTGTTGTCAAATCTGCTGGGGGGCCAATGTGCTTCCTTATTTTAGGCTGCCTAACTCTCTGTACTGTAAGTGTGTTCTTTTACTTTGACAAGCCAACAATGTCCTTTTGTGTTTTAAGGTTCTTACCATTCGTTTTGTTCTACACTGTTTGTCTTGCATGTTTTGTTGTTCGTTCTTTTCAAATTGTTTGCATTTTCAAAATTGCTGCCAAGTTCCCCAAACTTTACATTTGGTGGATGAAATATCACGGGCAGTGGTTGGTCATTACTGTGACCTTTGTCACTCAGGCACTTTTACTTCTCATTAGCTATTTTAACCATCCACCCTATCCCTACAACGATACCTTCTGGTACCCAGACAAAATTGTTCTTAATTGTGATATTGATTTTTGCGGTATATTAATGGCTGTCGTTTTACTTGTGACCTTGTGCTCCCTCTGCTTTATTTTCTCCTATATGGGAAAAGACCTCCCAAAAAATTATAATGAGGCCAAAGCAATAACCTTCTGTCTTTTCCTGCTGACGCTCACCTGGATTGTTTCCAGCACCGTGTTCATGCTTTACCGAGGCAAGTACATCCAAATTCTTAGTGCTTTAGCAATACTCTTCAGCATCTACTCCTTCCTGCTCTCATATTTCCTCCCAAAATGCTACATCATTATTTTTCAATCCCACAAAAACACGCAGCAGTACTTTCAAGGTCTCATTCAGAACTATACCAAAACAATTAGTCAGTAGTCAAAGTCAGCTTTATTGTCAAATGTATCATATATGCACGACATACAGCACAGATGAAATTTCAGTCCCCTCAGACCCACGGTAAACAGGCAGTACAACGCAGGCAGTACAACTGTCACGTGAGGCGGGATATGGACCCAAATGCAGGACACCAAAAGCGAATCTTCTATCCATGATTTATTAACCAACTCAAAAATTCTCCAGACAGACAAGAATCTCCAAAACCAAACAGACTTCCAGGAACCAAACATGAGAAATGCACCAGCACCTAGCTCTCATTGAGCTAGGCTTAAAAAGCCTCAGGGTCATTAGCCCAAAACAAGTTCAGGTGTGGAGAAGACCAACAGGTGTGGAGCCGTGGCTCCACCCACCAGCCTGGCCTCTCCTTGTCACACACCAGAACTGCCATGCCAAACCGTGACAACAACAGGCAGTACAACACACGCAGCACAACTCAAGCAGTACAACAGGCAGCACAACTCAAGCAGTACAACAGGCAGGACAAGTCAGTAGCTGACAGAGCACTGCTAATAATTTTATTTTAAAATAAATAACACTGAATCCCAAAAGAATGTTTTTAGGAAACTAACTAGATGTGAAGTTGTGAGAATTTTTTTCTTGCTTTTGTGACACCAATCAGATTGAAATACAGTAAGTCGGAACCAATGACACTGCTAAACTGCTCATGTGTGGGGTGACAATTAGATCTCCTGTGGAACCCTGAAGTGAATTGTGATACTGCTTAGACACCACGTGTGGCATTCGGAGACATGTAGGCAGGTCAGAGGGAATCACACACAGACAACAATTATGGTAATTATTTGGTAACGGTCAAAATAAGTAATGTATAATCAATAAATTTGAGATGATGTATAAACCAGACATGTCTTTTCAGGGATTTCATTTCATCAATGTGTTTTTTGCTCGTTTGTTTTGTATTTGTGGTTGTAATACAACGTGGACCATGAAATGTCTGCTTTAATGTCTCTCATTTGAATAAAAATGAATGATGCGCTATGATGACACGGGACCACGTTTTCTGTCTCCATTTGAAAGTCCAAGTTTCACACCGTGACGAGTCAGTCTGAGGAGCCTCACAAAGTGGAACGGAAAGAGCCTTACCGCGGGGGGTATGTGACAGTTCCACAGAGTAAATTGCCATTTTGTTGTGTCTATTCAGGTTCCTGGCAGGGAGAAGGAAGGCTGGACCGTGAAAGTAGGAACGAATTGGTTAATAGCGCCACTTAGGATGGCATATGGCGCGTTTGGAAAGCTGAACGCTGACACCAACAAATTGACAATTTCATACCAATTTCAGAGCTACATTCGCCACACACTTTGTCACACAGTTGAGTTTTTTGTACTCATTCTCCTGAAAGCTTAAAAAACACATTGCTTGCTTTGGGATTACAATAATTATTTACATAGGTCTCCACTCCTGTAAGTTACAAGGTGAGAGTTAAATTAGTCGAAATACATAAAAATAAAAAAGAAATTTACACTGTCACTTAAACTACTCAGATCTAACCATTTTAGAAACAATCACGCTTGTATCCATTTTATTTTTGAAGAAGTTGTTGTATGTATATTGTCCAGTGATGCAGCATTTCTGCTGAGACGACACATTGGCCTATTTCTGTTCCACAAAATATGGAGCGAGGAAAATCGGAGGCACGCCCCGAGGCCTTTCACTTGTAACTTTCAATTTTCCACTATGTTCAGATAAAGGGAAAACCATGGGAAAAACTTGGCCAGCAACTGGTCTTTCATTTAACGACCAAAGCAAAAACAAAGCACACTTTAAATGGAGATGATGTGCATTTGGATGCCATATGGGATTTGCCTAAAACACTGGATTCTTCAGGATCTGTTATTTGGGATAACGGGTCCGGGGAAGGTCAGAAAAGATTATGTTGACGCGCATATTTCCTTCAACTTCAAAGTTTCTCTCAATGGTCACATTTTACAACCCTTTTTTCGTGTTATTTAAGCGCAGTTTATTTGAACTACAATAAAGGCTTAGGTCATCTCTCTTGCGATAAGGATTTAATGTTATAGATTATCAGGGAGATTAGTTTGAGTAGAGCTTGGATATACTTTTACATTTGCGCATCAAACTACAGAAATGACAATTTAGTGGAACTAATTTATAGTCTGCACTGTTCTACATACGGTGTTAGAGAGCCGAGATTGACACTGTGCGTCAATCTTATAAATAAAACTTCTTCCGTACCCTAATTAAAAGTCCAAAAGCCGTTATTCCCACACAAAAATACAAGACTATGGTCCCAAAAATAGATAGTTTACAGACTATGTCAACATGAGTTCTGTTAACGAAGAAATAGTAAAGAGAGCTGAAACGCGAGCCAATAAAGGTAATATCACGACTGGATTAGATTGATATTCTTTTAATGTCAAACCAAACGACTAATTTCCACGTTGGTCAGATGTCTGCTGACTGTTGTTTTACATTTACGGTTAAATACTAAGGGGTAACTGTTATTCTCATTCAAATCTTGAAGTGCTTCAGAGTAAATGGCAGATGTTTTGCAATTCAAGGCGCATCAATGCCCATGCGCTTTAGTGTTTAACAATGGCGCTCCCCTTTTGTTAAGCGCTTGTGTCTTTCACTTCAGAGCTCGACAAAGGCTTTATCCTCCAGCGAGTTATAAAGTTACTTTCCAGCCAGTTCATTTCGGCTCTTCAGAAAACCTTAAGCGATGTTAATGTGCACCTCTGGTCTTTTCATGCGGTAACCCCGGCACACACATGAAAACAGTGTCCATTGTGTCCTCGAACCAAAGTAAAAAGTCTTTAAATAACCCGATGGCCAGTCTATAGAAATTCATGACTCGATTTCTATTTGATGTTTGATCAGAGCTTCGTCATCAGGTCTGTCGCGTGGCTTTTCAGAAAATACTTGTGGATATTTCTTATAATTTTCCGGTGCGCATCTGTCCACGTACCTGCTCTCTTTACTGTCACCTTGTTCCTCACAATAAACGTGTTGGTCACACCAGCGCAGCCTCAGGCTCATCTGAATGGAAGGCGGTACATCAATTTGCTTCGCTCACGGTGATCCAAATGTGTTCGCATATTTTAACAGCTTTCCCTTATGGAATCAGGCATGGCATGGCCTGTTAATGCTTGTATTCACAATGTACGAACTACATTTGAACCTTATTCATGTTTAAATATCTTATACGCATGATAAAAGGCATATATTTAACACGTTAAGTTAAAATATGCTCTTTTTAAGTAACCAACAATTACAACCTTCAGCTCAACAGATGTGGAGGCTGATAATTCTTAGTTTTATTATTTTATGTATTGCCATTCGGGAGAAGCCTATATTATATCCTCCTTAGAATGTTTTCTCTATCGTTTGCTTTTAGGATCAACCATTAGTTTGTAAATGTCACAGTTTTTCTCTAAGGAGAAATAGTTTATTGCAGTAATTGCATAATTGCTTCACTAATTGTTGTCAACAAGACCCCCAATAGTCCAATTATTACAGCAGCATTGTCAGGTCCCCGCCGGCATCATCCATGACAAAGGTCCAGTAGGGTTAATGAATGACCTGAGGCTGAAAGTAAAAGTGGTTCGGGACCCCCCCATCCCTTTTAGACACATACACTTAACTTGTCATTTAATGGCATTTGTATTATCATGTCCACTTGACACACAAGATTCTCGTCGCGCCATTCTTATGTTTAGATGATGACACAACGACTTTTGTCTGAGCTGAGGAGGTTTTGAGGGGAAACAGTTTTAGAGCCCGACATCTTTTTCTCTCCCTGAACAAAACCAAACCATCGACCCTCCTTTCATTTCGGAGAGCAAGCACTAATTGAAATTATACCGAATAATCAGCGGTGAAATCTGGACTCTGTGGCGGAGAAAAAGGAGACAGGTCTCTGTTGTGATGCTGCGACTCCATGCTGAAATCAACGCGCCACGGCCTTGTGTTCAAACAAAGCGTGAAAGAGCAGATAATGTGGAGTCCACGCAGGACAAAAGATTGCAAGCCATCTCAGTTACACCAGAACACCTCGGTCACATTTCATACCAATTAAATACTTCAGCATGGCGCCCCAAAGTGACCCAATTATTTTCGGTGGGACGACATTTCAAGCAATTAATGTTTCCTGACATATTTCTGTTGCAGTCTGTTAGAATTAATACACTAACTTGTCATCTGGTTTCATTATGTAAATGTATCATCTTAACAGAGTAATTAAATAAACCAAGCAGGTCTCGGGTGGTTAACATGTTTCAAACGGAGTTAAATTAGATGTAAAACAAAAGCGCGTCATTCTTATGAAAAATATTTTCCCATTTAAAACTTGATAAAGGATAAATAAATAAGACAGGCTTTTCGAGGCAGAATGAAGAGAGAGGAGCAGCTCAGCTTTTCTTTTTTTCTGGCTGGATCTATTGATGTCCACATGTCTATAAGACTGACGAAGAGATCAATGGCCGCTATAAAGTGACTTCTTTTCATGCGTGCGATCCCCAGATTAAATACAAACGCCCCCCCCCGCCCACCCCCCTCCTTTCCTGCCACCGGTCATTTTAACAGGCGCATTGTTTGATGAATCAAGCAAGAAGACTTTGGTAGTTAAAGATTTGTCAGCGTTGTCGCGTGTCTGAAAAAAATCAAGAATTCTTTTTTTTTTTTTTTTTTTAGTTCTCTCTCTTACACGGGGCTTTGTCTAAAACCTGGTATTCTGTGAATTCGTATTGTTTTAATGAACCTCCTAGTATTTTCAGGTGGTCTGTGGGTGAACACAAGATGCGCAGAGGCCGCAGTGAGCTCACGGTCAGTGCATTGTTTCAGTGGGTATGACTTTCCCAAGCCTTCGCCCTTTTCAGGATGTAGTGTGGAAAATCGTGAGGCGAGGGACCGAGGACAAGGGGCGGCCCTCGATTCTCTTCGGTCCCTCACCGCGCCTGGTCTGAAGACAAAAAACTAAGGGCGCACAATAGTCAAGGAATCCCCAAAAGTTGGCAACAGCTAAAATCTATTTTACTTGTAGTTTTACTTATAGTGCGATAAATGTTTGGAGTCTTCAGAGTTAACACTAGTAACACTGAACCCTCTGAATTAGAAATAGTTTATTTGATGTTCTGACAGTTTGAAGGTGAAACGCTTTCACTGAGGGCCACCAGAAAATCAAAATGTTGTGGAGACAGGCATGGAATTAACACGGTGCTGCATTCGATCTGGTGGCGTGAAACTCACACATAAAAGATTGAATACAGGAGTCAAAGTGCCCGCACCGTGTCCACTGAGCAGAACCACAATGATTAACCATTATGTTTATGATTTTTACGCCTCTCATGATTTTTGCCCCACACGTTGTTTCACAGGTATTCCAAATTTACACACACGTAGATGATAAAATGTCTACATATTTCTGTTCTTTAAATTTGAAATAATCACTCAGAATATTTGATTGATCCCAAGGAGAAATTCAGTCTTCTGCACAACACGTGACTGTAAAGTTCGACTAGACCATCGATACTTGTTTCATGAGGCTTAGAGTATTAATTAATTACAATGCCTTAAAAGAGAGACAACTTTAAGGAGAAGTTTTTCTAATGTGTGTGTGTGTGTGTGTGTGTGTGTGTGTGTGTGTGTGTGTGTGTGTGTGTGTGTGTGTGTGTGTGTGTGTGTGTGTGTTTTTGTGTACTGTATACAGATATTTTAGCACTTTTATACATTTTTTTAAATTATTCACGTTTTCTAAATATTTGGTTGATTTCGGCCTTCATGTGACGTCAGTGTTGCTCATTTGAGCGCAACAGACAGGCGGGACAGTTTGCATTGAGATGTTAAGTGGATTTCTCCAGGCTATATAACTACGATGAGAGTCAACTCCTACGTTGGTGCGCCACGGAGGGAATGAGATCAGCTTCAAGGGAACTGCAAAAACACAATGGTGGCAAAGGTCGACATCCCAGAACACTCCAAGCCATGCACTGGCAACAAGGTGTGTACACGAGCAACCGTATTTAACAGGCCGAGAGATTGTGGTGCTTGTGTATTAAATTTTATATTTACAGGTGTCCAAACCAGTGATGGAAAAGAAACGCAGAGCTCGCATTAACAACTGTCTGGACCAGTTAAAATCTCTTCTGGAGAGCTACTACAGCACTAGTGTAAGTGTAGCTCACTTCAACTTTCGAACACAAATAAGTTTGTTGCCTCGTCGCAATTGAGGTTTGAAGTAATCCTGACCACAAAAAATTAAACAAAGAGTCTCTTTCTTCCTGCAGATCCGAAAGCGCAAACTGGAAAAGGCCGACATCTTGGAGCTCACTGTGAACCACCTAAGGAACCTCCAAAAGCTCCACAGCTGTGAGTTTGAAGTCTCCTCCTAGTAGAAAAGTGATGAATCTGACAGACATCCGCGATTAAAATCGTTTTATGGATATTTTATGGAAAGCGTGCATGTCCTCTTTCTAATATAAAATTGAATTTTCTTCCAGGTACTGCGGCTGCCTCCGAAATCCAAGATTATCACAACGGCTTCTGTCGCTGCCTGGCAAACGTTAACCAATATTTGATGATGGCAGAAAATTTAAATGGAAGAGACCGCTGGATGCTGTCGCAACTCTCGGCCAAACTCTGTCTTTCACGGGGACGAGAGGGAGTCTTCAGCACCATGGACAGCAGCGTGGGCGAAGCTAAGACGCGGGATGAGGCGCGGATACTTTCTACATCTCCTGCAGGACCCGAGGAGAAAGAAAGGTCCCGATCCAGAGATCTTGAACCCAGCAGCACATCTCCATCCTTACCGAGTACAAACACAAAGCAGCTCATCGGGAACGAACCTGTCGGTCTCTTTGCTTCGCCTGAAAAAACCAGTGAACAAAGATCCAGTCACAAGCGTCACTCTTCCAGCCTCAGGGGCGTCGCGACAAGCGCTCCGCAAGATGTGTGGCGGCCGTGGTAGAACTGATGTAGAGATTCTGAGTTGTAGCTCGAACTGCCGTTAATAATTGCACTGTAATTTCCATGAAATATTACCTATACTGTATGTTTTATTTTCCTAATAAAATTATAAAATAAAGAACGCAATTTGTTTATAGCACAGATCTTAATCGTTTATGGTAAATTTACATCTGATGACTTATCTATTGTTTTTTTCTATTTCTTATTTATGAATGAATGAATGAATGATTGAATGTGGCATTAGGAATTAAATTCTTTATTTAATGTCATATTGAGAGATAAAAATATTGCGAAATATTATCATATAGATTAAATTATTGATATTAATATGTATTTAAACCGTTTTAAACATTTTATCAATTCCATATCTATACTTTGTGAAGCTGATGAGTGGATAACAGATTTGGAGAGCAGGTTTTAGCCTGTAATTTCCTCCATTCTCTGACTGATCGGACTTTTCTTGAGTTAAACGTCGTTTCTTCTTTCATCCAAGACGCGTCTTCAAACTAAACAAAAGGTTAGTTGCTTTTGATTCGGTCAACAATAATTACCATGAACTGGATGAATGAGAATCTACACTAACGTATTTCACGCATATGTACCGCAACAGTGGCGGGTAAATCCGATCCTTGTCGGACAGCACAACAATTTTCTGCTACAGCCTACCGATTACACGCCACGTCCTCTTGTTTGTCTCGCCTGGACAGACATTTGCTTTATCGACTAAAACATGAGAGGGAGATTAAAAAACGTGACTTTAGTTTAAATTTTTGCTAAAAGATACATCCCCAAATGGACGAATCTCTTTCCAGAGTTAATAGCAATGAAAACCCAAGATTTGCGTCTTGAATATTCCTGCAACTGAGACAGGGGCCACCAACTATTTGCTATTCTGTGGGCTACTGTGTGGGCCACATGGACGAGACAACGAACCTGTCCATCATTCAGCTCTTTGAAAATGCCCAGTAGTTTTCTTCCGCTGCTTTAGTAGGGGTGCCATAAAGTGTCTCTTCATTCTTGGGGGGCAGCGCTGGAGAGGATGGAACCTCGCAGCGAGGAGAATCGCCGAAACGCCCCCAGGTCTTTCAGGTGGTTCAGGGTGAAAAGACGCTCCTGCTGCCCCGTGGAAGAACCGAGCCCCCGTGCGCTGCGAGGAAAAACAAAGTCAAGTTTTTACCTTCGGTGTGATGACAACAGCCACAACCCCCGAAGGAAGCATTTGTCAGCTCTGAAATAAACCTTGTCTATTAATCTTGTTTTAGTTTCTTCTGAGTTGCAGCTTGGCTTCTGAGGGCCTCACAAAGGCCGTCTGCAAACCAAAAGTTTGTTTTGTCCAAGAAAGACAATCCCACATGACTTCACCGCTGTTTGCATTTAAGCTTTTAAGAATTTATATGAACTCTTCTCGACATTGTTTAAGTAACCCAGTTTGGTTTGCCACTATAAAAGCGACCTGTATTACTGGTGAGAATTAACTGAAGAGAGCAAAAGAATTAGTTATTAGCATTAGAGTAGGTCCAGTCAAGCGTTCGTAACAGAGCAGACAGGCATAAAGACCCTGGCTTTCCTGCTCATTTAACTGGTGCATTTTACTTTACTCATTTAACTGGTGCATTTTACTTTACTCATTTAACTGGTGCATATGTGCTTCAGCACAACTGCAGAAAAAACGAAGTTGCTGGGAGAATAATGAGAGCAGATGAAGTCTATAAACTGTAGGACTCGTAGGACTACTGGTGATGTGGAACAACGTGATGCTGGGCAAAGACGCGGCCTCTCTTTCATGATATACTGTTTCCTTACCATTACGCTTTCCATTAATAATGAGTGACGCTCACAAAGGCACCAGGGCGTCTCAGAGGTTGTTATGGTAACACGGCAAACGCGTATGCGTCATGTCGTCAGCGAGCGGTCTCTGCTGGTGAGTCAGGAGCGCAAAGGCTCAAGGGAACGCTATGGAGTTAGCTTAGTGTCTTGCACATGTACCTGGATCAATCCTTGCATAAAATTCCATCCAAGTATAAATTATTATATATATATATATACACACACACACACACACACACACACACACACATATACAGATATTAGCCTTGTACCCTAGATATAATCATGTTTACATTCTTCCTAGGAACACAAGGTTTGTTAACATCATGGATAGTCAAAACTAGACGTTGACCTTGCAAATATTCTCAACAAGAATATAATGATCATATTAACCTCTTTCAGCAGACAGTGTTTATACAAGAATTAACCAGTTTGTTGCAGACACTTTAACAGTTATACATGGTATTACATTGTCAAAATACTGTATATCAACATGCTCTTTAAAGTCTCAAAGTTAATGTTATCCCATGTTATCACAAATACGTTTGTTTGGAGGTTTTTTTGTTTTGTTTTTTGTTCATTAGTCCATGTTTCTAACATCAATGATGTTGATTTTTTCGACTGTTCCATGAAATACTTCACGTGTCCAAGATTGTTGAGCTCCCAATATTGAAGTGACTCTGTTGTACAGATCTTTGGTGTAGTAACTATTCTTGTCCGTCTTTATTGCTCATATTTCACCAACTCCTCTGCACTCCTGATCACCATTGTTTTCATCTGCTCCGGAGAAAGCCCCTTTGTTTTGATCCTGCAGTTGTTTGTCCAGGTGTTGTCGATCAGCCCATTCTTCTTCAGTTGTCGAGCTTTTTAAGCAATATCAGCATTCTTTTTAGTGAGATTCTCATTAATGTAGACTTTTTTCCTTTCAGTTTGAAGCCTTGTTTCAGAAGAGCAATTTTGTGTTTACAATTGTTGAATTTTATTAGCACTGCAGATGGTCTCCTACCTCCAGATGGTAATGGGTAACATGTCTCAATCTGGTCCGGATCTATAGATATCTCCAGATCCCTCAGTTGAGAACTCACTTGTTGCTCCAGAGATTCGATGTCAGCGCTAGCCACAGCATTTCTGTAATTCCTCGGCTTGATTTTGATTCCAGTGATGATCACATTATTTACACGAATGCTTTGTTACAAATCATCCATTCTTTGTTGTCCCTGTTCCAAGACAACAATTCTTCTGTCTTTTTTCTCCATGTCTTTCTGCATTTTCTTCATTTCGACCTTCATTTCTTCCAGAGTGTCTAGCACTGGTTTTAGCTTTTCTTCCAACTTTTTATCAAAGTCACTACCTAACTTATCAAAGTTGCTCTTTAACTCACTCTTTAATTCTTTCATAGAGACCATATGGTCTTTAGTATCCTCCGATTTTCCTTTTGGTTTCGTCATTTTGCAGAGAATAAGTGAGAGTCAGTCTAGGTAGGAGTTAGAGAGATAGAGACAACAGGAGACAGAAGGAAGACGTCTGCTCCTGTTGAGAGCCGGAAGTATATATATATATATATATACACACACACACACACACACACACACACATATATATACACAGTATATATATATATATACATACACACATATACAGTATATATTATATATACAGTATATTATATATATATATACACACATATACAGTATATATTATATATACAGTATATTATATATATATATATATACAGTATATACCGGTATATATATACATCATATTACAGGCTGAAAAGGCTGTGAGAGGGGTGAGTGGGATCACTTTCAATCCTGATAGCTTTGCGGGTGAGGACGGTGTTATAAATGTCTGTGAGGGAAGCGAGAGTGATCTTTTCAGCTGCTCTCACAATGCGCTGCATGGTCTTGTGGCAGGAAATGGTGCAGGCGCCGTACCACACGGTGATCCAGCTGGTCAGGATGCTCTCGATGGTGCCTCTGTAGAAAGTTGAGCGTGATGGGGGGTGAGGCTCTTGCTCTCCTCAGTTTGTGGAGGAAGTGTTTGCTGGTCATCTGACAGACTGCGTATAGCCCAAAAAGAACATTCTTAAGCTCATCAATCCACAAAATATTGGGCCATTTCTTTTTAGGCCAGTCAATGTGTTCTTTGGGAAATTGATTTCAGCACATGTTTTTGATAATAAATGGACCTTGCGGGGGCTTCTTGCTGGTAACTTGGCTTTACAGCGACGTCTTCTGATTATTACAGTACTCACAGGCAACCTTAAATCTTTTTTGATCCTCCTGGAGCTGATCAGTGACTGAGCCCTTGCCATTTTAGTTGTCCTTCGATCTATTCAATTGTTTTTTTTACTTTTCATTTTTTTTAAATGTCAGTCAAAACCTTTCTGGCTTTGACTGACATTTTAAAGAATTTGATATCATTTTAGCCAAACAGCTTATCATTTTCTGCACTTCTTTATAGGTTTTCCCCTCTTTTATTAAGTTCTTAATCAAAGAATGTTCTTCTTCTGCACATGTCTTGTACAACCCATGTTACTCTTTTTTTCCAAGGATAAATGCAGTCAGCATATGTAGAATCAGTTTTTTCATGTTTAAATAAGGGGCACCTGTTTAGCTACTACTTATTTCACATTATCAATCACTTTTGAACTCAGTACTGCTATTTTTAACACCCCTTTTAGTTAACAATTCAGTTTCACGGAATCAGAAGCATGCACATCATGCCTGTTGGTTTTCTATACTACTAAACGATCAGCACTTACTTGCAGTGTAGAAACTGAAATTCCTACATTGATCTATAATTGGTAGTGATTTGGGACTGCTAGTTTATGGATGTAGTGAAAGAGGACATGAAGGTAGTTGGTGTGAGAGAAGAGGATGCAGAAGACAGGGTTAGATGAAGGCCACTGATTCGCTGTGGCGACCCCTGAAGGGAAAAGCCGAAAGGAAGATTATTTTTAACATAAGTGTATGTTAACTGAAAATTAATGTAAGTTAATTTGAGCCATAAATTATTAAATGTCACAAAATTATATTTTAATGTAGGAAACAAAAAATTCAAAAATCCAGGATATAGCATAATTTGACAGAGGAATGTGATGTGACTGAGGAGCAATACATGTCAGGTAATTTGTCTCAATGAAAAAGAATGTACGAGTGAAGATCTGAAGTATTCAGTTGAATGGCCACACAAATGACAACAGAATGTGCAAATGGATACCAATAGCAAAACTGCTTCACAACTAAGGTTGTCAAAATGTTTTTGATTCTTTAATTACACTTTCAAAATCTTTTAAAATTTACACTAAATCAGTGTAAAAAATATTCTTAGATGCGAGGTCAAGGCCTAAAACTGATTGGAAAACCTGAAGTCAATCATTTTAGTCATCAAATTTTCATGCTAATTGAAACATTGCTGTTTGTGAATTTAAAGTGTGCTCTGTAAAGTCAGCTTGATAAAATCCTTTCTGTACCCATCAGCCTGATAAGATCGTTTCCATTTAAGGATGAGACATTAATTGTGCAATTGACTTCTGATTTTGCAGTAGTCTTAAAATTTTTACAACTGTCTATGAAGTCACAATAACTACATATTCATATTCTCTTAACATATATATGGAGAGAGAGGGTAAGAGAGAGAGAGAGACAGGAAATCTAAATTAAAAGACCATCAAATCTCAAAGGTGTGTTTGATGACGATGTGGAGAATAAGGTATGCACAGACTCAGTTGACTGCCTGAATTTGTCCTCAGGATGAACATCCAAGAGAAAATGCGCCTGTATTGTTGAAACGTGGGTTAAAACACATATAACTGATTCATTGCACATAATTTTACATGCTAACACTAAAATTATGGTTATCAAAGAGCTTCAGGACATTAAATGTTACATTCATATAGTCATGTAATCAAGACAAAACAGTGTGTTTGCTCTTCCGTTTTTCACCCTTTGATGGCAGCACTTTACTATGAAATCAACATCCTGTCTGCGGGACACTGAATGTACTTGTACGCTGAAGTCCTTTGAATGTCAAAGCGGGTAAGATCGTTTCCATTTAAGAATGAGGCATTAATTGTGCAACTGACTTATGATTTTGCAGTAGTCTTAAAATTTTTGCAACTGTCTATGAAGTCACAATAACAGAGAGAGAGAGAGGAAAACTTTTTTCCCATATTTAATTTAAACAGAAAGAGACATTCATATAATATAGGGTTGTTTTTTACATTTAAACTGAATATTTCATTTGTTTAAATTTGTTTAAATTTCAACTATCATGGCTTACAGCTCATGAAAGTCAAAAATATTTCATGAAATCAGTCAAATAAGTATAATACAGTCAAGTCAAACTTCAAAAAAAGACGTTCATTTCTGCACTCAGTACTTTGTTGGACCTTCTTTTACATGAATTACTGCACCAGTCCAGCGTGGAGGCGATCAGCCTGTGACACTGCTGAGGTATTACGGAAGCCCAGGTTGTTTTAATACGGCCTTCAGCTCATCAGTACTGTGGGGTCTGGTGTCTCTCATCTTCCTCTTGACAATAACCCACAGGTTCTGTAAAGGGCTCAGGTCAGGTGAGTAGTTCAGCCAATCAAACACAGTAACACCATGGAGGAGTTCAATCACTGTGAGCAGATACCAGGTACCACTAAGAACTGTCCGCATCTCTAGAAAGCCTGTCAGCAGACAGGAATGAAGTGCTGTATGATCTCAAACCAAGTGGACTAACACCAGCAGTAGGCGTGGACCCCAACCATCCCTGAGTGTGGACACAACACACTACACTTCAAGCAGCATTGATTCTGTGCTTCTCCTCCTCCAGATATTGGATTACAAATAAAATGCATAATTCACTTCCACCTGAAAACAGCAGTGGTTTGGTTCTTCTCCTTAGCCCAGGTAAGACGTTTCTGCTGTTGTCTTTAGTTCAGGAGTGGCTTGACATCCGGAACTCAAAATTTGTCGTCCATTTCTTGGACATGTCTGTATGGAGGCTCTTGATGCTCCAGCTTCAGTCCACTCCATGTGAAGATCCTGAATCGGCTTTGCTCCTTAAGGCTGCAGTCATCCCTGCTGCTTGTGCAACTCTTTCCTATCACACTTTACTCTTCCATGAACATGCAACAGCCAGCCCTTCTAGCAATGATCTCCTTGTGAAGGGAGTCAATGAGTGTCAAGTCAGAGGTCTCCCCCATGTGGTTGTGCATCCTGAAACCAACTCATGGCATTTATACTGCATAAATAGTGGTTTACTCAAACTTACTATAACATATAGCAAGTTTGAGTATATCTTGTATATCTGAGATACATGTATATCTTGAGATACATTTTTTGGATTGTTTTGAGCTGTAGGCAATTATCAAAATTCTACAATGCACAGCTTTCTGAAATAACTGACAGACATAACGAACTTTTCCATGACATTCTAATTTTTTGAGATGCACCTGTGTATATAAACTTAACATTTCCACAGCACCCTTGGGCTTGGGGATTCCTCAGTTAAATTAGCATTGCTTTATTACTTAGATAATTGAACAAATCACACTTTGAGAACCTCCCAAAGAAGACCCATCAGTAGACTTTTGGTTGAAACAGATAACTGAGTTGTTAGTGTACATACTTGATTCCATTTTATTCACTATTGCAATTTGTGCAAACATTTTTGAAAGTCCTTGACAGTCAGAAGACTAATTAATAAAATGTTGGACCATTCAGCATCTTGTTGAACACTGACTAATTATTATTGGTGCTTTATAACAAATTGTTAATGCAAATAAAAGGTTTGGCTGAAATGTTCAGCTGATCTGAATAAAGAGCCATTTTCATCTGCAGTACTCTGATATATATGTACCTTATGAGTCAAGTCAAGTTAGTTAACAGAAGTTAACACAAGCACTGGAATAAAACAAAAAAGTAGGAAAAGCAAAGGTGTGATTAAACAAAAAAAATCACCAAAACCAAGTTTGTGCTAAACATGAATGTTGAACTGTTTGGAATTAACACTCATAGCGCTTACCATTAACCTAAAAATGTTGACTGCTTATTTTAAAATTTTTCATTTTCATTCAGAATTCAGGAGTCTTGTGTCAGCTCTCAGTATCATAGCATCACAGTAAATTTAAAACCCTTAGATATGACATTGTTTGGGATTACAATTCTCAGTTTACTTGTTTAATAAATGTGCTTTGTGGGTACAATAGCTTCATTCAGAGAAAAGTTGTACATCATGGCCAAATAAAATGAAAATGCATTAGGTGCCATATCCACATGTCAAACTAAAGGTAACTGAGTGGCATTCAGTCCATACAACAAAGCATATAGTCATACAATTTAAGTTGAAGTTTTTATAAGAGCAAAAAAACAAAAAACAAACACCTCAACAAGAATGTCCTATTTCTCTGAGCATTTCTTAAGAAAAAATGTCAAACAGCAAAAACAAGGCATGGGAATCTCCGCTCTATTTAAAAACACTTTATTTGTGCCAACACTTGGAAACAATTCTCAGCGGATAATATTTGACTTGAAAGCTGAAAAACAGGACCACCCTACGTACCACCCTACATATTAAATCAAAGTTAGGCCCATTCAGTTATGTCCAAAATGCTCAAGGCCATATAGCGTAACAGCTTTAGATAGAATGTATAATAAAACACAAAAGTGGCATAAGTAAAAAGGCAGAAAAATCCAATATTTAACTTCTTTGTAACCACAAATATATTAGTGGTTTTCATTAAGATAATAACTTCAGTATTAATGTTGATATTAACAAGGAAAAACTTGCTTTTAGTTTGTGGAGCCAACAGAATCGGAGTGAAAGGTGATGTGTACCGAGGATGATTCCGAGGGTGTGCTTACAAAACTGTTTGTGTTTCCTTTACTGTCATCCTTACTTGATTTCCTGTGATGTCCCCAGTTAGATCCAGCGCCAACTCCAGCACTTGTGTGGTCTCCACCATCTGTCCTAGCCCTCGAGAGCAATGAAGTCTGCTTGCTGCGCCCAGGTGAACCCCCCTCGCACTGCTGTTTCCCGTCTCGTGGGTGCTCCCGGCACCCTTTACCAGAGCCACAAGCTCTGGGACTCTTCTTTCCACCAGATCTGTCTGATTTGGGGGAACTCTCAGGAGAGTGGCCCTGACTGTTGCACCGTTTCTGATCTGAGCACCGCCTGAGCGCCTGCGGTTCACGCTCAAAGTCTGTGAGCAGGAAGTGAGGAAGGATGACTGTGTGCTGTTCATACACGTTGGGGATAAGTGAGATGGTGGATGTGCGGCGTGGGCTCTTCCTCGGACTCGGTAGTGGTGTTTCATCTATAAAGTTAATCACCTCGTCACGACTAAAACACCTCAGTTCGTCCTCGTAGACTACACGTGGCAGGTGTTTGAGGGAGTGCATGCTGTCCTCAGAGCATCGCCGCTTGCGGTGACGGTGATGATGGTGGCTCTCCTCGTGGTAAGAGACCAGGCTGTTCCTGCGCCTCTCGTGGCGCGGCAAGGTGGAGCTGTAATGGGCACTCATTATCATGTCCTCGGTGGAGCCCCATCTGTGAAGGTATGAGGGGATCCGGTCGCTGGTCCACATGTCGGTTTCGTCGTGGGAGTATCTTCTTGTAGGGGGCACCTGGACTCAAAACACAGACAGAATCCTTCAATCTACAAATAATTTAACAACTAAAATTCTAAAACAAAATAAAATCAGTGCACATTGTGCCACTGCAGCTTCAGGTCAGTACGCATGAGGCAATAAAACTTTCTAACACTTCTAAATTGTCAATTTTTAAGGATATTACATGTAGGATTCTTTAAGGTTCTATGGCTGTCAGTGCCACAGCAATATTACAAATAAAAGTAACTGGCACCAACCCAATCAGTTTTTGGGGAGGCTGGTGATTAATGTCTTCAAGACAGAACAGTTAGAGAATTTATTATGTTTCTTTGTGCCCTGATTCAGCTGTATTATTATTTACGTTAAATCCTACATGTCACACAGATATGTGAAATGTTCTTTCATTTTCTTGTTTTTTGCTTCATCCCACAGTTTTTTCTAATGTACATGACTATAACTGGACTATTAATCATCTCCGTTATTGGGAGATGAAAAATGTGTGTTATAGTATTTGTATACTCACATGCCATTCTGTTCTGACAACTGAGCAAGAGAGAGAGGGTTTATCAAGGCAATGTCAAGAAACACCCTGTGGTGAGTTTTTAGGTGGTTGCGGACAAATGAGACAGAAGATGATACAGTAGAACTGAGAGGGTTAGAAGGGACCGTTGAACAGCAGAGGGCAGCACAAGCAATCAAATGAATTAAGATGCGGGACAGAACTAGCAGGATGTTCAGAGAGGGAGACAAAGTGAGAGAGACCAGCATCAATGAGGATTATTAGACCATTTAAGAAGTGCCTATTCAGTTCTTAAATGGGGGAACTACTCGATAATGCTTTGAAGGGTTTTGGTGATTCATGTTTGTGCGACTGTGTCACAATTCAAGCAAGTCTTCCTGTCACTGAAATCAAAAATGCACCTTATTTGTTGGGCCATCACAAAAACACACTAAGAAATAACATAAATATCATACTTAAATGAATCTGCTGTCACATGAAGGTGTATCAGACACAAAAAACAATGGGTGGAACAATGGTTTGGTCTCATGGGGCGATATCTACTGTATGCATCTCTGTTTCAATGTGTATTAAAAATTAATTGAATAGAGCTCAAGCCTTTTGAAGCTTCAGTCTCTCATTATTAAACTGATGGGCATCTGGGTTTATTAAAACATGTTTGGGCTGCAGGATAGCCTGAGAAAACTGGGTTTTTTCTGTTTGTTTTTTAAGTTAAATATCCTCAAAAGCATTTCCAGGCCAAGACCAGTAAATATTTTATCATCATTGCTTTAATCAATCAAACTGATCAATAAATGGTCTCCGATTTTTGCCAGGAACTACTGTAACCAGAGCAGATAATGGAGTGCTGTTGCATTGCCCTTGAAGACTGACTGCCTGTCAGAACAGGATTTGGTGTTATTGCAGACTGAAAAAGAGATTTTCACAGCACTGTGTTTGGATAAAATGCTATTGAATTGAACATCAGCTTATAAATTCATTGCTTTCGTGAAACCTTGAGGGATTCCTGAAAGGTAGAAGGTAAGTCAGTTGCTAAACTCTTACCCTCTTAAAATAAGAATGGCTATGACGAAGTAGTCTATGAATGACGCACATCTAAATGATGGAACTGCGGATGGTCATATTTACCAAACAGTAGTCAGAAGGAGTGTATTATTGAATCATTTCAAAAAGACAAAAATTATCTGTGGCATAACTGGGGATAGCTTCACAAAATGTTTGATCATTCCAAAAGATTCAAACAAGATCCAGAAAAGGCGCAAAGGGCCATTTCATCATGCACATAAGAAGTCATTTAAAATAATTCAACTGATCAAGTAAAAGAAATGAAGAAAATTAATGAAAATATACCTGCAAATACTGCATTTTATCTTCCTGTTGTTCCCTCAATGGATACCCTTGCGGAACCCCCCTTTCTAAGGTTGAGAACTCATTACGGTCTACCGTCACGATTTCAGGCGCTGAGCTATAGTCATATGGTCTGTCATATATTAAGTCGGCATGAATTCCTCCATCTTGGCTGTTTTCTGCAAAGTGCAGAAAAGCACGAGCGTCAGGATTAGAGAGCAATAAACTCAATACACAAGACAGACAGACACACAGACGAATAAATAAGAGACAGCTGTTCAAGTGTTCGCTGGTTTGTTGACTTTTCCTATGGGTCTGCGCAGGAATATAAACTAGATTACAAAGAGATTCAATAATTTAATGTTTCTTAAAACAGTTAGAAAAAAGCCCCAAATTGGTTCTTAGTTGAGAAATTAAAATAGCTATGGAGGTTATATTCTGAACATCAAAATCAAACACGTCTATTTTTCTTATTGTGTAAAATGTTAGTTTATATTTCCAATTAGTGCATTTTTGGTCACTTAAAATCAAATGGATTTGAATGTAAAATGCTGATCTTTAGAAAAAATGTTGGCAAAAAGGTGAAAGATGAAAGTAGCTATTTGCACAGGCTGAAAGCATGCAAATCAGTAGCTTTGGAAAAACAGGAAACAAATTTTATACATACAACTGTGATGAGTTATATACATGGCAAGCACTCTGGAGAAAGCAGAAAACTGGCAGTGTTAATTATCACGAAGAATATGGCTTTCCTTGTGTTTTATGGCTCCTGCTGGATATTAAAAAGTTATCAGGGATAGAAATAGGATAAAAAGGTTTGGAGAGTTAGAAACAGGACAGAAGGGGATCAGATTGGGTTGAGTTTAAACAGTGCCAATAGAACAAAGTGACAGGTGGTTCTTTCTGACATCAGTTTGCTTGAATTGTGGAAAACCGGTAATCGATACATTTCACGAGCCTTTCTATGATTATCATGTGACCTAATTTTGGGACCAAATATTGTGTCTGTGATGTCATTGTCAAATGTTTCCTTTGCAGCCCGCTTGAATAGATTTATGTTTCTTTAAAGGAGATGGGACTTGGGACACTTTTTTAAAAATCTATTAGATATACCAAATGCAATTTAATTAAGACTTCTGCCTTATATTGTCATTTGACTTAAATAAATGTAATCGGAGCAGAAAGTGTGAGCACACAACGTATGAAAAAAAAATTAAAATGAAACGATAACAAATATACAGTAAGTATACTGTACAGTAATCAATAAGATATCTGCTTTAGTCATACGTACTTAAAATACATGTGTCCCTTTTTGACTTGAGGGAAATATGACCATCATGACATTAAAATGTTTCTCAGTTTTACTGAAACTCTTTTGCTCTCAAGCCTAACAAATTAATGAGGAACAATTTATTATTTATCATCCTACTATACTTTCCTTACTCTACTCTAATGCCACAAGTACCTGAAAGACTGTCCTATTTGAATAAAGTTTTAAAAAATATTGCAATGTAAACATGTTCTTTGTCAACATATTTTGTTCAGACATCTCTCTGATATAGCATGTATAGTTTTGAATAAAGCAAACATGCAAAAACACAGAAAAATATGTTTCTTAGAATTAAGAAAATTTATGTATACAGACGCTTGGTTTCATTTCTTGACAACTAAGGTCACATGATAGGTCACATGATAACATTTGACCACTGGCTCCAAATAACAAACAACAATACATTGTAAGTAATAAATACTCTTAAAAACCTAAATAAAAAACGTGTCATTCTTAATTCAATAGACATGAACAGCTGAAGCCATTTTTTCAAAGGATAAAAACAAATGAACCAAATGTTAAAAATGCTGTTAGGCTGTTGATAGTTCTGGTTATGATTACTTTTATAGATTATCATCAATTACATACTATTTTAGATTTGAAACATTTTTTTGTAAAGTATAAATAGTCATTCACTTATATCAGGGTCATAGGCACCACATCTTTAAGCCAGTTAAGATCAAAGACCGGTGACAAGCTAAACGTATAGTTAAATGTTCTCAAAACTAATTATACAGCATCAGTATTCCGCTGGCCTTGTTTAATTTGCAGTTCAGTTGGTTTGACAGATCATGGCTAGGACAGCGGTATAACTGCAGAAGGAGAAGTAGAACGCTCGGCAATGCGGTCACAGAGGTTGAGTGCTTGACGGTGGTTGAAAAACTACTATGGAGTCAGACTTATATTGGAAATTAGACGTATTGAAATGATAGCAGTGATGGAGTCAGACGAAACTTAAACCAGTAACCAATACAAGTGATTTGTCACAAAAATTTATTATTTAAAAAAATAAATGCTGACCTTCTATACACTAGAAAGGTAGACTGTGTAAATTCACTGAACCACTTATCAGCGGTCAAAAGAATGATTTTATCAAGACTCCAAAAACACATATTTGTCCATAATGCCTTGCACTGTAAATTGACTACAGAGATGTAATCAAGCCACTGGCATGCTTTATGTTTATTATTATATCTTCACACACCATGATAAAAGCTCCAGCACCTTTGCAATGCAACAGTTAGAAAGTTTTGCTTTCCTCGCCATAAGTCGTTGATATTAACTGGCTTCCGTGAAGATCTGATGACTTTCTGAGGCGACCTTATCATGAATACAGGATCAACAACCATCATTTCCTATGAAACTGCTATGGCCCATGTTTCAGCTGCTAATGCGCAAATTCCTTGTAAATGAACCTAATTTGGAGGCACTACGTGAAAGAGCAGAACAGATCTCTACCAAACACCAGACGTATAAGTTTTTATACTTAATGTGGCTGAGAGAAAACAATTTAAGTTGATTAATCACAGTTGTTAGTGTGATTCCTAAAGTCAAAGGCAGTCCAGAGTCCTGAATTAGGATACTCATCCTTTTACACAAGCAAATTAATTTATAGTACAGCTGAGAAAAACACACCTACCGGTAATTAACTTTGGAGTCACATTTGACAGTTTGCTCTTATTGTTCGACACTGAGCTGCCTTAGGAAATAGGAATGACCAGATTCACATCATTGGGTGCAGAGGGGGGGTGGCTGGGACACACAAAGCAGGACAAGAGGGAGTCGATCGACCATTGCTTACCCTCATCCACGTCGTCGTTGGACATGATGGCGACACATTTCTCCCACACCATGCGGATGTCAGCCCGGTAGCGATCACAAGCCCAGAGAAACATGGGCAGCAAGATGGACTGGGCGATGGAGCACCACAGCACACACAACACCATCCAGTTGTAGGAACGGTCAAACTTCAGGCTGGCAAAGCTCACCACCTGAACAGGGTCAGCAAAGATTTAAAAAAAAAAAAAACCCATTATAAGCATTTAAACTGTTTTGGGACAACAATGAAACTTGCAGTCATCAAAAATTCTACATGTGTTTGGAAGACCGTTTCAACACACACTGCAGAGTAATGTTCTGAAGTAGGATGGCTTCCAAGGCTGTTTGCTTAAATGTTAGCAATAATACATTTTGCCAAGTTGTGAAAAAACAAATAAAATAGTCCAAGCTGTCCAAAATCACCTGTTGCATATATTTAAGTAGTTTCTACTTCAATACAGAGGACTATGTTAATTATAAAAATATGTCCATCTGTTCCAGTGGGTCTACTTATTGGTCAATAGATATGTGTTTACTGGGGTTCCTGGTGTAAACAGGTTTATTTATCAACACAACAAAACTCAAGATAGTAACCCGATGACATAACTGACCGGCAGATGCTAAACCACATCACAGCAAAAGTTCTGAATGCTAATTTATTATGAACAAAGCATAGTCAGCCTATCTACTCCTGGTACCACATGTAACACTGTATCAATAAATATATCAATAAATGTATCAATAAATGTGAGGTTTAAATGTCATGCCATTAAACATGCAGCTTAAATACTAGAGCAGCATGCAAGCAATATTCTGTTAATTAATCCACAAAATGCCATGAAGCATAATTAATTTACTTGACATAACAGAAAAGCAGAAAACTAACAAAGCTATGCTCACAATGAAAGCGAAATCATTTATCAAAACAGCTTGCAAACGTGCAACCCTCTCATGGATGCTATGTAGCATTTAACCTTCCAATCAAAATATATAAAACCAAATATAAGGGATGATGCAGTTTATACTGAGCATCTCAACGCAGAGCAACATCCAAATCAAAGGGTTCAGAGAACTAAGGTGAAAAAACAACAACAGCTGAAAGCTTTACATCAAGGCTCCCATTCAGAAATAAATCATGTGAAATATGTTTTGTGTTTTCTACAGATCTGCAAAACATGTACAACTGGATTTCACACAATTATGGGATGTAAATGAAAGCAGTTGTATTCAACTGTAATTTTCATTGCCACTGTAGTGCTCCTTAGTGTTGGGATTGTAGGCTCTCTTCCTTGGTGTAATAGAGTGTTATCTGATCATTACAGCTGCAGGGTTTGTGTCTAATTCTCACCTCTGAGGCATCGACACTAACACTCTGATCAGACTGATGAGCTCAGTCTTGTGATCTCAGGTGTCATCTCGACTGGCCGTACCTCAAACAGCAGCAATGACAAAGTAATACTGTACAACCCTGATACTTCCTTTGTTCTTCTGAACTCATTTAAAAACTTCCAAAAAAATAATGTTTGCAACCAGAGACAAAGCTAGTTTGTGTCCTCAGTCAGAACACACAACCAAGCTGTGGTGTTAATCATACATATTCAATAATAAGGTCAACAACAAGTCATTGCTTTCTTTATACATCTACGTTTATTAGTCAAAATGGGACCGGTAAATTCTGTGTTCCTTAGAGTAAGAAAAGATGATCCAATTTTAGTGTTAGGGCACACAACCTGCAGACATATTTTCAGAACATATTTAGTTGTGACTTAAAATGTAAAAAACATTTTGGCATCAGGGATTATCAGAACGTATTGAAGTACAATATGCTTTTGGAAAAAAAAATTTAACATTGAAGGTTTTTGAGCTTTAGCAAGTTTAGGGGTACAGCTTTCACTAGTGTCCAACAGTCTAAAAAAGTTAACTCATACCAAACATGAAAGTCTGATTCTACAGTATTTGCAGAGATAGTGATGTAACTACTACTATAACTATGACTTATATAATGACTGTTGGTGTTGCGTGATTGTAGTTTCATGCATAAATACATGGCCACTGCTGGATTGTTATGACACACCTCATAGCAGTTTTAGTTGCACAGAAAAATATTTAGCATATGTGCTAATGTAAAATATTCTATAGCCTATTTTGTTAGTTTTGCCATCTCTAGTTTCCTGGAGTGGTAATTATTTTCTTTACTTCATGCATACTGTATATCCTTCAGTGTTTCTCTGTGGAGAGCTCTACACTGGGTTGTGTGTTAGAGAGAACCATCCATTTAAAAAGCTCATTACATCAGGTAACAGTAGACGGTTTGCAGAGCTTCTGTTTCACTGCAATGTAAATATCATCTTTCATTACAACTCTACTACTCTGTTATGCACACACAAACCAAGAAGGATGTTGATGAAAAAGTGATACACCACTGACTTCCCAACATCTTCCAGTTTATGAATAGAAAGAATCTCATTATGAAGATTTATTATTATCAACCTTACAAGTAAAGGTACAACACATTTTCATTAAGCAGTGAACAATAGCAGCAGAAGCATTACACAAAGAAATTGCCATCACTATTATTCATATTTTATCTTGTGCTGAGATTCACTAATTCATAAAAAGCATTTTGCAGTGTTCAGTTCATCTGTGGGGCCCGAAGACCTGTGAGTTCATTGGTGTTGCATAACTGATATTGCCAGGAAGGACATATTAATAGAGTGAATTCACTCTCCAAAGCTTTATTCACATTCCTCTTTCATTAAGAGACAGTGTTTGTGAGTTCGCTTTAGTAAAGGCTTGTACGCTTCAGCTCTTGGTATTTATATTATGTTTGCGAATGGAAACAGTTCTGTCCAGTTCACAGAAAACAGAAGTAGAAATTTTAAGACATAATTTAAGATCACTTTAAAGGTCAAGGCTCGCAGGTTGTAAATGTGTCTTCACTGAATTGTTTCTTGGAGAGAATCCAGGTATAAGGAAAATAAGAGACTTTTCAAACTACAAAAACTCTTCTTTTAACAGGAAGCATAGAGGTCAACATGACATTTCCTGGGAATAGGATATTATGGTTTATTTAAGTCACACTGCACCTCTGTTCCCACCCCAATAAAAACACAATATAATTCTCTGAGTAACCCTGAAGCAGCTGCTGTGCAATGATGTGACATATTTCTTCTTAGTCATCACTGGCATTGAAGCAAGTAATGGCAACCATGCAATTAAGAAAATGGAGAACACTTTTCCTCTGATTATGTATGCGGTTATCTTGCTGTGTGGGCTTTAGTATGAAAGTCATGCAGATAGCAGTGCTTTGCAAAGAAGTTTGTTTAGGCCTCAGGTGTATGCAAAACTTAATTAAAAAATGGCTGTCTAATATAAAAATGACTCACAGCAGACAGAGGATGATACCTGAACCGAGGATGTGCATTATACATAAACTGGTACAGAAGATGGTACAAAACTCAAATCTCATTTCACAAAACATCTACTATAACTTCTCTTACATCGATAGGGTTCAGACTGTGGACAGACCTGTGGCTTAAATGTGAGCAGATGGCACAAATATAATCAAAAAACTGTATGAGGACATTTGCCTTTAAAACAGAGTTCTGCCAATGTGGCTTGCTTTCAAGATGACAGCATGGCCGACTTGGTTGTATTTACAAGCGATAAGCCTTGAGCTGTACGCAGGTGGTTGAATCTACATAGGAAACAGATGGATTGACTTGTTTAAAAATGGATGAGGATCTAAGGGTAGAATTTGGGAATAGACTGTTTTCAGTGGGAAGACGAGGGATGTTAAGATGACAGAGGGAAGATGATCCCAGTGCTAAACCTGTGTCTGGGACAGCCAATGCAGGTGAGAACATGAGAACATGAGCTTTCTAATGGTGTGGACCAAAATATTCTTTGTTAGTACTACAGATAATAAAAGAATCACCCCTATCATTCCATCTATAGTGACACACTGTAGTCCGTATATACAGACACACACTATATGTAGCATAGACTCAGGCTGACCTACTTACAGCCTCGGGTAAGCAGAGATGTTTAAGTTCATGTAAATAATAAAACAGTACAGCATAGTTAGAAGAGCTTCAGTGGATACATGCCAACCTCAAAACCATTCTTTTCTTTGACTTCAACTGAACTCACCAGTATGGGGAAGCCAGTCAGGAAGTCATATATGAAGACGATGCCACTGATCAGGTAGGTGATCTGCAGTGACGTCTTGAGAGGCTCCGATCCATCAATAGAAGATCTGCGTTTCCCTTGGGCGTCCTCCACCACTATGGTGGGGACGTTGAACTTGTTCTTGTCTGCATTGTGACCTGCCTGAATGGAGAAGGTCTGGAAGAGAGCGATGCCGATGCAGATTACACCCATGGCGACGCTGCCACCGATCAGCAGCAGGAAGCAGACGCCAAAGCCTAGACCGATCTCTGTCACAATGAACCTGCAGTCAGAGGTGTAGAAGCGGTCGATGGTGTCGTGCCAGCCCACCGCGGGGAGCGTGGAGAGGATGAAGGAGACCATCCAGATGCCCATCACAGTATGCACTGCTTGTTTCTTGGTGTTACTCAACCTGTAGGAAGATTTCAGCAAAAAATGTGAAACAAAGTGTCATCAGGTCTCCATATGAGACATGCTTTGCTGTTCTGTTTATTCTTTGTTGTTTATGCCTAGTAACTTGACCAGTCTCCACCAGCAAACTGCCAAAGTTTTGGATTAAATTTCATAATTTTATAATTCAGAACTGGTTATTTTCACAAATGTGCTCATGAAATAAAACAAACAAAAATAACTCAAATTATAATGCATAATGTCCAGTAACATCTGATTATCACAGCTAGCAACAGACAGATGGTGTTTGTCACTGTTCGCTAGCTAATAATTTCTAGGATGCAGTGACGCAATGGAACATTTGGAAAGGAACTAATATGAGATGTGAGGAATTATAATGGCAGGCAGTGATGCAAAGCCAAATGTAATAATTTTGTTAAAACCATGTTTAGTTTCTCATTTTTTTCTCATTTAATTGGAATGGTCATTCTCTGAAGATTTATAACATTCAGACATGAGGCCTTAGAAAAGTTTGAGAATCCCTACTACACCAGGTGAACTCTTATAATTATACTGCAAATATATTTGGAGGACACTGGCTGTGAAGAAATACAGTGCATCCCACTGTGACAGTAGGAGGAAAGAATCTGTCAAACTAAGACAGACCAAAGGTTTGGCACAATGCTGAAATTGCAACAAAATGGCAAATCCAGAAAAAAGCACTATCTCATGAAGTCATCATTTAGATAAGCTGGAATTGAATGTTTTGCCGAGGGTAAAAGATCACTTTTAAAGTCTGAGTCCATTTGTCATCTAAGTCTATTTCAGGGGAAAGGGGATTTCTATTTCATCTCACCTCCGAGTAATTGTTGCCATCAGACAATTTGCTGAATGTGTTTGTGTCCTCCGGCAGTGCGGCACTTGTAAAGGTTTGCCACGGAACATGTCTATAAATACAGCAGGCAGACACTGTTGTTCTCAAACTCGATGAAAGTAGGCGATATCCTGCTAAAGCACCAAAAGAAGTGCTGAGCTGTTTTAAGCAACAGCAACAAATTAGACACTAAGGCCAATCCATTTTACTTGCAGAATGCACTGATACAGTTCACTACATAGCTTTTGAATGTTTAGTGAGTAGTATAGTTGGGTCACTTCAGTCCAGTATCTAAACAGCGGCCTTACTTAATATTAAACATACATAAATGAATGCATTTTCATAAATTCATGTGTCATTTGTGTTGGAAAGGAATACATAAATTCTGTTTAGAGACATTTGTCGATGAATACTGGCAGGAAACCCAATCTGTCTCCCCCAGGAGAATCAGAGCACATGTTGCCTGTCCTCTTCTTTCTCTCATTAAAATCTTCCAGAGAAGCACTGGCTGGACACAGACTGTATCATCCACCAGCAAAGGGAGTAAAAACATAAATTTAAAAAATATCTGTAACCAGTAAGGCATTATCTTAGCGGCACTGACACACCACAAGTGGAATGGATGGGTGGGTGAGGGGGTGCGTAGCCACAGTCTTTTCACTTTAGGTGTGTGCAAAGGCAAGTAGGTCTTGTTGTCACAGTGAGCAATTATGCTAGCTTTTCTTGGATGTGCCTGGGGTGCATATGATGGCATGATGGGGAGATGACGTCACCAAGCTGCTTGAATCTATTACCAGAGAGAGACAGCATAGTGGGGAAAAAGCTCCTGAGACAGTACAGAGTGAGAAGCCTCTAAAGTACAAATTTGGAATTCATAATTCAGGCATTCAGCATGCGTTAATGTCAGAGACAAGGAAGTCATGCTACCTCAGCAGGGCAAGCAAACGTGGAGCAATTTAAATGAAAGATGAGCGGCAATTACATGGCGTGTCGTCTGAGCTATCACTCCTCTGTATCACTGTTAACTTTGACATCAAATAGTAGGAAGGGGAAGCTGAGAAGGAAGTGTTTCTAGACAAAAGGAGAAGAGTGAAAGAACAAATGATGGAAAAGGCAGCGTTGTCAAGCCTGCTGCAGGGCATCGACCAATAGCAGCTGCACAAGCAAAACAGATTTGAGCATAGATTTGAAAGGAAGTTTGCATATCTTATACAAACATCTGCTTATCTGCAAAATTGGCTGAAGTGACTGCATGCAGCACATCTGCAGGCCTGATGACATGGAAGAACGATCAATCTGTTTTCCAACAGAGGTAACAGAATACTGATCTTCATTCGTTGTAGCATGGCAGCAGTTTTTGCACCAACTTAAAAAACAGTTTTCTATTGCAAAAATCAGCACAGCACATGCATGAAAATGCACGTTCCTCTAGTATTTGCAACAACATTGGCTGTAACAGTGCACTCATCTGCAAATGAATGTTCTAGGTTCGATGGCTGGAAATATCCATGAATAACAGCCAAGACCTCTGATAGAGTGCTTTAGGGTGAGCTACTCTTGAACTGCACATTACAAACTAGCATATGTATCAGAATGGATTTATATGTGATTTTCTTCAGTTATCATGTCTATATATATAATTGCTGATAAGACATAATGATATAATCCCTGAATTTGAAATAAAAATCAGTGTGCAGTGTAAAAATCAAAGAAATCCAACCAGGTTAGTACAAGATAATTACAAAATTAAAACTATTATTTTGCCACAAAATGAGTTTGTGAAAATGCAATTTTCAGCCGGTCAGTAACCAACTCACTGAATCATATAAGAGTAAAATATAGTACTTTCTTCTTCCTAGAATCACCACAGCTAATGTTAAAACAACAATTGTACACCTCTTAAAAGTGACAGAAATAGAATCATAATCTTGTTTCAAAAAAATGTTGCTGAGAACATCTGATTATGTGTGAACAGCAGATGTCTTGGTAGGCTAAAAAGACAAAAATGGTGTTAATGCAGCAGAACGCTGACTGTTAATGTGAGATGAATCTGATCTTTATGATTCACTGTTACTTAGTAATAGCACTTGTTATGAGGAGCCAAATATAGCTAGAAGGTTGAGCTGACAGATGCTTAGTCTGGAGGGTTTTGCATGTGTTACCCTAAATATCCGCATCTGGCAGATGTGACAGAGATTCCACATGATGCTGAACCTTCTTTTAAAAAGCTGATGTAAACTTGACAAAAGCGACATCATCCCATCTGAGAGATGTACCACGAAGAGCAGCATGGGGCTCCATGTTTGCATCTTCAGCGTCAGTGTGTAACAGACACTAGCCTTTTGAGAGGGATCTGACAAATACATCCATCCATCCATCTTCAACTGCTTATCCGGGTCGCGAGGGCAACAAATACATCAGTTATTTCAAAACTGCCTAATATTTAAAAAAATATTTGAGAAGAAACTAAAAATATCTAGTAAAGAGCAAAGCGGCATAACCTGATCATTGTAATCAAATGTAAAGTGGCATTGTTACATTACTTCTTATAGTAACCAGAAACCAGGTGTAACTGTTACTATGTTAGCCCAGAGCAATGCTTCTCTAGTTAATGCTGTGGCACCATAAACAATACTACATCCTTTTTTTTCTGTGCTGGGGTGGAATTTGGAATCTAAGAAACAGATCTGGCAAAACAAGAATTTTTATAATACATACATTTCTCAGTAGCAGTGATGAAACACTTGGTGGCATAACTTTAGCTGAAAGGTGAGTGAGAATGACCCTTACCTGTAATTCACAGGCCACCGTACCATCCACATGCGGTGATAAGAGAGCGAGGTGACAGAAAAGCAGGTGACCAGCGTTAGAGTGTAGAAAGTGGAAACAAAAACTTTGCACAGACCCTCGTTCCACTCGTAGTTGGAATGCTGGCGGCGCAGAGTTATGACACAGTACATAGTGATAGGGATGGCCATGTTGAGGATGTGCGTGCCTGCCAGCGTGCAGATGAGAAACTCCAGCGGTTTCCACTTTTTCTGCTTGGCACTGACGCTAAGGATGCTCCAAGTGTTGGCCAGGATGGACACGCCCGAGCAAACCAACCAAGCCAACGTGTTGGCGTTGATAACGTCATCCTTCATGGTAGTTACCTCATCCACCATGTTGCAACGGGGTGAAGCCTTGGGGACCCTAAGGAACTGTTGACGAGAGCAGGAACACAGAAGGAGAAGGAGGAGGTGGTGATGGGCAGGAGGGGATGCAGGGTGTTGGGCGAGGCGATCATTCTATGTGGGTGAGCGTGCACTCTCCATGGGCTGGGCACAGGAGGGAAAGGACGTAGCTAAGGAGCAACACAGTGGGGTGTTGGGGGGGAAGATGGAACAGTCGAGCCAGTTCCCTTGCAAACTGGAGGCTGGAGAGGGTGAGAGAACAAAGTGGGAGACACAATGGTCAGAGAGAGAGGGGGAGAAAGGATGTGAAGAAAAATGTATCAGTCCAACTCAAAATGATCATTAATTACACATAACCCATATTTTCAACTTATGATAGGATCAAGTTACTCTCAACAGTTGAAGTATTTAATTATCACTGAAAACCAGTGAAATCATGTGATTGTGAGGGGACAGATCATTAATAAGTCAGCAGGGTTTATTTTGCTACAGGGAATGGACTAAATGCTAATACAACTCAAAAAATAAAGGGCCCAAAAAACAACCTTGTGTTGTTTTGATAGGACCTCATTGGTAATAACCACTGCTGTTGGCTCCTTATATAAAATTTTAACCTATCTGGAAAAACTTGGAAGTAACTCAATGCATGACAGAGAAGGGAAATCCCACTCCACCATGTCAGAAAACTTTCTGACACCTGAGGAAATGGCAAAGATTGGTGCTTTTTTTTATCAGCTTAGCCATAATAGATGTAATGTTCTTAGTTCAACTGTAGAGGATATATTCTTCATAAAATTGGCCTGAATGGGATGTATTATGGCGGGTGGGAAAACATTGGAACAGCAGCTTTGTCAACATTTTATAATCATTATAATTCAGAAGGTTGAAGGTCTAACTTTTGGTGAAATTGTTGTACTATCTCTGTTCCTTTCACAGGGATTAGTTCACAAGGCTTCACTAAAAGTAGGTTCAACAGTTCCTTCTCAAAGCCCTCATGAGAGAAGATGGAAAGATATCCATGTACTCTTTACAGTATTAGTGAACCCATCATATTCCAGCGATTTCAGTTTTCATTTATGAGAACCTCATGAACCTTATTTCAGCCTCAGTTACTTGAGATTCTAGTTTCTCTGCATCAGAGGACCGTTCAGGCAAATTACTGTTCCGTAAAAGCTTTCTTGTTCTTTGCTACTATCACTACAGGAAACTGTTGACATTTAGTTTTCAACTGACTTTCCTTTAATTTAATTTACCTTTCAGTTCTTTTATTTAGACTACTTTTTTTTTTTTTAGAAGAATTTATCCCCCTCATTTAAGCCTTGGATATTGGTGCTGTCAATATTTTCAGTATCTCAAACAGGCTTTTAGGACGTCACCTACAATTTTGACTTACAATATTAGAAAAAGTAATAATAAAAACTCCTGTATGTCATAACCCATCCTTCCATCATGGAAACATAGAAAATCCAGGCAGTATCTTCAGTAAATATGCTTATAGCAAGCAAGTCAATGAACATGACGACATAGCCTCCTAAGCAAAAATACGCAATAATAGCAAATTGCTGTCCCACATTGTCGTTTTCTCACTGATTCTAACAGACTGGTGTTTACTCGCTGCTATTTTACACAACAGTTTGCAGTGAAGCAAAGGTACCATAATGTGTTCTTGTCATTTTTTCCTCTCCTTACAAAACATTTCAAAATAGCGACCAAACAAAACTAAATCTGCAATCGTGCTACAAGGATCTATAAAAACCACAACAACAAAAAACATCCAAGATTGCTTCCCATCATTGTGGACCCAGCTATCTTCAGCACAGCTGGACCATATTGTTACATGTGTTCCTTATTTCTTGACTTGTGCAAACATAATGTGTTCAAGGCAAGCTGTTGAGATTTGGCATCATCATCACCCTGGTCCCACTTCCTCTATTCCCCCTAAAGGCACCCTGAACATTAGTCATCCAATCAGATTCAGACTTGCAGAAGTCTGAGTAGCTGCATCCACACACTCATCAGCACCAGCGTAATTATGCATAATCATTCGGAATGCATCATGTAGGAGTCAGTACCATCGATGATGGACAGCGTTAAGGAATACCTCAATCTTAGCATGTCTACAGCTGATACAGTATATGAGGCCGTATGTAACCTGTTCTTTATCAGAATTTATATCTGCGGGTCATCCCAAATTGAGCTACCAAACTCTAGTGGCCAAAAAAACCTTTGGTGCTGCAGTCGCTCAGTCAACAGTGACCATCACCCCGTGTTGTTGCTAGCAGCTACAAGTAAGTTATGCTGGATGCTTTTGAGGCATTCACCTAAATTGATGGTGATTTTCCTCCTAACTCCCTCAACCACTGGCGATGTTCCTGATATACAGTTTATTTAATGTTACAAAATGCTCAAATGAATGGCCATTCAATACTGTCAATTTGCTGTATGTTAACTGTATGTTATGGATGTCATTCTGAAATATCCACTAACATAATAAGTTGTTCAAATGGGTGCTGAATCATTGTATTAGACTACAGGAGATAAATTACACACACCCTTGAATCGATAAGATCCAAAATTATAGGAAATTTAGTCCTTCTCTCTTGCCTAAAAACATGTTGCTTCAGGTGTTACACATTTTAATGTAATGGTGTTTAGACAAAATATATAGTCAGAGTGCAACAGATCCAGGTGAATAACAGCCATAGAATGTAAGAGAAGTGCCATTAAAAACTTTAAGCACTCATCTCAACAAATCCTCGTACTTGTGACTTGGTTTCCACCCCGTATGCTCATCCTCCCTCCTGGTGGGTGATTGACTGATTGTCCACCATCTCAGATCATTTACTCCACCCTGAGCCACCTGTTGTTAGTCCTGTCGCGTCTCTGTGTGTTTAGTCTGTGTGTTTTCCACTTGTTGTTGCAAGTTCATCATGTCGTGTTAATATATTCAGCTTCACTTGTTTCAGCGTTTTTGAGCATTTATCCCTCATGTTTCTTTTCCTTTATGTCCAGTGTAAGTTTTTCTGCATACAACATTCAACTGATGAGTTAGTTTTTTTATATTAGTTTATGGATATATCATGACCAGTGTTCTAAGCTGCGTGCGTGCGCAATTGCGCACTGCTCGCAGATTCTCAGTGCACAAGAAACTTTATGCTGTGCACAAAATAAAATTTGATACAAGCGTATTAAGTAATATTTAATATTAGACATAATCTAATTAATTAGATGAATACTATTGTTTTTGGTCCATTTTGTATTGTAACTCAGTGAGTGACAGGTGTCCGGCCAATGATGCGATAACGTTCACTGACCAATCACCGAGCCAATCAGAGCATTGACAGTCCTGCATGTGTGCCCTGCTATAGACACAGAGCAGGTTAGCTAGTTAACAACTGGAAACAGACACCCACTTTTCTCCTTTTAGAAATCTTTAAAAAAATATTGGAGGTAAAACTTTTTTTTTATTGTATTAACTTCCAATAAAACAATGCAAAGTAAAATAAAGTCACTATATCTATTGTACTAAGCCAAAAGTTCAAGGGATTAATTGCAGATTTATTATAATATTCCTGCTATAAAATCAGGAGAAAAAAATAACACATGAAATTGAAAATTGTGACACCTTTGTTGTTAATGTACTCTTAACAAAATTACAATTATTAATTATGAAGTCATACAACTACAAGTTTTCCAAAGTCTTGCTGTGCTCTCTGTCTAGTTATATTGGTTAAACTTTATTTTAGCATTGCATCACAAAAAGACGTAGCATAATTACATAAATACATAACATAGATACACATAACAGTAGTGATAACACCAACACAGACATTACAATAACAATCAACTCACATATTTAAAAAGCATAAAAGGGCATTAAAAAAGCACAGAAAAAGCAGATGAACAGAACTATGGACTGACAGCCCACATGGTGAGCAAGGCAACAAATGAATTAAGGTGACAGGAGAAGACACCAAGGATCCCCCCCAAAATATCCCCACAGTGTATCTACTTTCACCACCCCACCCCACCCCCGACTATCCCTTTTAGCTGACCTCTTAGCTGATTTATTAAAACATTTCACGTTCAAATCGTAGCCTTAATGTTAAAAACATAGGTACTGTACTGTACATACAACAGACCAGTACATGACACCAGTACTTCCAGTAACTGGCACATTCAGAAAACTGTTCACTCTTGACAAGTTCCCTCTTTAACCTGCATAATAAGATTTCATGCATACAAATAGTGACCCCTACTTAAGTCACAATTAAAACTAATCCATACAGATTTTATTGTAATACAAATACTCCTGTTTCAGGACAAGTGAAGTACTAATCATTTGCATAGGCGTCATCCTATAGTTCTGATGTCCAAGTCAGTGAGTTGCGAGTCTGCATCACCTGAAAAAACATCCGTTGTCATCAACCGACAGCAAAAGCACAGCGAAACCGGAAGAAACAAACACAGTCATCACACAATGCATGTACTGCTGGAAAGAAATATCAGACTAGTTACAATAAAATAATCTAATATTATTTTAGAGCTACCTTTGTCATTTACTCTTGCAGACAAAGGTGAAATCATTATCTTGAATGGTATCTCAGGAAGAAATAAAAGCTGTATTTCTACTGAATGCAATAAAATATTCTCTTATATTGTTTTCAAAGTGCAGCTGCTGCTGAGTTGATTTAAACCTTACAAGGTTATAAGCAAATTACTTGTAACTTCTGTTCATGAATATCTCATCAGTCTCATCTGCAGCAGCAAGGCCTCTGCCACCCTAATAAATTCTTTGTGGGAACTTCTCTGGGTGCTCTACACATAAAAGTAGCTCAGAGTTATTTTCTTTACATGAAAACTAGTTGCTAGGAACTGGATACAAGAAAGGTTTATATTATTGGCATTCTAATTTTATATCTTTTTATTTTCCTTATTCAAACCGTTGGCAATTTAGTTTACTTCAAAACACTTTTTACGATGATAATCATGACAATATTGTTATCTTGTAATCACAGGTTGTTTTCATTCCCTCCAAATCGGACTCTTGTTTTTTAATGGCTGAATTTTGATTTGGTTTTGGTTCTTGTATGTAATCAACAGCATCGCCATGGGCCCAAAGACTCACCACTGGTTCCCTATTATTGCTTTTGTGGTGTCACACAATCATCATTCATGATTTTGGGATTTATCATTTAACGGATGAATGATGACCTGAAAGTGTCTTTCTACTTATGGCCAATGCGACTTTTTTTTGTGATACTGTGATGTGTATTAAAATAAAACAATTACTGGTAGTTCACAAACATCTCACTATGAAGACGACCAAAGAAGTTGGGTTAAAAACTTCTGCCACAACTTAAAATGATGACGCTCATTGAGTCAAGGTTAGGTATGAAAAGAATGATTCATAGCTGTGATACCGGAATCCCCAGGTGGCTGGGATGGACTGAGCAGCAGTCTGTTCCTGTGGGTGGAAACCTCAGCTGAGATGAACATTAAAAAAAGCAACAGTGTCACACAACCCATCGCAACTTTGAGACAAAGTCTGCTGAAAATTGCGAGGAAAACACAGTAAACATATTGATGTACTATCATCGAGTGTGCATGGGTCCGTTGTTCTGTCTGATGTCATAAGGAGTGAGGACTGGTCAGAGTGAGAATCAGTCAATCACAGACACAAAAAAGTACTTGTGTGTGTCTCTACACTTTTTCACATCTTAGAGCAGAAATTGATCAACACCTTCCTCACGGTCTTTGGTAGTATGTGTTCATTCATTCATTGGTTTTCTCTAACCAATGGGGGGCTGGAGCCAATCCCAGCTGACTTTGAGAAGAGGGTGGTATATGCATTGGACAAGTCACCAGCTCATTACATACACGGCTACACAGAAAGACAGATGACTGTACACACTCACATACCAGTCCATCTCTACTACATGTTTTTGTTGATAGGAGGTGTGAAGGGTTTGTGCGAGGTGAAGGCGTTCCACTTCATAGACCAGCAAACCAAACCAACAGTCTGCAGATATTTTCACCTGTCAAAAGTTTTAGATGAGCCCGTTGCAGGTTGCTTTAAAGGTACATGCTGACGACGAACTAAACGCACCATTAAAATGTTTTTTTCAGTCGCTAGCAAGTGCTCACCCATACTTCAAATACTTTTTCTAAACTCTTAACACAGACTCACACCTAGAAAGCACAATTGACCAAATGGTTAATTTTCTTCTCAAAAACACATTTTGTTAAATAAACACTAACTCTTCATTTCAAAATAGAATACATCTTTCTCTGCACACACAATTTACCAAAACACTGGATATTCGACTCAAAATGAAATTACTATGTCAAACAATAATGCTTATTCTCACTTCATAAGGTACATGCAGTCAATCAAAGTACACCAGGTTTCAAAATACTGGGTATTGTTGACATTATAAAAATTGCATAGACTTTTATGTTTCAGTTTTACTGCTATTTGCATGCAAAATGTACACAAAATTTCTCGGTTGGGAACTTTATGTCCACATGTAATGTTCACATTCAGAAGCATTCCAGTAAAGAGCAAATCAGTTTTTTTCCTTTACAGTTTATTACAGGATGTACAGTAAAAATACTGTTTACAATATGATAGAACAGTAAAGCTTATGGTGAGCAAAATATCCATGAAAAACACAAGAACATTCTGAACCAAAAAAAAAAAAAAACCATCAGCAAAAAGCCCAGAAAAAAAAAAACGGGGGGGCTTACATAAAAAAACACAAAATTACTGTCTCTAATCTCTGCGATCTCTGATATCATCCAAGGAGATGTACCTGGAATGGAACCGCTTGGTGTGCCTGATCCACCCTTGGCAATGATCAGCTGTGTGTCAATGAGGCGGCAGTGACTCAGCGGTAGAGCGGGTCGTCCAATGTTCCAAGATCGGCGGTTCGATTCCCACTCCCTCCCAAAAATACCCAGAGTGTGAGCTGACAGTGGGAGGTGTCAGCTCACTTCTGGTGCACTGCCGAGGTGCCCTTGAGCAAGGCGCTGTCACCCTTACAAGTTGCTCATTTGGGCACACCATGAAGGAGTTGCCCGCCACCCGACCACCCCCTGCATGCGTACAGGACCCCTGTGTGTGTGAGTGTGTGTTCAGGGCCTGTTCACACTAATATATCCACGTATGAATTACTAACACTAAAGTGTGCAACTAATTTCCCTTTGGGGATTAAATGAGTATATAAAATTTTTAAAAATTACAAATTAAAAAAAAATATTTAATTGTTTGTTTATCAGCTGCGATATAATGTTTTTGAACTGATATCATTGCAGAAGCAGAGGTTTTTATACTGTATCTAAGGTTTGGAATATTATTGTTGTTACTGTGGGATGTTGTGTGTTAACATTCATAAAAAATAAAAAAACAATCCATAATTTTGTTGGGAGGTATAGCTTGTCTGTTAAAAAATGAAAGCATTGTGGTAATATGTTCACTGACTGCATATTGTGTGAAAGCAACATGAATTGTGTGAATGGTATGGCCACAAAAGACCGATGCTGTGCTAATTTTGTTTAGAGTTTTTAAAATGTGACTGCTGTTTGGACAAACGCTTGTAAGTGACTGAAAAAAACTGTATTCACATGAGTATTTCCTGCTTTGACGAATCTGCCTCTACAAAAAAACCCTCCATAGTTGGAATTTACTTTCAAACAAACCTTCATCTCGCTCACATTTTGTTTTTTATGAATGATGCAACTTACCATCACTGCTTATGCAACACATATCCAGCTCATATCAACTTTTGAGCCACTACAAATATGTCACACTTGTGTTACATGTATTCACCTGATCAAAGCATTGGATGTAAAAAAACTTTTCTTTTCCCCTTTTGGACTTGAAATAATAAGAGACAGAAAGCTCAGTCAAGCAAAGCAATCAGTTTGAGAGATGAGAGTGTGTTCTTTTGTTGTTGTTTTTCATTGGACATTTAAATTACAATTATACTGTACAGTGATGTCCATCTATTTATTATCTCAACTACCCTTTCCAAATGAAAAATCATAATTCAGACAATGAAGAATCCAATCCTTCAGCTTGATGTGCAGTCATTAATAGATACTGTCACATATCTTTGGCTGCCACTGAGAAATACAGAGGACCGCTTCACAAGTCATGTTTCAACTTCCGTAAACAATTCCTATCAACTGTGTTTGTGTTCTGCATGCAGCGACCAGCAGCAAATACAGCCTGAGCTTGTCCGCTTGGGTGACTCAGGACTCCAGAGGGACATTGACAGCTTTCAATTAATACAAGAAATTGCAATAAGGGATAACAAGATTATTTGAGGATGTTTCTAAGCAACCACAGTTTCTTTACCACTGGGGAACAGCTGGAGGCTCGATGAAGATAAGGTGGTTTTTTCTTCTTTAAATGGTGATACAAAAAAAGCCTCTTGCTTATTTTGATCTGTGCTGTATTTACAAAGCACCTTATTAGTCTGCTGCACCACACTTCACTTCAGAATTATTTTTACACAGCAGACATTCAGAGATCTTAATCAAATGTAATGACAGATTATGTCTACAGTCTGGGAATTCGGCAAAACAAACTGAGGTATACCAAGGAGGGTGTGATGTATTGAAAGTGACCAATAACAAGAGTCTTCCCAGGTTTCCTGCCCAAATTGTGATAAGTAGGGTTAATTTGCGTGAGCAGAGGTTCCTGTGAGAGCTTGTATGCCCTCCAGCACTTGTCAAGCATATCTCTTGTGTGTGGCGGCTGCTCTGTGCCCTCTCTGCTTTGTTCTATACACACAGGTGCCATTCTTCATCTCTCTCTCTTTCTATGTCTTCTTATTTTTCTCAGTAACCAGTACAGTTCTCAGTCATTGATTTGGTTTACAAGAGCTTGGGGGTATTATTTGTAGATATAATGAGGAAGAAGAGATATTATATGGAAGATCAACTCCCTCCAAGGAATGCATCACTGGGAAATTCACAAAGTGGCATAAATAAAAGAAACCTTACCAATGGTAACCTGTATTGCATGTTATCTGGCCCTTACATATACTTTGTTAGAGTAAGTATATGTAAATAAATGTACACATTTTGTTCTATGAAAGTACCAATTGCTGTGTACTGGTTCAGTATGAGCAGTAGAAAACCTACATTAGAACCTTTAGTTGAAGCAGGGGCAACACGGTGGGGCAGTGGGTGGTATTACCTCACAGCAAGAAGGTTCTGGGTTTGAGTGCTTTCTATGTGGATTTTGTACGTTCTCCCCGTGTCTGCATGAGTTCTCCGGCTTCCTCGCGCCTCCAAAAACATGCTATTTAGGTGAATTGATCAGGCTAAATTGCCCATAAGTGTGAGTGTGTGTGAGTGGCTGTCTTTCACGTGGCTCAGCAGTTATGTATGTGTCTGAAGCAGAGATGGATGGATGTGTCTGAAGCAGAGATGGATGGATGTGTCTGAAGCAGGGATGGATGGATGTGTCTGAAGCAGGGATGGATGGATGGATGGATGGATGGATGGATGGATGGATGGAGGGATGGATGGATGGATGGATGGATGGATGGATGGATGGATGGACGGACGGACGGACAGTAGAAGCAGTGCTGTTGGTGTGCTGACGAAAGTAAAAAGAGTGTAACCCTGGTTTTGGTTCTGGTGGTAAGACTAATCATTATAAGGTTGTTGGTTTGATCCCCAGCACCTGCTGTCAACATACTGGGCATGACACTAGTAAGATACTACATTCTTATTAGAGCCGCCATGGTGGCATAGGGATTAGCTTTGCACAGCCTCCTCACAACAAGAAGGTCCTGGGTTTAAAGCCCCCTAAGGAGCTGGATCCTTTCTTGGTGGGGCTTGAATGTTTTCTCAATATCTATGTGGGTTCCCTTCAGTTGTCTAGCTTCCTCTTACAATTAAAAACATAGAGAATAGGTGAACTACAATCCTTTAGGTGTGAATGTGAGTGTAAATGGTTGTTTGTCTTTCCATGTGTGACCTTGTGATGTGTGTCAGCTGGGATAGGTTCCAGCCCCATGTGACCCTGCACAAAATTAAAGAAAATGGATGGATGGATGGACAATCCCCTGGGCCGACAAGCCACAGCTGTTCTCTACACAGGGGAAATCAGTGGTGAGAAGTACAAACAGGTCAAAATGAGAATACTGAATGTTGACAGAGTGGCTCAGATTTATTGAGATGTTAATATGAAGAAAATGAAGATGGAAACATGTCTTAATTGTCTATTTCCTCTCTTATGAGTGGTGTTTTAACTCAATAGTGAAGACCTGATTTAAAGCAAAGGTAAATTATTTAGATGTTTGCCTGAAAATGATGGAATGACAGAGCAGGAATACAGTATGCCCTCGTTCCTCATGGTTAATGCGTTCCAGGAACCACACGCAATTAACAAATTCTGCGATTTCTCTTATTCATCTTACTATTTACGGTAATTTAAACGTTTATGAACCCTCCCCATACTGATACACTGCCCGGCCAAAAAAAAAGTCACCGTTTGGGTTTCAATAAGCAAATTGCAGTGTTACAATCAGGGGTTGCTTCAGTTGGTCAAGTCTAGGCTCAGCAATATTATTCAGCAAAAAAATTAAGTCAGCTGAGTATCTGAATGTACTGAATGACCAGGCAATCCCGTAAATGGATTTTTTTTCTCCCAGATGGCACGATCATATTCCAGGACAACAATGCCAAAATTTATCGGACTCTAATTGTGAAAGAGTGGTCCAGGGAGTGTGAGGAATCATATCGACACATCAATTGGCCCCCACAGTCCTGAGGTTAACCCCATTCAAAGTCTATGGGATGTGCAGGAGAAGACCTTGCAGAGCGGTTTGACTCCTATCGTCAATACAAGAACTCGGCCAAAAATTAGTGCAATTCTGGACAGAAATAAATGCTGTAACGTTGTACGAGGTTGCCGAAACAATGCCGCGGCAAATGCGCACTGCAATCAAAGCTACGGGCAGTCACACTAAATATTAGAGTGTGTGACTTTTTTTTGGGCCGGGCAGTGTATTAAACCACCTTATGTCTGTATTACCTTTTCCCACACTATTATCGACTGTTTAAATCACTTTTTTTGTCTCACATAAGTCCGAGACTCACGGACCGGAGCGCACTTCCAGATGCCGTCAGCCAACAGAATGCACATACGGTAACATGTGACTGTCTACCAAAAATTCGCAATGAGGTGAAGTCGCGAGCATTGATGCGCGAAAGCACACTGTAGTTGATTTTCCAAAATAAACAAGGCTTGGTTCAAACTAATCTTGTTAAAGCTTCACATTACTTGTATCTTAAAATTCAAACCCTTTAGGTTTAACAGACTGTGAAGTTCATTAAAATATTTGTATATAACAAATAAAATCTGTACAAATTTAGCTTATTTTGACTCTTAACAATGTATTGATCAGATTAGCTTTTACAAATGTGCATCTTTCAGTGGTCTTGCATAAGAATGAAAAAGGTAAATAGACCAATTATAACATTAAAAGGTTTTGTATGGTATTTCAGGGTTTCTTTCCATTTATAGGTGTGTTTCTATGTAAACATAAACACTGAGTCAGGCATTTACTGAAAAACCGTTAAGCATTGTGGTGCTGTGCAGGAAACTGCCTGGATGACAAACATCTCACTTTGCACATTAGTCACATTTTGGACTGCAGATAAAAGGCAAAATTTTTCATTCTTCATCTCAATTACTAATGAGCTGAGATACAAACAGGATGAGACGAGTGTATGTGACAGATTTTGGCAGGCACAAAAACAGATTTATCTTTTAAAACACTGGCCAGAATGGATGACAGTGTGTCTGAATGAGATCAGACCAGTAATTACACACAGACCTGATCCAAGGAGGATTTTCAAGGCTTTATCGAACTCATCAACACAATGCTGGCCAGTAGGTTGGTTGTTTTTCGTAGGGGAAGCTGTCATAACTGTAGTGCTGATACACATATTTCACCTTCAAACTGGCAGAAGCAGGTATGGAGGGAAGGAGTGGCCCGTGCTGAGAAGACCCCTGCTGAAAGGTGTGATGCACGAGACCTTATTGTCCCTCCAGCTACTCATCAACGAGAATGCTCCGTCCCTGCAGGCCACAGAGTTTTCCTCCCAGAATTGCCCTCATATTTAATGAATACTTTAACAGGCATACGAGCTTTCTGCAGCAGCACAGTGTTTCACATTTACAGCTATAAACACTAGGAAGTTGCAAATCACAAATCCAGTCCTCTGCAGCTCCGGGGGTTAAGGATTAATTAATGCATTTTCTTAAAAACATTTACAAAAAATCTAACATGTCTCAAGGTGTGCTGAGTGATCTTTACTTATATGAATTATGTTTATTATCTCTAAAGCTCTTGTTTGTGAGTCTTTGGTATTTTGTCCTCAGCAGCTAAAGGGGCTAACTGAGGATGAGGCATGAAACTTACTGGCCATTAAGCCAAGCCACAAGACAAAATATTGAAGAAGTGGTCTTCGTTGACCGCCATGATCAGAGCAAGGACTACACAATACCTGGACCAGCGTCACATATCATATCCAAGCAAACAATCTTCAGATTAGGAATCCCTAAAAGTACGCCAACACTGTATACAGACAACACCAAACCCACAATCCATGAATGATGCTCGACTCCCTCGTACACAATATGTCGTTCACACCTTCCAGTTGGCTGTTGACAAGGCGCTTTTGGCTCAGAGAAGAAATCGCATCAGTAATCATCAACTACTACTCGTCTCAATACTCATATTTGTACTTGTGGTGGTCACAACATGGAGCTTCGGTCCTGTCCAGCGTTCCTCCCTTCAGCCACATTCCCTCGTCCCCAGACCTCCCTTTCTTTGCTGCCTCATTATACCCTGTGAATGAGTCAATACCTGCAAGTATTAACTCCAGTTGGATGAGCATTAATCACTGATTACCTCCTTGGCCTAACACTGCAACAACAATATCTCTGTGGCAGTATGGTGACCTGCTTGTTGGATTCTTTGATACTGTTATCTTAATCAGAGAATTAAGGGAGAATTCAAAGAATTAAGGATATACACACTGTGTCAAGGCTAAAACAAAAATAAAAAAAAAACAGAAATTTGATGCCTGAAAAAAGTTGAAAATCTGTGAGATGAAACACCATATACATAAGATTTCCTGTTTGATTTTTGTACCTACTTTGCCTGTAGGTCCAGCACCAGCAAACATTTGAGTAGAGGCGGTGCCCTTCACCCTGTTTGCTAACAGAATATTACTCATGTGTAAACGGTATTAAACCGACTCATTTTTGTCGATCTGGGGAAATGTCAGAGACAGATATCCTGACTGCTAAAGTTATACTGGAGTAATAGTTTGTAGACCTGCTCTCAATGTGGAACAAACGATCATCCAGCTGGCAGGATGATTTACCAGAGACACTTAAAAGATTATCAAAGTGTTCGGTGTCGTGGCCTTGGACTGTCATGATTTAATTAATGATTTCATTAATGATTTTCACAGACGTGAACATAATGTAATTTTCTATCATAAGCTTACATTTATTCAAGCAACTGATAATTTTTTAGATAACATTATTTTATATAAATAATGACATGTATGAAATATGATTGAAAACCTTGACATCTTCATTCAATTTCTTTATTTTTTTACATTAGAATAACTGCTTACTTGTGTTGCAAGTGAGAAAGTCTCCTATACAACAGTCCTCAGAACATAAAACCATATCTGGCTTTCTCATCTCCAATGAGTGCCCATTATCCAGCCATCAATTAGACCCCAGAAGAGGCACCTCTTTGTGACAAACAATCAGCTTTAAGCCACTATACCACAAAAGAATATGATCACCTTGGCGACACAGGTGATGAACCTTGTTAACACCCAGGGGGCTGATATTATTGACCTCTCTGGGACAGCTGGTTTGGCTTTTTAGCTAGAAATACTCAGGTGAAAAAAAGAAAACCAAAGAACAGCCCAACGAGACTTTTTTACTGGACAGGCTATGGCATACGCTCAAAAAGCAGAGAAAAGATTTTTATTTTTTAAAAACAGAAAAGTTTTCTTTTCTAACTATTGCCTGTTAGTCATTCCCACTCATGAACAGCTGAGAGACATTTAAGGGATTACCCAACAACTCCATGACCTTGCTTCCTGTCTACCTATTTTATCATTATGTTTTTCACTCAAAATGTGCATCTATCAAAGCCCAAAATAGCCCAGCACTTCATAAAGATGCATGAAGATTGCTGCTACCACTGCTGGTCCTGTGTGTGTATATGTGTTCAGATCAAATCTCTTAGACCAGGATTGTTATCCAGAGGGCTTATTATGTGACCAATGGCTGACGTGTTCTTTTCTTTCTTTCATAAGATCAACAATCAGGGAAACTATTCAATACTAGCACTAAGCTTGTCTTTTATTGTAATCCAAGCAAAACACTAAAATACCTGCTGTGCTCGTTAACAAGTCCTCTTCTCCATGTGTAACTTCTTACATTATTTCCCCGTCATGCATCTGCCATCAGTAATTGCATGATACTGGCACGTTATCTTTCCCAATGGTACATTTCAAAATATCCTTGACTCATGTGTTTCACAGCAATGACATCATCTTTAGATGACCTTATTAACCAGAGTGGTCTGGACAACCACAGTCAAAACAGATCTAACTAGGAAACAACAGATTTCTGTTGCACTGAGGTACAATGTCTTTATAGTCTACAAGCCTGTGTGTTATGGTTCCTCCAAAGGACAAAAACACTAAGAGTTTCTGGTGAAAATTTCCTGATGCAATATAGTTGCATGTGCATTCCAGATAAGCTGTACTTTCTCATGAGAACGATACATTTTCTTGAGAGTATTAAATTTTCCATCCTGTGCATTATTGAATTGCATTTATTATTTTTGACTAATGTTCACATATAATGGTTCTAATTCTAAAACTGTTAAACATCGATTAACTTTCATATTTTAGTCTGTTTTTGAAGCTGACTGATTCGACATCATTCAGATTTTCATTAATTCATCTCTTTTGCTGGCCTGTATCTAAAATCAAAGTCCAATTAAAACACTAATTTCCACGATTTTTGCAGTGTGAGAATTTTGCTTAGCCTGCAGCATTCACAATAAAAAAAGAATACAACACCACATTAGTTTATTAATGGCCTACCTGGTGTAAATATTGATGGGAACACAATACTTGCATTTAATATTCTCTATAGTGATCTGAGTAAGCACATCTCTTGACTTGCTGTTATTTTAAAGTATCCACTTACATAATATGACACCTGGGAGTGAATGGCCACAAGCACTCATTCTGAAGGACCAAAACAACAACAATCACAACAGCATGTTTTGAGCAAACGCCTATTCCATTTGAGTGTTTCGCTGATACACAGCAGGGAGGCAGCATGAGTTGGCAGTCTGCTTCACGTCTCTAAACAAAACAACATTACAGTAGTTCCAGTTAACAGAAAACTATAAACCCAAGCAACACGCATAAATCCTTGATTTCTGACCTTCCTGTCAAGGAAAGTATGACGAGACAACTTTTCTTCTGAGATGGTATCCTCCTGCTGTGGATTCAACATTAAACCAGCAAATGATCTAATACCAAGCAGCTTCCCTGATCAATATTACAAAAGGGGTTATGGAAAGTAAATGCATCCTGAGTATATAAATGTTTTTCTAATAGAAACAAGCAGTGGTAGAAGAATGGTTCTTTACTAAAATCCTTTCATTAAAGTGACATCATATTTTGACGCGAGTAATACTAAAAGTCATCATCCAATCATTTTACAATAGGGAAGTAAATGAAAGCTTCAATCTGCCATTAATGACCCATATGATGGGTCAGATCCAAGTGACAGAAGGCCTCTGTCACCGATTTAAGCACAAGCACACGGTGCAGCATGGCTCAGACAGATATAAAACATTAGATTGAATACCACTAATTAAATATCCTTCAAATAATATGCCTAGTACTGTGCTCTGAGGTGCTTCAACATTGGTAAGAGTCATAACTGTCAACAGGTAATAAAACATTGCAGCTCTGACTGGATTTGGTGGTGTGGTAAAATAGACTGTTGTTTTTGGACTTTTATGTGGGTTCTGAAGGTAAGACTAGATGGTAAGAGAGAGACTTCCAAATGGGTTGTAATTCCTTAGCCTTGGAAAGACTTAGATTACTTCACTTGGATTTAACATTGGAAGTGGCTAATATTGTGTAGGGCCTGTATTAAACACAATCGCACCCAAGCATGACATTTCCTTTTAATCCCGTGTGCAGCCATTAGAACAAGTACAAGCTCCTGTCACTGATTTGTCATATCTGCTGTGATTTCCATAATTCATACCTTGCACTTGACTTTACACTCTCACAAAGCTGCAGCAAACACCTGAGATTACCAGCAAATCAGTGTCAAAGGGGAATAGCAAATTTATTTATCATGAACACGAGGTAATCCAGAATCCTACTTGCTGTTTGATGCCCTGGAGCCACATTTCTTAGCTGATAAGTCACATAAGTGGTTCAATATTCCACCACAAATAACTCGAGAGGCTCTCTTCCTGTTTACGTTAAGCCACTGCCAGCTATGACTGTAGATGGATCACACTGGGCCATATGGAAGAGTGTGTTTGGTCTATCCCAGAAACATGCAAGCAAATATAAATAGTAAATACTTCAGATGGTAGAGTAATATAATGTTTTTTTTAAAAAAAGCTTATCAGATTCATAGTGATGATCATTACTCTTCTCATTTTCATAAATTCCAAGCAATGGCAGACAGTGGTCAATGTGTTGTTGGTGAACAAAAATAGAACAGTGTGAAGACAGGCTAACACGGTCACAAAATGACAGAGCGAAACGTGTGACAAACAAAATGTCACATATGCCCTGCGAAACAGTGAGATCTGTTGTGAAGCTTTGTGGTGAAGCAGCAACTGTCACATGTAGGCTTCAGCGCTGCCGCTGAGCGCTGAATGTGACCACTGGATTCCACGGCCACTTCCTGACCTGTAATTCATCCTCTGCTTCTCTATACTGGTACTTCTATGAAGGAGAATGTGTTCAGATAGTATCTGTATGAATATAAGGATTAATTACAGACTATGTTTTAATTAAAATGGTTAATTAAAAACAACAATGCCAGTGTTTATTAAAATTCACACATTATACTGTTTTAATTACCTCAAAACAGGGCTTCATTTTTCCTGGATTCCCTTCTTCATTGGGACTGAATGGGTAAACTGTTCAGTCTAGAATGGGAGTTATGAATCGTACCTTCAACTGCTTCTGTAGTAGTAGTAACATCTGTGTCTGTTTTTTATAAGTATGCCATAAAACCAGTATGCTGATACGATGAACCAGACACAATGTGACACAAGACTCCATTTTGGTTTAAAAAGTTCACTATGGAAAGTACAGTTGACAAACTAACAGCAGGATGTAAAATCAAATCTGGCATTTCATATGTGTCCAAGTTATTGTCTAGCTTATCTGTGTCCCAGTCAACACGAGGCAGTCTTCACCACCAGTGATTAAAAGCAAAAGGTTTTGTCAGGATGTTTGGCCAGAGGTTGACAAAAGTTTCAAGATTTGAAATGAAGAGAGCTTCAGCCTTATGGGACTGCTGGCTCTAATGAAGCGCCAGATCTGATCATTGCACTGGAAAACAAATATGTAATGCCAGGTAGGAAAAAAAATCTATTTGTACAATGACACCTAGACAGTTCTAAGCATTAGATCTGAAAACGAGTATGTTCACAAATACTAGATCCTAAATATTTTAAAATAAACATGTCTTACATGACATGGAACCATTTTTACAGGGTTTTTTTTATTTCTGTTAACCAGCTGAAGCCATTATTTTAAAAAGAACCTCAGGCAGATATCAGAAACAGTATTTCTGTTGACAGCAGTAGGAAATCGTAGTTTTTACTGTGATATTGTGTTAAAAGATTTAAAACGAAATGAGGTTACCAGCAAATTACTTGTAAACCAGTAAGTTGATATCAAATTTATATAATATAATTTGTTCTTGAATTATTCTTGTATTTTCAGAGGTTTTTTATCATCTGAGAAGCAATAAAGTTGCAATATTTATTTTTGACAAATCAAACTTAAAGGGTAGGAAGAAATACTGTAAATACATTATTAATGTTCTTTTATGTGCATGTGACGTTGATACAGGAATTTTGCTATATATCTGAATTCACGTTTAACCATACCTAACAGTACTGTAATTTTAGAAAAGATATACTGTTAATCCACACAACATACACAACACACTAAAGTCGTGGATAACTGTGTTTAGCAATTTCAATCCAACGTTTAATGTGAAAGGTACATTCTCATACTGTATACCAAAATACATTTATAAATGAAGTGGCGACGAAAATAAAAGCGGAGGTGATAAAATTGTGTTTAACACGTTGCACAAATGAGCTGCCAAAGTTTTCCTGTCCATTTTTTGTGCGTTATAAGCTTTGTGTGTGCAGGAACCCCGATATGACTATAATCAATAGAAGTACACGTGGGGTTCTTTGTCAATTATCTCGGTGTTTAATTTTAGTCATTTCTAGTAAACCCACGCCTGTATGTTGATATTATCACCATTCGCGATCCTGTTCACAGACGCACTGTGGTATACATTGTGGTATACGCTCGTCACTCAGATAAATAAAATTAAAGCAAAGTATGTAAATTCTGTAGACTGATCTCCAAAAACACACCGCTTCTTTAGCTGCATTCGTTTTGCCTGCATTTTCATTAGTGTTTCAAATGGGTCAGATTTGGGCGGCAGGCGCACGGGAATGGAACGTTTTAATAACTATTCTTACTTCTACCTCTCATTAGTTGAGCTGCTCGTGTTGAAAGACAGCAGTTTGAACAATGTTGTTGGTTTCTAATCACAATTATCTCCTCACAAGTCAGGGACTGTGGTGGATTCAGCTGTGCGCGTCTTTATCTTACCTTCCGCTGCACGTTTCGGCTCCTAGCGGCTCATTGTTCCGGAGGGATGAGGACACTCGCGTTAAATCACATCAGTTCTGCTCTCCTCAAACCGCTTCAGAGCGTTTACATCCCCAAACCGAACAGCGGGAGTGTGGAAGGCGTCGAGTTTTAAAGGAGTGACTTGCGAAATGAAGAATGAGCCTCAAAACACATCAGCACAGCTGTACTCCTCTCTTGCTGCCCGCTTTCACTTGGGAGGAGGAAAAAAAACCAACAAGAATTTATCGACGAGTTGGGATTACAAATGTCCTTTTCACCAAGTTGCATGCCAGCATGAGCGCGCAGGCACCGCGCAGTTGTAGTTTGGACAAAAGACGGGTTTCTTCGTTTGTTCTCCGACACTGACGCGGCGCGCAAGGATGAGGCATGATTGCTGCGCGCTCGCGACAACACGGGCGCGTTCACAGGTCAGACGCTCCGCGGCCGTGGGAGTGAACCGCAATAAGAAATAATTCATGGAAAAGAGGTCGGCATTTTGGCAGAGAGAGCACTGCTCCTGTATGTTGCACATTTTCTTTGAATAATGGAAAGGTCGCTCATTGCTGCAACCTCTGAATGAATCCACGATGACCGTCGAAGGTGTCATCCGAGAGTGATTTCATGAAGCTTTTGTGTTGGAGACATACAGCATTCCTGTTGGTCACAAGTGGAAATTCCACGGAATCTAATTTTGCATTATCATTATAAAAGCTTGTGTTAGAAAACCTCATTCAAAAAATATATGTGAATTGCACATGTTTTTCTTTATCCTCTAATGTTATTCACGCGCCTTCAAATGAGGCCTTTTTCATTGACATTATAAGACTTGTTATGTAAGACTCCCTGGATGATTCTGTAACAGCGGCTTGATTCCCCCCCAAGGCTTACATTGTACCCAGTGAGAAAACTAATAGGCAAAACATGGGAGCAGAGACACAGAGGTCCCTGGTTCAGTGGATATCAACCACAATTATTAGGATTATTTTCATTTATGGCCTGGATAGACTGATGAATACTGCACAATGTCTGCTCCCCCATTCATTCATGTGGAGTACAAATGTTGGAGCTGCTTATGCAGCCCACAGTCAAGCTGTTCTGTAGCAATGTATCTTAAAAGAACGGCTGCTCCGGATGCTGACACCAGGTAGGAAATGTCCCTGAGCTTAAAGCTGATCAGGTCAATACTGGCATAAAACTACACCGCAGCATCACGAAGCACATTCATAAAACTCAAATCAAACAATGGGACATAAACAACACAGAGCATCTAAATTCATGCTGCATAGCATGTGTCCACAAAAATAGTACACTTTTAAGAACAATAGGTCCAGCACTACAGAGAAAGTTGTGATGTCTTACAGCTTACTGGCCTTGGTGAAAGAAATAGATCGGATCTTTCCAAGGACAACTTGTTAGTGACTGACCTGAAAGCTCAGACATTTCGGTTTTAATAACCCAAGTCGTGATATTTCGTGATAGTCCTGACTGGTAATAAAAAAAACTAAGACAGGTTTTTAAAAAGGTATGTCGGTTAGCTATATTTTCAAAATTATATTTTAGGTGACAAAAATGTGTGACAGAAGTGAAACAAAAAGGAGCGGAATAAAGTTTGAGTCTTGCATCATGAAAAACGTCTGACATTCAATCAGAGGGTGCATGTATAAGTAGTTAATTTACAGCACCAAAACAGACTTCAGTCTACTCTGGACCCATGCTAAGCAGATGGCTTCCAGAGAACATATCAAATATTTTTGTGATTACAGATTTAGATGAAGCATGCAGCATGTAGAAAATCTTTTCATGGTTACAACTGTGCAAATGATTAGAGACATGTGGTAGTCAGCAGTTTGTTTTGGGTGTTTTTGTACTTCAGACTTAAAAGTGTGTCCCTTCAGTCTTGAGAGATACTGTATATGAATGAAGTAACGAAAAGAAACATTTATTACAGGAGATGATACTCTCTCATAAAATCTTCTGCATTTACACTCTTTGGGTAGATTGTGATTGGAGGGCGTGTACGGTGAACAACAGTAAGACAAATTGCCTCACTGAGGTCTGGACATGGGTGGTGCAGACTAACGACTGCTGATGAAACAAGGAAGCTGAAGATTCTGCAAAACTGGTTGGTGATAAGAAGCTGGAGGTTGTGTTCTACAACAACATGAAAGAACTACATGCTTTGAGAATTCAATTTTTAAAAAAATACAACTGCCGCTACCCTAATGGTTATATCTGATGTGAACAGCTCATGGATGAAGATTTAGTACATGTGAGATATGAATGACATGACGGCATGAGAATAAACGGCATAAATATGCAAAGTGACAATTTCCTGATGGAACTTTTATGAGTGTCGTTACAACTGGACCTGGCAGGAGAGTTTGTTAAAAGAATCAGATCGGCCATCTCCAGCTTCTCGTTTGTGATGGTAGGTGACCTAGAAATAACAAGTGACAGAAGGCATTCCCGCCCATCAGCTCCACCGGCACAAGGGCTGCCCCCACTCTCACCGTCATGTCCATGATCACACACCACATC
>CM023607.1:13888489-13925989 GCA_013358685.1 Antennarius maculatus | reverse complement strand
TTCATTCCATCATGGATGGATGAATTGATGGATGGATGGATGGATGGATGGATGGATGAATTAACGAAACCTTTTATTTAACCAAGAAATCCCTTCAGATTAAACCTTGAGATTAAATCTCTAGGACCCACATTTGAGGTCACAGAAAACAGTTAATCCATCCATCCATCCATCCATCCATCCATCCATCCATCCATCCATCCATCCATCCATCCATTCATCCATTCATCCATTCATTCATTCATTCATTCATTCATTCATCCTCTTGAAGATTAGGTGATCATTTTGAGCTGCTTATCAGAATCTTTGTAATAGGTCACGTTTTAAGTCCATCCCTGGTGACTATGGATGAGAGGCGGGGTACACCCTGGAGAAAGATGCCAATTCATTGCACACCCACATAGAAAGATGAAAACCAACTCAAGCTGACACTCATACCTACTAACAATTGGGTGTGACCGATGCACCCAAGTTGCATGTTTGTGGAGGTGAGAGGAAGCCGGAGAACCCAGAGAGAACCCACAACCTCCACACAAAAAGGCATTGGACCTGCAACCTTGTTGTTGATCCACTTCTCCACCGTGTTCCAAAAGAGTTAAAAAAAAAAAAAGATATAACAAATATGAACTATGTTATGGAAGAGGAAGTGTTGAAATCTTCAAGGGAGCCAAACTCAACCAGCTGAGCCTTAACACTTACAGAGGTAATATGATGTACTGTTCATGCTATGAACAGTCTGATGATCTTTTCTTCTCTCAGAGTCTGTCCACAGCAGCAGTGAGAACAAGTGGATCGTCATTGTGGACCGGGCGAGCCTGCTGCTCATTCAGGCTCTGTCAGGAGTTCATCGGATGCAGGAGCAGATCTGGAGGGTGCTGGAGATTCACAGCCTCAAGCTCGTGTCCTCCGGCATCATCTGGGTGTCACTGCAAGAGGTGGGATAGATCTATCTGTGTGTCTGCGTGTGTAAGCACATAGTATTCCATAAGTGTAGTAAAAACACATCTGCTTGTCTTTCTTTTTAATCCTCAGTTTCTCTCTGCAATTTAAATCATCTGATTTTTCAGGTGTCTCTGATGAACTTGCTCTTCCTGGTTCTATGGGTGTTTGCTCTCCCGTTTCCAAGGTTACGACCTTTGGCATCCAGCATCTCCGCCGTGTGGGCCTGTGTCATGGTGGTGTTCAAGATGTTTTATCAGCTCACACTCATCAAACCACTTGATTACTCTTCAAACTGCACGGCAGTGAGTTTTAACACCAAGAATGTACGAACTAGTACAAACTAGTTCACCAGTCAACAGGTTTTAACTCTCCTGTATTGGTAGTTGCTGCATTGGAGGAAGCACATGGTAGATACATTGCTAGATACAAGCTTTGCTTTGCAGTGATGTATATTTATTGTCTGTATGTCAGGGCCTGGTGTCTTCCAACCGCTCAGCTCTGGATGAGGTTTTGAAGAGGTCTGTTCTCTACGTTGAGCCGGTAGACCCCGTGTTCTGGTGTGGAGCAGTCCGTAAATGTGAGGGGAGGATCCTCCCCTGTCTCAAGGTAAAGTCTTTTTACTGTACATTGTTCATCAATAAAACCTATCTATATCTATCTGTGTATAAAATCGGGCACTCTCAACCAGATTCAGTGTAATTCACTCAGCTTTTCACATGGCGTAGTTTAAAGTGTAATCTTTTAGATTGATTATTATAACCAGAGCGAAAAGCTTCATGTTATGAAGCTTAATAAGATGATAAATATCTGAAATAGAGACCAGATTGGTTTGATTTAACAGGTAAACATAAGGTTCATTCAGGAGTGTGAATTCGTTCTTGTCGTTGCTTGGTGTGTGTTTGGTTCTTAGAACCATCTGATGGTGCTGGGCCTGCTGGTGTTCGAGGCCACCGTCCATCGGCACCAGCACTACTTCCGTCTCCACAATGACTTGAAGGCCCCGCCCTTCAGTATCATTTTCCAGGGCATCACGAGACAGCACCTGGATAATGGCATCGTTCCCTGCATGAAGTACTACATCAACTTCTTCTTCTACAAATTTGGACTGGAGGTACCGGGCCATTTGGGAGTGTGTATATTTATTGAAGAGGCTTTGAACTGTACAACGTATCTGACATTAACTTTTTGGGATGCTTTCACTTCCTCTTAGGCCAGTTTAGTTGTGGCGGTGAATGTGATTGGTCAGAGGATGGATTTCTATGCCCTGCTTCACTCCTGCGCATTAATGGCCGTCCTCTCGCGGCGACGTCGGAAGGCTATTGGGGAGGTGTGGCCAAAATACTGCTGCTTCACTGCAGGCCTCATGGTGCTGCAGTACCTGCTCTGCATCGGCATCCCACCCGCCTTCTGTGTTGGTACGGAACTTCTAATCATTGGTGATATCAAATAAACTGAAGATAAATTTTTATATATTTTATTTGATCAATTTCCTGCGTGAGTTAACATTGGAATGAGAAAGAAGAAAATTCATGTTAGAGGGACGACTTGATAAATGACTTACCCAAATATAAATAACCAATAGAATGGCTGCCATCCAAAGTGCTGTATTAATTATTCAGATGATTATCTTCTTTATCAGTCATTTAATGTATATGTTACAATGTAGAAATGTATAAATATGCGAATTGACAGAGTAAAATCTTCTTTTCCTTTCACCTTTTCCCTTCAGGGGTTGCCACAACGAATCAGTTGCCTCCAGAATAAAATGATAGTCGTAATTTGTGAAATTCAAATATATTTAGATTACTGCATGACATTCAAATAAATATAAAATTCTGATAACTGAGACACTAAAGCTGGCAAAAGTTTATAACGCTGGAACAATTGGAAGAATTGATAAAAAAATTTCAGATAATCAAATTTCATAGGTCAGAAATGTCCCTCCTACAAATGCACAGCAGTATAAATCACTTAATTCTGTTTTTTCATCAGATTATCCCTGGAGAACTGCAGCTCGACCTTTGACCTCTAACATCATTAAGTGGTTTTACATGCCTGATTTTGCCATGAAACCCAATCCTTTATTCATTTTCTGTGAGTTTGTCTTCACTCTCTACAGTTGTGACTGTTCTGTCTCGTGTCAGTTGTTGACGGTTCTCTCTCTCCCGCTCCCTGCAGACGATCACCTCCTGCTGCTCTGCTCCTCTCTGCAGTGGCAGGTGTTCGAGGAGGAGAACCGAGCAGCAGTGCGACTGCTGGCTGGTGACAATGTTGAAATCAGCCGCAGTCTGGATCCCTGTTCCTTCAACCAGTTCATACCTGTCAATAATTTCCTTCACTGCAGGTCAGAAATTCAAAGTTGTTTTGGTCTCAATTTGATGCATTTTAGTTTTATGATCTCAAACAAATGAGATCTGCACAGTCATTGATGGTCTTTGATTTATTATATCCCCTCCTTTCACATGACTTATAGAATTTATTGATCTGAGATAAGGACAGGAAATAACCTGAACATAATTCAGTACTTAGTTCACCACAAAAATAACAAAAACAACAATGAATTTGAGAAGAAAATGTCTCTATACCAGTGAAATTATCTGTTCCTGCTGAGATAATTTTACATCTTAAAATACTTTGGTTCTACTCTAGAAATAAGGAGGCAGAGAAAAAACAGTAAAAAACCTTTGAAATAAGTTGTTATAAATTTAGAATCTTGGAATTTTGAAGAACAGTTTGTGGTGTTAACTTCCTGCTGTGTAGGATTAACTGCGGATGGAGGATTAGGAGTCCATCACACTGGTTTGTGGTCTTTTTAGGAGCATTAAAGGGTTGTTTTAGATCATTAATTCATGCGTGTTGTCAAACTCAAGAAAGCTGTTCTGGTAAAATGAAACTGCTGTCTAAGCACTAATGGGCATCTCTTATGTCCATGAAAGACTGATGCCTCTGATTATTGGATGTATTTCAGGCCCCGCTGCCAAACACCCGGCTTTGTTATCCTGCTGTAATTTAAATATACGTACAGTATCTTCTCTATGGGGAATTTGATGTCAGTCATCATAGATGAACAGCAGCTTTATCAATGGCTGATCGAGTTGGAAGTTGAAACTGTCATTTTAACAAAACATTTGATAGACTTTTTTTAAGAAATGGGATTTGGCGTCTTGAAATTCGCTTTCTGAAAACCATAAGCATGAACCGACTTTTTAAGATGATGCCACAGCATCTTAATGGATTCACGTCAAGACTTTGAAGAGGCCACTCCAAAGTCTTTGTGCTGTTTGTCTTCAGCTGCTCAGAGGTTTTGGATCATCATCCTGCTACAGAACACAAGTCATTTCAGCTTTAGGTCACAAACAGATGGCCAGACATTCTCCTTCAGGATTTTTTGGTAAACAGCAGAATTCATGGTTCATTTATCACAGCCAGCCTTCCAGGTCCTGAAGCAGCACAACGTTAGTCAGTATAGTTACGAAATACATTATTCAAAATTACACATTTTCCCCTAGATCCAGTTTATATGAAAAGCAAACTTAAGTTGACCACTAAAATGTTCACTACAGTTTTGCATACTTCGCAGTTCCTCAGCAGGTGTGTGCTTTATCTTCTGGTCCTCAGGAGCTATCTGGACATGGTGAAGGTGTTTGTTTTCAGCTATTTCTTCTGGCTGGTTCTGTGCCTCATCTTCATCACCGGCACCACGCGAATCAGCATTTTCTGCATGGGATACCTGGTGGCCTGTTTCTACTTCATGTTGTTTGGAGGCAGCGTTTTGATGCAGCCGGTCAGATATATCCTGCGACTGTGGGACTGGCTCATTGGATATACCTGCTTTGTGATCACCATGAAAAACCTGCTGTCTGTGAGTTATTATGCAGGAAAATATCATTTAAAATAAATCAATTTAGTGAATTTATTAACCTTTGTTAGGCTGCATACCTTTAATTCTGTTTTTTTACTATTAATTCTGTGTGTTTTATGATCAGCTGGGCTCTTGTGCCCATCTGGACAGCCTGATAAAGAACAGCTGCTGGTTGATTCAGGCGTTCAGTATGTTCTGCACCATCAAAGGCTACGACATACGTAAGTTTCTGGAACAGTTGAATGTGAATCTTCACCTCAGTTAACTCTTGTGTTTGTGTGGAACTTAGAAAGTTTTTTCACTAAAATTAAAAAAATATAGAAATAGTGTTTGAAATGTATATTGATGTTTCTTTGTTTTGTTTTACACAAATGTTGTCACCAACATTTGGGACCATTACCGTCTCTCTGTATTCATTCATTTATCTTCTTGAAAATAATATGGTCAAAATTGTTTCATCTTCACTCGCTTATCCACCTTGCGGTTTGTGGTTCTGGAGCGTATCCCAGCTGGCTACAGACGAGAGGTGGGGTACACCCCAATGAGACGCCACCTCATCACAAGGCTACACAAAGGACAAATAACCATTCACACTCACACCTACGAACAATTTGTTGTTACCAGTTCACCTAAGCTGCATGTTTTCGGGTGTAGAAAACACAAGCAGAGGAGAATTATAAACTCTGCGCTCCCACTCTATAATTTGTTTGACAAAAAATTAGGATTCTACTTAATATAATACAATTTAATAAAGTCATTTGATTCACGTAATTCATAACTAATGTATTCTCAACATAATTTTCCTTTATTAATGTACATTAGTTTTTAACGTTGCATGTTAAGTACAGAGTACTTTTATTATGTATTTGTTTTTCTTTCTAGTTATACAGTACGTTCTTTGAAAAGTGAGGTTCAGTTGACTCAGGTTAAAGAAGATAATAAAGGACATACAAATCATCATATTCTGAAAATGTTGCTTGTAACTCCTTGTTGTGTATGTTTTATCTAGAGAAATGGTATTGATATTAAAAAAAGACGCTCAGTGTTTCTGTGGACTAAAACATCTTTATACAACACAATACAAACATGTTTGTGACTTAGCTGCTCCTGACGATGAGTGTGAGCTGCCGGCAAGCGAAGCCGGTATCGTCTGGGATGCCATCTGTTTCACTGTCCTCCTGGCGCAGAGGAGAGTCTTCCTCAGCTACTACTTCCTCTATGTGGTGTCTGACCTCAGGTCCTCGAAGATCTTGGCCTCCAGGTAATAGAAATATTTAAACTAGTTTGATTTTGTCATAGTTGTCCAATAATTTAACAAGAGATCCTCAACAAATAAAAGTACAAACAGCCATGATAAAATATAAAAAAGAGCCACTGATTAAAGTTATGTTGTCTCTGTATATCTATCTTCATCTCAAAGGGGCGCTGAACTGTTTGAAGCCAAAGTGAAAAAGCTAATAGCAGCCAGGCTGGAGATGGAGCAGAAATCTGTGGAGACACTGAAGAAACAGTAAGCCGTAGATGTAGAGCCAGTTCATAAGTATATCTGACTGCAGCTGAATGGCTGAATTAATGAATCCAAATTCCAACAGGCACGGACTACCGTTCACATTTATGTTTCCTGAGTAGTGAGTTCATTTGTATTCCCACCTTCTCTATGTAGGATGGAGAAAATCAAGTCAAAGCAAAGGAGTCGGCCTGCAGCAGATAAACCGAATACACCTGACCAAGAGCAGATTATACCTGGTAACTCAAGTGAATCAGTGTTTTTGTTTTCTATTCTGCTTTTACTCTTTATACATCACAAACCATTCAGATCCAATTAGAGTTATTTGAAAGACAAATAACTAGTCTTTTTGCAGGTAGTTTTTCTACCGTGAGATCTATTCTTGAAAATGTGTTTTTGGTCTATTGGGAGATCAGCAAATATAGACAATAACCACAAAGACTGACATTTGTTTTCCAGCTGATGAGAAGGCAAAGAAAGATGCAGGAAAATGGTGGAAGCCTTGGGTGTCTCAGCCTGGAGGTGAGCAGAAACAGCACACAACCAACATGATAAATGCTGGATCAGCATTTCATTTTCTTGCTCAATAGTTCATCAGAACAGACGGTGGTGAAGTTTTGCTCTCCTGCTCTGCAGTGGAAAACAACTGCGGCTACCACTTGTTTGAGAGTGACAGCGAGGAGGAAGAAGAAGAAGTTGTAGAGAAGAAGGAAGAGGAGGTACCCACGAAGAAGAAATCTGCTTTCCAGGTAAAAGCTAATAAAAAGGAGTTTTGGAAGAAAAAATGTAGGACAAGTGAGAATGGAAGATGTAGGTTAATGCTTAACTTTCAAAGATCACACTCCCCCTTTAAAGGAACTCTGACTGAACAATCCCCCCATATTGTAGCATCAGTTGATGTGTATCTGATCTCAGTTAGCATACAACGCCTGGGTCACAAGCTCTAAGAGGGCTCTGAAGGACCTGAAGAAGGAGAAGAAAAAAATAAAGAAAGAGGAGACAAAGAGAGCAAAGAGAGAGCTTCAGAGACAGCAGGGTGAGTGGTTATTCACCGGTCTGAATTATGTGTTGTTGTGTCTCTTTAAATCACTCTGGGAGCACGTAAATCAGCATTAATCGTAGCAGTCCTTACAGAGAAGTCATTTAATAAAATATTTGTTCCAGGCATTGACAGAACGGATTCTAGTGAGGATGAACTTGACGACAGCACCGTCATGGAGGAGGGAGAAGAGGAAAAAGGTAAGTATGCCTCAGTCACTACAATACAAATAGAAGTGAAGTTCTGAGAGACAGTGAGAAAAATGATACCTTCTGTTTGCTTTTGCTGTGTGAACAGCAGTGACAGCTGGACTCACTGTCACATACCAGACATCCTGACTTGTACGCTTGTCTTCCTCTGACAGAAAACATTCTGCAGCGCTTTCTCAACAGCTTGAAGTTCTTCATCGTGTTTGTTCAAGCTCTAGTTGATGATGTGACCAAGGGTCTGAACAATTTCTGTAAAGACAACTTGGACATTTCTAAGGTTCTTCGATTTGAGCGAGCGTTACTCAGCCAGCAGCAGAAAAAGGTGAGAGGGAAGGGAGGTCCATCTGTTCTAGGTTGCAGCTTGTGTCAGTTACTATGTAGAACATCAGTACTCTTAGTCTTGTGTCCTCTTGCTTCAGTCTGACACCCGAGTTTATATAATCAGTTATTACATCCTGCTTCAAAGCGGTGATGTATTGTAATTGTCAGTGTTCGTGTGTTTGTCCGTTTGTTCGTTCGTACGTTAGTATGTCCTCTAAATATCTTCGCAACCGTTGCAGATAGAAAGATGAAACAAAAAACACATTTCTCGGGCAGCAAAGGGGATAAAAATGAGATGATGACCTTGACCTTGAGAAAACTAGGTGAATGTCAAATGTCAACTTTTGTAGGCTCAGGAACTGGATAAGATAGAAAGACGAGGGAGAAGGCCAGTGTGAGTAAGACCATAGATCAAAGCAATGGCTTTGATCTACCTATCCACTAGCTCACTAGCTTTGATCTATGGTCAAAACTGGTGCATAGCTTTGACCTACCCTAAAACTTTGACCCTGACCTATCCTTAATGAAAGTAGGTCAGGATAAGTCGCGGAATGTTGCAGTCTCTGACTGTCTTGTTTAAATGTGTGATCATATGTACAAACATAAACTTTTGGACAAGTAAATGCAGCATTTATCATTCAGCAATAGGAGGTTGAGAGGAGCACTCAGTCTCACATCTGTCTCATACATGTTTGTTTAAAAATAGAGATTACTTGATAATCTACTGGTATTTAATATTGTAGATCATAGCAAGCAACTTTAAATCTGTGCTGCTGTGTCAATGCTTTCATCCAAATATTTGGAAATAAATTAAACAATCAAATTTCAATGAACACATTGAGCATATAAAACCTAACCTTAGCATTTCTATTCCATCAGACTAAATATTTATTTGAAACATTTTGACCACTTTAAATTTTAATTTAATTACACAGCTTTAAAAGACTTCACAAGGGTGAGTCATGTAGAGCAAACACCTACTATTTTTTGTTTTTGTTTTTGCAAACTCAAAACTTAACATCACTTACCAGCCAGATGTGGGAAATGTTCTATTTTGCATCAATTCACTCTCACTAATGGACTTTCAGTAATTCAGTAAGAAACTCAGTATTCCTGCTAGAATTGAATTTACAACTTTTACTGTACTATTAGTTTCATTATAGATATATCATGAGACATTTTGACTTGTTGAAAGATGAAGACACAAGGAGAATTAATGACACTATTAATGGCCGCATTCCATTTAGATAATCTGATTCCAGGGTTTTCACGTAGTGGCATGACACCCATGCTTTTCTGGCTTTCCGATGATGAACAATGTGTTACTCTGAGCATAAAATCCAAGTCGTAATAATAATAATAAGCAAGGTGGTTCCAGGTTTGCGTCCCGCTCTGCGGAGTTTGCATGTTCTCCATGTGTCTGCGTTGGTTCTCTCCGGGTTCTCCGGCTTCCTCCCATCTCCAAAAACATGTCCTTCAGGTTAATTGGCCGGTCCAAATTGCCCATAGGAGTGAGTGTGTGGCGTGTGTGGTTGTCTGCATCTCTGTGTGGCTCCTCGGTGCACTGGCGTTGTACCTGGAGTTTCCCCTTGCCTCACCCCTTAAGCCAGCTGGGATAGGTTCCACCTCCCAGTGACCCGCGACAGCGGATGATGCGGTAACGAAAAATGAATGAATGAATGAATGAATGAATGAATGAATGAATGAATGAATGAATGAATGAATAACAACATATTTGATGCATTTAATGAATTTTTCATCTACAAAATTCAAAGGTGAAAGATGGAAGAAATAAACAAGTTTACAAGAGTGAGCTAACAATCACAAGATGTGTCTCAGTTCAGGACATGCATGTGTGACATGTGTGAACAGTTTCATGACCGTGGATGTGGGGTTTCTCTCTGACCCTGCAGGGCAAAGAGGTGAGCCAGGAGAGCGTCAAGCACTTTTATGAAAACTGGATTTCCCGTCAGAACACGCTTTCATCACAAGATAACTTGGACGAGGCTCTGCCTACACCCTCCTCTCCTCTCGCTGTACCATCCTCCCTCCACGCCTATGCTAGACTGAAGAGTCAAGCCTCCAAACTGTCCTGGGGCAGCAGTGTTTCCAGGTGGTTTACTCTTTTACTTCATGTCTTCCTTCATGTTGGGACATGAATAGTTTGACATCTTAACTTATAGACCTTGTTTGCTCTTATGATCTCTCTCCTCCTTACTTCAGCTGCATGACAGACGAGACGTTGCTCATGTCCCGACAGCCGACCCAGGAGGAGCTGGAGGAGCCTCCTGTTGTGCTCCCTGCTGCCGGCCAGCTCAGACGGAGGCTTGTGAGATCAGTGAACATCGACCTGTCATCCACAGAGCAAGAGGAACTTTCACCAAGGTGAGATAGATGCTTAAGACAAACTACTATATAAAAAAATTCACACAGAGATTTGCTTTTGAAATTTTCAGACCTTTTTACATGTCATAGGGATTTTTGTGACTCTTGATGTTAAAATGTTAAATTCTTCTTGTCTAAAAAGCTGTGAAGATGGTGAGACTCATCAGGAGGACCAAGCACAGGAAGAGGGTGAGGAAGAGGAGGAGGATAGGGAGAGTGAGAGAGGAGAAGATGTGGAAGAGGAAAAGGAGCAACAAGAGAGTGATTATGAGGTGGAAAGAGAAGAGCTGAATGATAAATCAGAGGAGAGAGAAGATGAATGTGGTGATTACCCAGAATGCACTTCATTGAGCCTCAGGGAGAGTGATGGAAAGAAAAGCGTTGACCTCCCAGAAACTCCCAGACCTCTGAGTCAGGAGACGAGGAACCTCACCGCCAGTGAGCTGCTGCTGAACAAGTCAGTGGACACAACAACTCAGAACATTTTTGTTTTAACATCTATGATAAATATTTTCATCTATGATTCTTTTCTTCCTCTTTCATCTTCTTCCTCCTTCTTTCATTCTATAGCATGTTTGAAAATGAGGAGATCGAAGAGTCCGATAAGTTTTTCACGACATTGCCCAGGCCTCTGAAGCTGGTGTTTGCCCTCTATCACACCATGGTGTCCAAGTCAGAGATGCTGTGCTACTTTGTCATCATACTGAACCACATCGTGTCAGCGTCGTTCCTGTCCCTCATCCTGCCCATTCTCATCTTCCTCTGGGCCATGCTGTCTGTACCTCGGCCAAGCAAACGGTTTTGGATGACCGCCATAATTTACACTGAGGTAAGTTATTACATCCCACTTCAAAGCGGTGATGTATTGTAATTGTCAGTGTTCATGTGTTCGTCCGTTCGTCGGTTCATTTGTTCGTTAGTTCACCAAATATCTTTGCAACCGTTGCAGATAGAAAGATGAAACAAAAAGCACATTACTCGGGCGGCAAAGGGGATGAAAATGAGATGTTGACCTTGGCCTTGAGAAAACTAGGTGAAGGTCAAATTTCAACTTTTGTACACTCAGGAACCGGATAAGATAGAAAGACAAGTGAGCAGGCCAGTGTGAGTAAGACCATAGATCAAAGCTAGAGCTTTGATCTACCTATCCACTAGCTCTGATCTATAGTCAAAACCATTACATAACTTTGACTTACCCAGAAGCTTTGACCCTGACCTACACTTAAAGTAGATCAGGGTAAGTCGCGGGATGTTGCAGTCTCTGACTGCCGTGTTTTAGCATTACATGTTTAACACAACCTCTTGAGTAGAAAATTAATTTTAGAATAAAAAACAAGTTGTTGGGGAACCCTTGTTCAAGTGCACCTCGGCAGTGTTCAGGAAGTGAACTGGCAAAAACTGGGTCTTGAACCGATCACCCTCCAGTCCCCGGCCCATGACCGAGTGGACTGAGCTGCTGCCCCCCCTAATATAATTTCCCCAAGGGGATAATAAAGTTTCTTTCTGTCTTTCTAATCCTAATCTGGTGTGTTTTTTATAGCTGAATGTAGTGGTGAAGTACTTCTTCCAGTTTGGTTTCTTCCCCTGGACCACCACTGCCTACAGAGGCATCAACGCTGATCGGCCCTTTGCTCTGCCCAACATTATCGGTGTAGAGAAGAAAGATGGCTACGTTTTGTTTGACCTCATTCAGCTGCTCGCTCTGTTCTTCCACCGGTCTATTCTCAAGGTAAACATGAAAATATTAAACTGCTCATTAGCACACCAGGAGCCACCAGCACACTGCTGTGCAGCTAGGTTTGCATGTTAACATTCTGTTTGTGTCCATGGCTGCACAGTGTCACGGACTGTGGGACAGCAAGGAGGTTGAGATGCCTGATTTTTTCAAAAAGATGAAGCGGAAGGTGGAGAAGAAGAAGATGGCAGGAGGAGATAAAATGAGCAGCAGAGAGAGGCTTCAGCGTCGGCTGAAGCTGCTTCCTCTTCATGCCTCCACCACCTCATTATTCCGTAGACGGAAGGCGGGCGAGTCGGCGGACTGTATTGGTTAGTATTCAGATGGAACTTGAAATGTGATGATATAATATATGATATTTATCTACTTTTCTTGTTTTTCTGATAGTTATTGCAAGAATATTAATCAGTATTTATGACTGACGTTTTTTGTTAAATCTTTTTATAGGAGAATTGAAGCCCAAGAAGCAGCACCGCAAGAAGATGAAGCGACAACAAAACAAGGCTCCGCTGACCAAGAGGCAGCGGCTCAGACAGCAGATCAGAGAGAGGATGCTACAAATCAAAGCTGCCATCATAGAAGTGTAAGTTGTTGTGTTTTGCACAACAGCTATTGTCTTTACAGATATTTTGTTCTCAGCATTTTGAGGGAAAGAGCCCTCATTTAAGAAATACTGTATACAGGTATTTGTTTGGGGGAATGAAAGGATCATCCCTCCTCTGGTTTTTATATCTCTATCTTGGGGGGGGGGCAGCCCCGTCAATAATTAAAAATAAGAATTAACAGGCAGGCTGTGAGAGAATTTTCTTACAGAAATCCAATAGTTGATATATCTGGTGCTAACTTTCAGCCTGATCCAAACTGTCGCTAGTCTCGATGTTCACAAACATCCCTACGCACATGAGTACATTGTGTGTTCATTTCCTGTTCAGAATTTCACAGAGATGTGGATAGGACAAAACGCTGCAGGTGACATGCTAACAGGAAAAAAGAAAAAAAAACATATGAAGTCCAACTTCAGAGCAAACCGTTCACTTAGTCTGATATTTACTGAGTTATTTTGACATAACATGAAATCTTAATCTAGGTTAGGATTAGGACTTAATTAGGATAAATCCTCTTATCATGTTTGCATGATCGACCTTTATCAATGGTCCTAAAGTCTATTTAGGCCATCTTCATCATCTTCATCTTCCACATCGTGGCCTGGACAGAAAATTTAATATTTCATGTCTTAAGTTTGTATTTAATATGAATGTTCAGCTGGTTGGAATTTAGGCTCATATGACCAACTATTAACCGAAAAAACAATTAGGGGGGTTGATTGCTTATTTTTTCACGATAGAAAAAAGAATTCCCCCCTTTGTTTTTGACGAATCGTACCCTGTGTGTGTGTGTGTGTGTGTGTGTGTCTGTGTGCGTGCGTGCGTGTGTGTGTCTGAGTGTCCACATACTCTGTATTAAAACTGAAGATCTGACAGCTCTTTTTTTTGACTAAGACTGAAAAGATTGAAACCATCGGGTTTTTATCCAGTCCAATGTCTTTATTGTGATTTCAAGAATAAAAGCCCTGTCATTTTTTTCCAGTTTGCTGCTAAATCACTAAGATCTAATTAAATTCTTTAAGATTTTCAACATATATTACATGTTTATGTATTTTGTTACAAAATCAAAAGTACAGACAGATGAGGTTAGACAGGAATCTCTATGGACTATGATGTTTGCAGATGACATTGTGATCTGTATTGAGAGCAGAAAACAGGTGGAGGAGAAGCTAGAGAGGTGGAGGTTTGTCCTGGAAAGGAGAGGAATGAAGTTTAGCCGCAGTAAGACAGAGTACATGTGTGTGAATGAGTGGGACCCAAATGGACGAGTGAGGTTACAGGGAGAAGAGATCAAGAAGGTGGAGGATTTTAAGTACTTAGGGTCAACAGTCCAGAGCAATGGAGAGTGTGGAAAAGAGGTGAAGAAGTGTGTACATGCAGGATGGAACGGGTGGAGGAAAGTGTCAGGTGTGATGTGTGATAGAAGAGTTTCAGCTAAAATGAAAGGAAAGGTGTACAAAACTGTGGTGAGACCAGTGATGTTGTTTGGTCTAGAGACAGTGTCACTGAGGAAAAGACAGGAGACAGAGCTGGAGGTAGCAGAGATGAAGATGCTGAGGTTCTCTTTGGGAGTGACCAGGAAGGATAGGATCAGGAATGAGTACATCAGAGGGACAGCACACAGAGGTTTTGGAGATAAAGTCAGAGAGGCCAGACTGAGATGGTTTGGACATGTCCAGAGGAAAGATAGTGAATATATTGGTAGAAGGATGCTGAGTTTTGAACTGCCAGGCAGGAGGCCTAGAGGAAGACCAAAGAGGAGGTTCATGGATGTAGTGAAAGAAGACATGGAGGTAGGTGGAGTGAGAGAAGAGGATGCAGAAGACAGGGTTAGATGGAGGCAATTGATTCGCTGTGGTGACTTCTGAAGGGAAAAGCCGAAAGGAAAAGAAGAAGAAGTTACAAAATCAAAATTAGAGATATGACAGATTTTGGAAAGGGAGATGGGGAACAACACCATACAAACATCACCATCACTGAATCATCTCATGGTCTTAAAATAGGTCAAAAAACAATGGAAAAAAATACTGTAATCCTACATTCAGCTGTGAATGTACGTAGATTTTAGGGGTTTAGTGGTGCGTCATATAACTATAAAGTTAACACCAGGACTCTGATACTTTGATTTAACACATCCATAAGTCTCATTTTTGTTCATAGGTTCTACCAAACCAAGTTTCCTCACAGTGGTGCAGACAAAAGACAAGCCTCATGGCATATCAATTGTTATAGATTTTATGAAATGCTTAGAAAGTGTTTTCTGACTTGTTTTATTTTTTCTACAGGGCCCTTCACATTTTCCTACCCATAAGGCAGTTTTTCTATGACATTATCCACCCAGAGTACAGTCCTGTTTGTGACGTCTATGCCCTCATGTTTCTCATTGATGTCGTCAACTTTATTGTCACTATCTACGGATACTGGGCTTTTGGGGTGAGACTACCTCTGATCAAACTGTTGCAGTGTGATGTGATCTGTGAGACACGATCTGGCTGATTTCTGTCTCTCTGTAGAAATACTCTGCAGTGACTGACATCACAGAGTCTCTGTCAGAAGACCAGGTTCCAGAGGCCTTCCTGGTGATGCTACTCATCCAGTTCGGCACCATGATAGTTGACCGCGCTCTCTACTTGAAGAAGTCCTTGCTGGGAAAGTGTGTCTTCCAGGTGGTGCTGGTGTTTGGCATACATTTCTGGATGTTCTTCATCCTCCCTGGGGTCACAGAAAGGTCATCAACTAACTAGACATATTACAGTTCTGATAAAAAATTAAAAAAACAACAACATTATTTTAACAATCTTATCAAAACTCCATCTTTAAATCTAGTTCTTCAATATCTCCACCCATCATTTTGTGGTCCACAGGAGATTCAACAGGAACCCTGTTGCTCAGCTCTGGTATTTTGTGAAGTGTGTCTACTTCGGCCTCTCTGCCTACCAGATAAAGTGTGGTTACCCAAACCGCATCCTGGGCAACTTTCTCACCAAGAACTTCAACTACCTGAACCTCTTCCTCTTTCAAGGGTAAGACATGGCATGGTTACTGAATTAAAGAATTCACAAATGTCCCGCATAAAGTTGACATAACTTCATTGAATGGGACTTTGTACACTACCAATACTGTGGAGTACAAAAAACATAGTTATTACGTAATATTATTGATTATCAAAGACGTAATAAAACACCAAACATCAAACATGTTATGTTGGCTACATTTATGTAAAACATCAAGCATGTTATGTAAATAACAAACATGTTACGAAAACATCCAACATGTTACGAAAACTACAAGCATGTTATGAAAACATGATATCAATGAATAAGTCATAATTGTAATGTTTTTCCTCATTTCTTCTTCTTCAGGTTTCGTTTAGTTCCGTTCTTAACGGAGTTGAGGGCAGTGATGGACTGGGTTTGGACCGACACCACTCTGTCCCTCTCCAATTGGATTTGTGTTGAAGACATCTATGCGAACATATTCATACTCAAGTGTTGGAGAGAGTCTGAGAAAGTAATTGAATGCATCTTTTTCATCATCCTGCACATATTAGTTAGTACACAGAATAAGAAAGCCACATTAAGAAAGCAATTATCTACTCAGGCCTTTAAAATGACCCGACATTTTGCATTTGCATGGATGATTCTTAATTTTCATTTTCTTCCAAAACTTTCTTATATTATTCATCCAAGTTCTTTCTCACTCTCTTATCAACAGATAATTTATGAATTACTACTTTGATGTGAAGTTCATTATTTTAGTCTTATTAACTGAATATATGAAAGTAAAATTTATTCTAGTAAATAGAATAAATTTGGGGCAGCAGTGGCTCAGTGGTAGAGCCCACGGTAGAGCGGGTTGTCCTATGATTCAAGATTGGCAGTTCAATTCCCCTCTCCTGCCCAAAAACACCCGGAGTGTGAACTGACAGTGGGAGGTGTCAGTTCACCTCCGGAGCACTACGGAGGCGCCCTTGAGCAAGGCACCATCCCCCTTATAAGCTGCTCATTTGGGTGCTCCACAAAGGTGCTGCCCGCCACTCTACCTCCCTTTGCATGCTTACAGGCCCCCCTGTGTATGTGCATGTGCTACAGGGGCCTGTTCTCACTAACTAGAGTGTACATTCTTAATTTTCATTTGGGGATCAAATCAGTATATAAAATTAAAAAAAAAAAATTAAAGCTATTAAAATTGACAATTTTTATTTAAGACTGATGGTCAGACAAGCAGCTGGGCCTTTTGTAAGAAAATTAATGAGATCTGCCCAGTAGAGTGAATAATGATGAGAACTACATCAATATTGCTGTAATTCTTTCAGAAATACCCCCACCCCCCAGGACAGAAGAAGAACAAGGTGGTGAAATATGGCATGGGAGGATTCCTCATCTTTGCTCTCATCAGTATCATCTGGTTCCCACTCCTCTTCATGTCACTCATCCAGTCAGCAGCTGGAGTGATCAATCAGCCGCTGGATGTCTCCTTCCAGCTCAGCATTGCGGGATATGAGGTTAGGAGATGAATAATCAAACAATAACAGATCATTAATGACGACTTCTTAAATAATATCACCTACTCCCAGCAGCAGGAATCATACTTACCTTATGTTGTCGTTGACCCATTCATGGACAGCGTGCAGAAGCTGAAACCTCTGTAACAACTTAAATCTGCTGACAAGCTGTCAGAATTGTATGTTATTCAATGCTCTGCTTTCCTGTGCACATCCAAAAGTCCAGGTTCATACACTGAAATTGTTTGGAGCAAAGACAAATTCACCTAATAAAGCCTGAGGAATGCAGGTGTAAGAAAATGTTGAATTAGTGGCGGGTGCATGAAAATATGGATGATGTCAGAGCTTGATGGGACTTGAACATAGGAAGCATAGGTGTCATCCTCTGCAGACAATGAATGTCTGAACAAAACTTTTGTGGCACTTCATAACATGCTAGTTAATTTTTCAATCTGAACCAGATGTCGGATCTATATGGTCAACACTTAGTCATTTTATGTTTACTTCTAATTATGCAACTCAGGTTTTAGATGAGGTAATTTCATGTTCATTCCACTGCCACTGTTCATTCCACTGTGTGTGGTTGGGTTTCCACAGCCTCTGTTCACCATGAGTGCCCAGGAGCAGAATTTGTTTCTCTACACACAAAGTGGATTCAATCGACTCACCAAAATGTATGCGACCCATCTGGTAGGTAGATTTTAGTGGACATTTAAACATTTATTGGAGTCACACAGACAAAGTAATCCACTACTCCTCTTTCTCACTCTTTCCCAGGGTGCTATGCAGTTCCTAATGAACTATGAGGTAGAAGACATTGTTGTTGCTAAGATAAAGAGTGATTCCAGTCTGCTGTGGAGCATCAGCCCGGCGAGTCGAGAGGCCATGATTCTGGAGCTCAGCAACTCTTCTCACATATACATGACGTTACGCTGGACGTTGCTCAGGTCCGTGCGTTTGTCCGTTTATGTTTTGTGTTTGTGAGTGTGAGTTCTAAAGGCTCCTCTCCTTCCTCTCCCAGAAATGCTTCCATATCATTGAATGCAAAGACTATGGGAGAGCACACAGTCAAGTATGAGGATGAGGCCTTGAGGGAGGGGATAGTTCGCATGCTCAAAGGCAACAGCAGCAAACCCATGTGAGTCAACACAACACAACACAAGCAGCTGGTGTTCACTCCTTTAATAGCACGTTAATGCTATAGAGCAACTGGATTAGCCCAACTAATTCAAAAGTAAAAATACTATAGTATCACATGACAGGAGTTGACATAATGCATGTTATCCACGATTTCTATTGTTTATTTCAGCAGAAAATGTGTTATTTTGTCCCGTAGAATCATTAATTCTCTGCTACCGAAGTACCTCAGGGGTTCAAAAGGACCAGAGTCCAAAATGGCAACCAGGATGAAAGTAGGTCAGTTACTATTTATTATACATTGGCCATACTATGTTGCGTGTGTGAGTGTGCGTACATTCCAACAATGTCTAAAAGACTGTTTTTGTTATGCATTAGCCAATTAAACTGAACCAACTGATCAATACTGATCTTTTGTGAAAAAAAATTAACCCAAGCACATCTTTCTCAGACAACTCGGAACGCCCAAACCTGGCTTTCTTCAGACCAATGTCGATCAAACTTCAACAAGTCAAAGGGTCGCGGGAAGGACAGACAGGCCAGTGGTGGGTGGTGGAGGAGTGCCCCCCAGGTCCCACCTCATCTGACCAAAACTGCAAGAGCATAGAAATAGTGGTGTTCAATGATAAAGTCAGCCCCTCCAGCCTAGGTTTCCTGGCTGGACATGGGTAGGTAGCAAGGCGCCTCACCTGCATTTTGTTTTGTATTGTGAAGTGATGATTCATTTTTACTTCCCCTCTCTTTCCCACAGAATTGTGGGCCTGTACATGTCAGTCGTGCTGGTCATAGGAAAGTTCGTCAGAGAGTTCTTCAATGGAATTTCCAGGTCCATCATGTTTGAGGAGCTGCCTTGTGTGGACCGCGTCCTCAAGCTCTGCTCGGACATTTTTGTGGTCCGGGAGACGGGAGAGATGGAGCTGGAGGAGACACTGTTTGAAAAGCTGATCTTCCTCTACCGATCGCCGGAGACCATGATCAAGATGACCAGAGAGAAGAAAAACAGCTAGGGTTTGGAGGAATGCTGTCTGTGTGCACAGTATGTTGAGAATGAACCGCTGTATGTGACCACAGCAAACTGTAACCACTCCAAATGGATGTGTAAGAGCAACTTAAATTTGATTTGGTAGACATTTAAATTGTATTTCAGTGGAATTGAAGTTGAGTTCTTGGTAAATAGAGCTGCAGGGAGAGAATGAATAATGCTTCAGGTGCAATCAGAAAGCCTGCCTGAAGTGTTTCTGAGCAACGTTTTGTATTTCTTCTACCCTCAGCCTTCAGCGTTCTTGACAATTCAGAAATGTTTTACAATCTGAATTATCGTTACATATGATCAAGCTGAAAACACTTTTCCTGAGTAGATTATAGACTTTTCTGACATTATGCAAAATTATTTGTTCCAAGGGCTAAATATAAGCGACAATAAATCTAGTCATTTAGAATAAATTAAACCCAAACATCAAATTGTTTGAACTCAGTTAAAAGGACACAATCCCTGACAGTAATTTGCCATTGTCTGATCTTTTTAGCCACTGGGCAATGCATGTCTTTGTAATTAGTTTAGGTTCAAGTTTTTACTTGATATTGTACTCCTCTGATGTAGGGCACAAATGGGAAATAAACTTCAAACTGTTTACATACTCATGGATCAACACACACATACCTCTGTCAGTACTAGGTTTCTGTAGGACTATGTAGACTACTGCTCCAACTTATTTATAACGAAATAAAAATGGTTACAAACAATAATGCTGAAGCGTCTCATTCTGAATTGTTGTGAATCTGATTTTCACTCAAAATGCAAACATGCAAGGAAACACATTGCATTTCAGAAAACCACCTTTAATATGATTTTAATTACAAAGAAAAGACAAAAAGCATTTCATCCATGTTCCCAGTCTTCTGCAAGTCGTCTTGTTGTCAATCATCTTTTTTTCTCCAGCATGTAGGATAGCACCCCACCGCTTGAGGAAAAACAACTACATTTTGAATTCATATCCTAAAAGAAAAGACAGCAGACAGACAGAAGCATTACTACACTAGAAAGAAGAGAATAAGACATTTTTTAAAGTACAGGAGGAAAGGAAAAAATGTACAAAATACAATGTTGACAATAAAAACCATAAAACAAATGCTCCAAACTACTGGAATAAATCAACATTTAGAAAACCCAGCCTGCCAGTTATGCAACTCTGTACTGAGGATTGAGTGACCTTAACAGAATACTCATCCATTCATTCACCTTCTGAACGCTTTATCCGCCATAGGGGTCACAGGAAGCTGGAGCCTACCCCTGCTCTCTTAAGGCGTGAGGCGGGGCAAACTCCAGGATCAATAACTAATAATACCAATAGTCAGGTGATTGTTGTGTATTAGTTTAAGAGCTATGAAAAGTCATGGCAACTTTTGGTCCACATCCACCAGTCTTTGATCATTCAGGAAATTGAAGATATAGAAGTTAGAAGGACCATGAAAACAGCTAATCATACAACCAGAGCTGATTTTTGCACAACTTTACCTCTGAAATCAACCTTATGTTGGCCTTTATACGTTTTACAATGCAAAATTTCTACATATTTAACCGTGACCCTGTCGTGTAGATACACTGAATGCACAACAGCCCTGAGATCACACCGGTGCTGAGCTGCCTCCTCCTTCAAACATACAAACTCACACAATCATGTATACTGTACACGTATTTGAGCCTATGTGGTCTTCGGTCATCGTTATTTTAATATTTGATGAACTTACATGCTGCCGGTTTGGGTTTGAGGACTTTGACGTTGGCTTCTGCGGCTTTCAGAGCTTCGGATTTGAACTGCGGCTTCAACGCAGCCCGCACTGCGTTAGCGCAGACAGAGGAGAAGCGGATGTAGCTGCGAAGAGAACAAGCTACATGTTAGCCGCATGATAAATAGTAAAGAGTAGAAGAACAAAGACAAAAGCGGTTGTGTATTTGCTGATTATTTATTTATTCGTTGTACATACAGAATGAGTCATATAGAAGGTTACGCGCAGGTGAGGCTAAGCTAATGCTACGTAATGAATGTAAGCTATGTCAAGTAAGCAGCTGAAGGACTACGAGACTACATCAACTGGAGAACAATAATGACTTTGAAAAATATAAACCTCTATTAAAAAAATCCTTTCTAAACTAATTCTTAACCCAGAACAAAGCGTTAGCTCGGTAGATTCACTTTTATATTTATATTTTACCTCAGGCCTGCCTGTCTCCAGTATGCGACCATCTTGCTTGGGATATCAAGGGCAGGTCAAATATGTGCGTATTGACGTCATTTTACGTACGGAGGTCATTCCTTCATCCAATGAGAGCAGTGCTTGGTCACGACACAGTGCTTGGTCACGACACGCCTCCTCCGTAGCTCGTTGTGTTTTGAGTTTAATCTCCTCCGAATCGGGAGCATCAGTCCACTGAACTGGGCTGTTTTAATCACAAATGTCAGGAATAAATTAAAAAGCATGGCCTTGTTTGGAAGTCAATTATAATAGAATTTATGGTGCGGAAGTCAGAGTGTAGTGCTTGTTTCAGCCAGCAGGGGCTGCGCTTCCATTTAATGTGTCTCCTTCAAGCCCCCGGTCCTTCCTGCATCGGTCAGGCTGTCGTTAGTCGCCGGCTTCTGAGCCCTGACAGAACTGCCAAATAAAATGAAGATCTGGGCGTCAGAGCACATTTTCAAGTGAGTATTTTTATTCCAAGATAATGTTTTGTGAAGAAATGACTGTCAAGCAACTGGTTTCCTTTCATTAAATAAGGTTGAATGGTTTCCTACAAGAGGCACACCTGCTAGCTTCGTTAGCGGCTAAGTTTGTACGTAAGTTAGATAATAGTCGCTCACGGCTACTAAACCCAAATGTGTATTAACGATACTGGACAACGTTTAGTAGACGTGAGTTCTGTTTATCAATTTGCTTAAAGTTGAGCATATTTATATTTAAATATTTTAAGCGTGTTGCTTAAAATATAGTTTAAGTTAGCTGAGTTAAACCGGCTTATACAGTTTTGCTGTTTGTTGGCAGTAGTTGCTGTCCACAAGGGTGATATTCATGAGTAAGGTCTTATTCACAATTCCGCTAACAAGTTTTACATTATGCTCCCTATTACATAATGTTCTTATCGTTAGACGAGAGATCCTGTTATTTAAACCATATATTTTATTTTCTGTGCATGCCGACCAAAGATATTGAAGTTTAGTTTATATTCTATTCTAGTGTTCAATATTGACATCATCAGATTCAAACAATGTAAATTAGGGATTGTAACCTTTCAAGGTCGCTCAAGTCAGATCATTTTTTTCACGATTTTTCTAAATGTCCTTATGAAACCAGTCATGATTATTTTGCCAACATATTTGGCCCATTTCTACAGTGGCCTTTGTGATTGCAGTACTTGAATTTCAGCATGTTGTCACATGGTGGTGGGTGGTTGTTCCAGAACACTATGTAAAAACCAATCAGGGAAGTAACGTCATCACATTAATTATAATAAAAGTGTGAGCCAACTTTGATTTTTTTTAATATGCACCAAAATGTCAGACTATTGAGTGTCTTGGGAGTAAGGCTTTGAAATGTTAAATGTTTTTCACAGCCATCCTTGGGATACAGTGACTAAGGCAGCCATGCAGAAATACCCAAACCCAATGAACCCCAGTGTGTTTGGAGTGGACGTCCTGCAGAGACATGTGGACACACAGGGGCGGTTACACAGCACCAGATTACTGAGCACAGAGTGGGGGCTTCCTGCCATTGCCAAGTCTGTAAGTGAGATAAATCTTAAAAACAATACTCCTTTATCATTTGTTTTGATTTTATACAGTTGAGATGAAGGGCTTTGCCTGCAAAGTAGATGATGGTAGACGGTGACAAAAAACCGCAGTCAAGACGAACATTCATCAGGTTCCATCTGTACAGGAATTTACATCAAGTGTGATCTGATTCCGTTTAATGCAATGATATCGAGTGAACATAATTATTGTTAATCGAGTATTACTATCCAAATGGGTTATTGAGTGTTGGTTAAAAAAATTGATGATATTAATATTGTAAAGAAGAACTATCATGGATTGTCTAAGGTTCATGAGAAGAACATGTAATCTAATTTTCATCTATTTAGGCTTTGATAGTTAAAGTCAAAGTCCAGCACACTACGGTTTGTCTGTGACAGCATATAATAGAGTAGTCCACTGTGTCTGGCTCCAAAAGAACATCGAATGCTTGAGTTTATTGATGGTGATGTTGTTTTGCCATTAGATTAGGTTGGTATCATGTCAGACAGAACTCAGACTGAAGTGTCTACGCAGTCCATGATGATCTCAAATAGGCCAAAACAGACCCCATGTCAGAAGCTTTTAATTTTTTTTTAAAAAAGACCCCAAAAAATGTTTGTCTTTTTTTTTTTTTTTTAGATAATTGGGGCAACGATAACATGCACTTATGTTCAGGAGCATTCAGTTGTGGACCCCAAAGAGAAGACATTTGAGCTAAAGTCGACAAATGTAAGTACTGTATCCCTGACACAGATCAATTCTTTGTACACTCCAGATGAGAACCAGTTTGGTTTGACTGAGATGGGAAGTGAGATTTAATCTTATAATAGTAAGCTCAAGAATTTACTCCAAGTCATGTGATTGATCACAGGAAGTTAGTTGTCATTTCTTCATTGAGACTTGTTTTCTGCTTACTTCTTCTTTTCCCTTCAGGGGTCGCCACAGCGAATCGATTGCCTCCATCCTAACCCTGTCTTCTGTATCCTCTTGTCTCACACCAACTACTTTCATGTTCTCTTTTACTACATCCATAAACCTCCTCTGTGGTCTGCTTACACAGAATAGAAAAATGTGGGCATCCTTGGTGCTTACAGAGTATAAAAAAAGATAATAGACAATATAGAGTATCTTCAAAAAGAATCTTCCTTGTATTTTCCTCATCCAGATCTCCTTCACTAACCTGGTATCTGTTGACGAGAAGCTGACATACAAGCCACATCCGCATGATCCTGACAAGTAAATGACCATTTTTCTATAAAATATAAAATGTCTGATTTTTTAATAATTTATTATTGCATGTTTATTGGCCAAAATGTTCAGTGGTTTTAACCAAAGTAATCTAAAATGAATCCAAAACCAGATGTTGCCTCTTGCTTGACCTTTCCTTTGTGGTTGTGTGTTCAGGACTGTGCTGACACAGGAGGCTCTGATCAGTGTGAAAGGCATCAGTCTGAGCAGCTACCTCGAGAGTCTCATGGCAGGAACGATCTCTGCCAACGCTGGCAAGGTGATGCAGCTTTTAAAGTCTCCCAGTAACCCTAAATGTCTTCAGTTAGACTACATGTAGTCCACACATGTTTTGTAACACTTCCTGTCCGTCTAAGGGTCGAGAAGCGATGGAGTGGGTCATCAGAAGATTGAACACAGAGATCGAGGAGTTTGCGGCGACCGCTCGGGGAACCATTCTTACTCCCATGGCAGCAGCAGTGGCTGACAAATAATCCCGGCTTCTCCAGCTGCCCCACTCACCGTCATGAACCAGTAGACCTCTCAGACTTTTCCTGCCACCTGCCAGCACAGCCTGATGATCCATCCTTTGGTCCCTCATACGTTTGTTTGTGACGCCCCATGAACTCAGTTGGTACCTCCTCAGAAGTCTACTCAGACGACCTTCGTTCTTGCTGTGGGAGGGCACTGCTGAGCTGATGAAGGCTTAAGAAACCGCAGGGTTGGGTTTGACTGCACTTGAAGCTCACAAGATGTTGTCTTGTGACGTTAAACCTCTTAAAACAAAAAAGTCACATTGTGCCTACACGTCACCTCATAAGTAGAATCTTTAGTGTTTTCCCCTCATTCCATGCTTGTCGTCTCGTAAATGTTCAGTTATTTCCAAATTCCTTAGCAAATCTAGTATGGTCTGTAGTCCCTGCATCTTTTTCTACCTTTGTACCATAGAACTGACCAAACATCAACCGCATTAAAACAAAATCACTCCAACATAAAGAAGCTAATAATAATTTTTGAAATTAAAAGGAAAGTTAATGCTCCATTTATTCACTGCTGTCCTGTTATGTCAGATACTGACACTGAAAGTCTGCTTTTGTTGGGTCACAGTTTGGTCCTGTTCTGGTACAAATGTCCTGTTAATGTTTTCTCTCACTAATAATACTGTCCAGTGTTACTTTATAACTACCCATACTTGAACGTTTAACTTATTTTCAATATGCACTGAAATTCACATGTAGTGGAAGTACAAAGCTGCAAAATGAAATTATGAGCAATGATCAACATGTTTGCAGTCATATGTTTAAAGTGCTCAACATTCATCGGTGTCGTAGGACCCCGGCAGGGGTGCGTTCGGGATCACTGAGCATGCCAACACTCTGTTCTTCATAGATGGTGTGATTCATGTGTGTATTACTGAACACTGACAAACGTTGTTTACCTGTTAGATTTTTCAAAGTAGTTAACCTGTAGTGTTTTCATACATTTTCTTTATTCCAGCGATAACAGATTTTCAGGTTCTACATTGTTGAGCGTCATCAGTTTCCATTTTTGCTTCTTTCATTGATGCAACATTAAGATGAATGCAACACAACTTAGTTTTGTTTCTCAGACGAACAGTTCTAACAATCTAACCCACATCAAATGGGTTTGTGGTATGATTATGACAGTTTTTGTGTTATATCTGAAAATGAAGGTCAGTCACTCTAGTTTAAATTGATGCTCCTCACGTCTCGCTCCATGTTCAGTCTGTTTAGTCGAGTACCAAAAGTACTTACTTCCCATTCGTGTAAAATTTCTCATAATTAGGTACAGGATCATTCTGTCCAATCTCCTAGAATCTCCTTTCATGTATTAATTGTGTTTGTGTCTTTTTTTTTCTTCTATGGGTAACATTTTAGGAACAGTGGCTGTACTAGGCCTGTTTATATTTTGATGGTCTCATATTCCAAGAATGTGAACATTTAAAAGCTAAAAAGTGCGCTTGAATATTTAGAAATAAAGAGTTATCATTGTTTCATGAAGTTGAAGTGGGTTTTTCAAATGTCTTGTAGATTTCACCTCCAGTAGTTACTTTTACCTCCATATGTTTAGCTTTAGTTTAAAAAGGTGGTACAGTAGTTTGATCCTGATTGTCCAGTTTTGCCAACCTGCGATTTATATACTGTATACTGTAGTATAGAGTGTGAGGATATGCAGTGCCCTCTGGTGGTAATGTAAAGAATGCAGCGATATACTGAGTGCAATGATTGCTTTAATTTTCATCATTGAAATCTTATGAAAAAGAAACATTAGGCCCATAGCAACCCTACATATGGTGATATAAATATCAATTTAGCCATTTTTAATGAGTAGATATCTAAAATTTGTCAAACAAAGTTTCTGACAACCCCTTAGCTACTTTTTTGTAGTAATGAGCCAGACTTCACACATTATTCAAAAAAGTTTTTGTGTGAGCCATTATCAGATATTATGCTGCACACATTCACCTAAGAAGCATTTATAATACTGCAGATGTAGGCGTGAGATATAGAGACTGTTAATATGTAAAGAAAGGTTTATTGTGGAGCTGAGAAAAAAGCACAGGCACTTTCATCATGTGGTGCCACATAAGGTCTGGTGTCTTTGTCATTTGAAGTCTATGTCAGCAATATCTGAGCATCTGTAGAAATGGATATAAATCCCTGTTAGGAATGAAGACAGTAATTAGACGGATGACATTTATGCTCAAATGTGTATCCTTGTAATAAAACTGACCTCATACTGCTCCAGGACTGTGTTGACCAGCTCTGCTTGTTTCATTCGGGGTAAATCCACACCGTTACCCAGCCTCTCTGAAATAGAAAAGTTGCTGTTAAAGAAAAGGCGAATGTCCTGCAGACACATTGTTTTCCATCTATATCATTGTGAAATTACCTCAATATTTTGTGATTATGTTATGAAGGCAATGCAGAATATGCACCTCTAGACTGTTCTAGTTTACTATGATGGATATAACGAACATGTTTATAGTCAACATTATAAGCCTTTGATGATCTTTATTTAAAAATACCAGTGACTGGACTGGATATAAATGAATGTGTGGAAGCAAGTGATACTAAACCTCATGTGTTGAGGGTGGACATTAATTGATTTTAACAGGACACTGGTTAATGACTGACATGACAAACAGGAAGTCAGCGCTGAGAACAAACAGACTCACTGTTCAGTTCCATCATGACGACCACTGATCCCATCCTCACAAGTCTTTCAAGAGCATCTGTCTGCAAAAAGTGCAATGTGACCTGTGACTAGCATAAAATCTTTTGGGGCTCTTTCCTATACTGTATGTTTGCAGTGCTAAAAGTAGCATCACTGCTAGTTCAACCACCTTTCTTAGTAGCTTGAACAGCTTTCCAGCAGCATAACACTTGTGTTGATGAAGTTATGCAGCGGCCTGAACGCGAGCTACATTTCCATTAAATTAAAATCATTAAGGACCAGAAGGAGTCTGATTGAATTGAGTTGATTTAACTTAAGTTTAAACAAGTTGCCAGTTCAACAGAAGATAAATATCCACACCTTCAGCCAATTTAGAGTAACTCATACTATGCTGTTGGTGGTGGGAGGAATCCAGGAATCCAGAGGGAACCCTTACAAACACAGATAGAATGTGAATATGCTACACAGACATGTCTCAGGTCCCTTAATAATCAATGTCTGCCAATGAGTTTGACAAACAGTATTATTGATCTCTAAGATAATGCGGACATGTATTTTGTCATGTCATTTGTTATGTTAAAGGTTGTCTCTTTACATTTCTCAGCTTCAATGTAATGAATATTTATTTAATGGCAAAAAATTGTAGTTTAGTACATTATTTTTCATGTACCTTAAAGCTTCCCACTTCACTCGATGCCAGCGTCAATGTAAGACTGAAAGTAAAGTTTCATTAATTGAAGTTTGACTTGATCGGATGTGGGTCAGATGTGTGCTTTAAAACAAGATGATCCTGACTTGCTCATTCCCACAGAGCCCTTCAGTTTCCCACCAGCAATCCAGGCTTCACTGCTGAATTCTGAGTCCTGAAAGAAAGAGGCCTGAATTACGTCTGCAGCCAGTGATTATATTTATTTGAACTCATCTGTGTTTAACATTTCATCAGTTAATGTTTTGGTCTATGATAGAATTTTACATATAAAATCTAAATGTAATTCTATATTTCACATTGCATACTTTTACTTTAATAATTAATCAATATTGAAAATAGTTTTATGATAATTGTTAATTAATTTTCAGTAAATGAAGAAACCTTGAAGAGCAAGTCCTGCTCCTGGATCACCTACAAGATGTGATTGTACCTAAGTATCCACTAGAGCTTGTTTGATGCACTGCTGGCTTACACTGCTAGGTATTCATGATGGGTTTATACAGTATATTCACCAGCCAAAAATGAAAAGTACTCACAACATTGAGTGTGAACAGTGGGATCTTGGTACCATTTGGTTGGATGGCAAAAGCCTTGATGGCACCCAGGACACCCAGACTGACTGCAGCAGGATGAAATAAAAACAGAGGAAACTCTCTGGCATAAACCTGCAGATTCATCATCAGACCTGGAAACATCTTGGGGAGCTGCAGAGAGAAAGGAAGTGAATGGAGGATGTGCAATTCTAGGATATTTCTATAACAAGGAGCTGTTTTCTTGAACAGAGCAAGGAGGAAAACAGGATAGGCTCCGTCAAACCTCAACCAAGGAGAAGAGTGCCAGCTAAAGTATTGCATTTATTTCTAGTCACCTGCATTTAGATTCTTTCACCTAGAAAAACACACACCAGTGACTTGGATCATTCCTTTTCACCTTTTGTCATAAGAAAAGCAGCTTCTGCATTTCCTGTTTAGCTATTTTCAGCTGTTCAGCTGACACCTCCTAAAATTCAGTCACCTGTTTCCATCTCTGACTGCAGCCTCTGGTCTACATTTCATGCAATCATGTCAGTAACCATTTGAGTTAAGAAGCTGGTTCCATCCATCTGTAGTAATTTATCCATTAGTTCAATTTTAATGGGCACAAATGGTTTCATTTCTTGTAATGGTCTAATCATGAATCATGAATCCATACTTTAATCTAGATTTGTTTCAAAGTTTAACTTGAACTTCTCTGCCATGTGTCCTCCCATAATGATTCATGAAAACCTATTCAGTAGTTTTTGGGTTAACCTGCTAAAAGTAAATGAGACAGAAAAACTGAACTGTTGACTTAATCCTAACTTCCATGAATCGCCCAGATTATATCTCCAAATAAACATTAGCCCATTTAAATCACATACATCCTTATAATGCATAGATTACAGGTAAACCTACCTGAGGAACCAAATGCCCCATATAGCTAGTATTTAAGCGCACAGGGATGTATGGAGGTATCTGAGAGGGAAACAACAATGATTAACCACAGATGTGATTTAGGGCAGTAAAAAATTACAGGTCACATAAATAAACAGGAGAACTTCTACTTACCATGCTATCATTGACGTGGACTTGAAACAGCCCAGATGAGTAGTATCCATATGAAGCAGAGTTCACAGTGTATTCAGACAGGCCGACTGACAGCATGTAGTCCGGCTGCTGAGGAACAGCGAACAGCTGGGCCTCAAAGGGGGGGTCTTTGTGAGTTCTGGTGCTGTAGAACTCTCCCTATAAATAAAGGTGAGAAAATAATCGATCAAAAGCTGTTAATCAAGATTTTGTGTTAATTTGTCTTTTCATATGATTTGAATTCAGGAATTTTGTCCAACTGCATGAACATTTGTTTTTTGCTTTTGTTTTTTTTTGTCCATAAACCCTGTGATGGATTACTATGAAGGTGGTTTGGGGGTTAATCATACATCAAGTATGTAACTGTGAGAATTTGGAATGGGTAAATTTCACAATGCATTCTTTTTTACTGGAATTTGGAAAAGGATTAAATTTAATTACAGTAAAAGGACTGTTTAGGAATGCGCTAAATTCTTCCACTGTTATTTTTTTTCAAAGAAGTGAAATTTGTGTTCAAAGAAGTGAAAGAGATGAGGTGGCCAGTTGTCAGGGGAAATGAAACCATTCAAGAATGTACTTTTACATGTTTTGCTTACCTTAAAACCCAAATTCAGACTTGATGTACTGACATCAGGTAAGCCAGTGAGAGGGAGCTCAAGAGTAACATATTGATCCACATCAAACGAAACTAACCAGAATAGAAATAATAGGTCAACTCACTAATCTGTTTATTAGAATTTTGACTGATGTTTTACTTTTGACTAAACCTGAAGACACTTTTGACTTCTGTAACTGATTTCAATTGTACAATTTTATTTTATTTCAGGCCCCTCAGAAGAGTGCTTCAGTACCGTTCATGGCCTCCAGGTGGTGCTCCATGTTGATAATGAATTCCTTCACTCCAGAGCAGATCTGTGGTGAAAACAGTTCTTTATCTGAAATTCATATAGAATAGATCAAGCCTCCACGTGTATGTGTATCAAAAATAGAGAGAGAAACACTCACTCTGCCCTCTATTTTGCTCCTGATTTGCTCTTTGTAATGGTTCACAGCATGTTGGAAGATCCAAGCACTGACAAATGAAAATACAGGGCTTATACTTCGACATTGTGTCGGGACTTCATCCTTTTCCCCCTTGTTTCTAATTTACCTGATTCCTCCGTTGACCTGTAAGTCCACATCTCCAACATTAGCGTCACAGCTGACACAGGCGATGGACAAATGTCCATCAGCATCTTTCCCCAACTTCAACACAGAGGTCACAGCCACACCAAACACAGCAATGTTGAATGATCCTGTGCTCTCTCTAGACACGCAGCGAACAGACAAAGTCAGGCCAGGTTGGTGGACATATTCAGAGAACCTGCTGCAGTAAGGGATGCCTGCACTAAAGAGTAATTAAGATGCATTGGATGTTCTTGTTGGAAATAAGAAATCTCTCATCGCTCATTGATTTGCAATAATTAACTAGTTTAAACTGACTCCGTTTAATTTGGGATAACATACAGGCACATCAATTCCATTTTAAATGTATTGATGTACCAAATGACCTTTCACATATATGAAAGAATGAATTATAGACAAAATAGTAATGGAGACTCCTCCTTTAATACATAAATGACATTAGACAAGCAAACATCACAGCAGCCGTAGTGAACTTGGGAACCTCAGAGAAATAAGTTCTTTGATGTTGTGATAACATCTTGCCCGGTATGTCGCAAAATATTCCTTGTTTATTTTGTTTTCCACTCTCTTAATTAATCATCTTTCTTTCATTCAGAGTAAAGCTAAAAATCATTAACATCACTTCTACTCTGATAACTTTTCTATAGTACCTGTTATGGAAGCTAACTGATGGAAGATCAAACCGGAAATGAGTATTGTTGGGGGGTGGCAGGCTTTTTCCACGCAAGATACTGCCATTGTCTTTGTGCTTCTGCTCGACAGGTGGGGAACAATTATCGAAGTCAGGAAATCCAAAGGCTTGGAAATCCCGCGTCCACTTCAGCAACTACAGCACAATTTGGACTGGAAATTCTATATGGCCTATCTGCCACTCTCTCCCTCTCTCTGTCTCTCACTCTTTTCCTTGCCCTCTCTCTATCCCCAGTATATTTCCTTTCCCACCCAACCAGTCAAGGTGGGCGGTCTGGGTCCTGCCCAGAGTTTCTTCCTCAATGAGGGAGTTTTATCCTTCCACTGTTACTTATACTTGCCCTGGAGGGTTTTGTTGGTTTCTGTTGGGTTCTGTTGGGTTTCACTGCGACAAACCTATTTGGGATAGGCTCCTCTCTCTCCCACTAGAGAGGTTCTTTTGTGTGTTTTTTTACTGCCTATGGGTCTGAGAGGATTGTAATTTCATCTGTGCTGTATGTCATATATGGTACATTTGACAATAAAGTTGACTGACTTCAACTTTGAACTTGTGTAGAAATAAGTGAAGACTCACATTAATAAATATTGTGTCATCCATGAGCCGGTCATTGCAACGCTGAGGCCAGAGATGGATGTCTTGAATCCTGTGACGTTCTGATCAAACTCAACAAACGGCTCTGGAAAGTCACACTTTGTTATGGTGGTGCTGGAGGACACAAGAAGAGCAAAGACCAAAGTAAGAGTCATGATCTGAGTTCTGGGAAGAACTCTGAATGAACTAAATCAAAAGTATGGTCAGCAGCAGTCATTACTCTGAAGCATTACCATGTTAGCATGTAATGCTATCCTAAAACGTTACCCTGTTTGCGTGTAGTGCTGCCTTGACACATTACCCTGTTAGTGTGTAGTGCTATCCTGACACGTTACCCTGTTAGCGTGTAGTGCTATCCTGACACATTACCCTGTTAGCGTGTAGTGCTATCCTGACATATTACCCTGTTAGCGTGTAGTGCTACCCTGACACATTACCCTGTTAGCATGTAATGCTATCCTGACACATTACCCCTTTAGGATTTAGTGCTATCCTGACTCATTACCCTGTTAGCATGTAGTGCTACCCTGAAACATTACCCTGTTAGCATGTAGTGCTATCTTGACACATTACCCCTTTAGGATTTAGTGCTATCCTGACTTATTACCCTGTTAGCATGTAGTGCTATCCTGAAACATTACCCTGTTAGCATGTAGTGCTATCCTGAAACATTACCTTGTTAGCGTGTAGTGCTACCCTGACACATTACCCTGTTAGCATGTAATGCTATCTTGACACATTACCCCTTTAGGATTTAGTGCTATCCTGACTTATTACCCTGTTAGCATGTAGTGCTATCCTGAAACATTACCCTGTTAGCATGTAGTGCTATCCTGAAACATTACCTTGTTAGCGTGTAGTGCTATCCTGAAACATTACCCTGTTAGCGTGTAGTGCTACCCTGGCACATTACCCTGTTAGCGTGTACTGCTATCCTGAAACATTACCCTGTTAGCATGTAGTACTACCCTGAAACATTACCCTGTTAGCATGTAGTGCTATCTTGACACATTACCCCTTTAGGATTTAGTGCTATCCTGACTCATTACCCTGTTAGCATGTAGTGCTATCCTGAAACATTACCCTGTTACCATGTAGTACTATCCTGAAACATTACCCTGTTAGCGTGTAGTGCTACCCTGACACATTACCCTGTTAGCGTGTAGTCCAAGGTGCCAAAGATGCTGATGGGAATTTCACCAATGATGTCAGGGAGGGTGATTAGCCCCAACTTATCTTGAACCCAACCTGCTCCTACATGCTTGCCTGAACAGCACATATAAAGTTTTATCACTTGAAATCATTGAGTCATTATTTTTACTTTAAAAAGGATAAAAGTGTATAATTACACCATCACACATGACCTCACCGTACTGAAGTCCTTTATCAGTCAGAATGAATCGTACAGCAGGGTTTTCTCCACAGGTACAAGAGAGGAAAATGAGCAGGGTTATGAAAGGAGGAAGCATTTTTCTCCCCGGCAGCCTGCTGTGTGCTGAAATATCAAGTTCAGGAATCAAACATTTTAGTCACAAAAAACATGATTAATGATATCATTGGCTTACCTGAAGCACTGCAGAACTGAGTGTATGTGCCGTGAAAGTCAACTTTTGAACACATCTGTCTTCACAGAACACAGCCTGTGTACATTAAGAAGTGAAACTGATATCTAATATCATGGGACCAACTGCTGTTTTTAGCAGAGTAAACGGGAACTATGGTTGCTAAACCGGTAAAGGAAATGTTCATACACTTGAATTTGAATAGATATCTAATAATTATTTTTTTAAAATAAGGTAAGAAAGTGAAAAGTCTCCTATTTGTCAATTCTTTTGCACCTTCAGTTAACAGCAGCTTTAATATGTTCTGTGATCTGTCAGCCAGACATCACAGAACATATTACAGATCACAGAACAGTATCTGTTCTGTTGCTTCTCTCATATTTACATATCTTATCAGGTTTCAACTCCTGTAACCTGTTTTTCAGGCCTCTGCAACAATAAAGTAAATGCTGAAATTGTCAGATTGACTGTAGATCAGCTGAGACACAATATTAAACCCCATGCTAAGAGAAAAGTTTGGGAAGTTTCTGTTATTTCAAGAACGAAGGACTGCAGGAGCAGAAAGGAAAGACAAAGCATCATCATGGACTTCTCAGTCATCCCTGCCTACATTTCAAAGAAACGTTACAATCACCAGCCACAAAATATTTGATTTATTTGTCTCTTAATTCAACAAATACTCTTTGTCTCACACACCAAGATTAGTTCTTTTAAATAACGATTAATAAGTTTAATAGGAAGAGAATATTATCAGACAGACATTTTTCATAAACACGATTACAACCAACTTGCTTGCACTTTGAATTCACTTCATCCAGAATGACATGTGAAATACCAAGAAAACAAATGAACCAACTAGAACTACTGGTAGCATAGGGCTGAAAATAAAACACACAAAAAAAGAAAAAAACTCTTTTACCATTTGGCCTACACAGAAGTAAGTCATGGATTATTTATTCAAAGAATGATGGGTGTCTTGGTTTCTTTTCTCTGAAGTGGGATTACCGATAAATCTACAAACATATTCACTGCATTATTTTCACATATTTCATTCCCCAGATACAAACACGTACACACTCACAGTTATACCCATGGCAGACAATTTCACTGGATCTTCAACAACTTTGCATGAAGACTGATATCTGGACAGGCTCAACACCCACATATTTTTTCACCTCCTTCCATTCGGAGGTTGCCTTCTCTGTCCAGTTCATGAAAAGTGTTCTTGACTGAGTAAACTACTAGACACTATGATTGTAGAGTTAATTATTGCACATTATCACGAAGGCAAAATAAAAAGATGTACATTTCACACAAATAATCCTCCTCATGAGCTTAGATGTCAAAAGGTTTACACGATGCATTGATAAGGTCTGTGTTGTGACAACCGGTGACATTTTAGGACATTGTCCTTCAACAAAGGTCATCTCTGACGATCTCAGTCTTGGATATTGTACTTGAATGCCTCTATGAGCCCTTCAATTGAGTGGATGAAGCCAGATATGGCGCATATGCCTCCAATAACAAAAATGGCAACATCGAAGAAGACGTGGTGCCATTGGAGATTCCTCCACTGGAGTTTAAGGTGGAAGAGGCTTGGCAAGAGGAAACACAGACCAGCACCGGTGAGGCTCCCAGTTAAACCCATAAGTAGTGCAAAATGTGGGACAAAGACAGCCATAAGCAGGGTGAAGACCACTAGGCCAATTCGAAGAGCCAGTCCCCACGATTTCAATTGTCCTCCAGGGCCGTAGCAGTTAGGGAAGAGTGCTCTCCCGCCATCCTGAAACAATGATTTTTCCAAAACCTCAACTGCAGCAAAGAACGGCAGTGGGTAAGAAAGCAACGCTTTGGCGACGAGGAAGATGTTCACCACAGCCCTGATGGTATACGGCAGGTTATCTGTGATGACCTCTTTGGTGGCATCTGCCCATGTCAAGTAGGCCACCAAGGCGAAGAGCCCCTTGAGGACGCAGGCTGCAATGTGAGACCACTCCATCATGCAGTGGAACTCACTGGGCCTCTGCATGTTACCCTCCAGGGAGGGGAGGAAGATCTGGGATGTGTAGCTGAAAACGATGATGCCAATTGAGATTGGGAATTTCTTGACATCAATATAAAACTTGACCTTCTCCCACGCCCACTCACGCGCCCTAGAAAGGCAATAGGCAATCACCAGAACATTGATGACGAAGTGTGCCAGGGTGCAGAGCAAGCTGAACTTGGACACGGCCTTGAGGTTCTTCAGGAATGCGCAGGGCAGGAGCGCGATCGTGGCCACCACAGACCAGGCTTTCTGGGAGACGGGGAAGCCCGGGAAACTGTTGTACATCAGGTTCCCGCTGACCACGACGTAAAGAATGCACGTCATGACCAATTCAATGATCTGAGCCACGTTCACCACGTGGCCGCCCACAGATGGGAAGCGGGGTGCGCAGCAGGCGTTGGCGATGTCAACATAGGAGTCCCTGACGCGCACCTTGATGCCATCCTCGTTGTCCTCGTACAGACACGCAATGAGGATTTTGCCGGTGTAACAGCAAACCACAGCCGCGAAGATAATGAGGAAGAGACCGAGGTATCCGCCATGGAGAATGGCGTACGGCAAGCCGAGGACGAACATGCCCTGCGGACAGAGAAGCGCAGTTGAGTGGTAATGGACGAGGCCCACATCGCAATGACAGGCCGAGCAGCACAGGCATGCAACTAATGTCTCACGCAGCTCATGTCCGGAATAAGACTCAAGAAATAAAATTGTAATACGTTCTGCATTTTCTTTCTTATATTTTTCTTAGCTGGGTCATTTCAACATCACTTTATACAAGCAGGAATTCATTTCTAATTTGCTTCGCTCGTGAAAAAAAAAAATTTTTTTTGACTTGTATATGCTGTAGGTTCAATTAACACTTGAATTAAGGCGTTACAAACACAAAAGAATTTTAATTGGTTGGATTTTTACTTCCATTTGATTTAAACGCCGATAACAACAGAGGTGCATTCAGTAGGACAATCAAAATCCAGCAGGCCCTGCCTGCAGCCCCACTGATAAAGAGATTTGAATAAATACATATAAGAACCGTCGGTTACCATGAAATCACTCATATTCTGCCAATTTATTTATACAGTCTTTAATAAAATCAAAAACTCCACATCATCTTAGCGCCATTATTTAATGCAGCGATTTATTATGACGCTCATCTCTTTTTTTTCACCTATAAATGTGAAAATCTTTAAGGTGACATTTTGCAGGCCTAATCTTAATCCAAGCAGCACATTCAGGATGGATGTAATCCCACAATACCTGAATAGCATTGGTGACGTTCCAGCCAGCTTCCCACGTCGTGATTTTGGGCTTGTCCTCCTCCAGGGACCCTCCTGTCTTGAGGGTCGAGGGCCTCCGACCGGTGCCGTCCCTCTGGTAGTGGCTGTCCCCCTCCATTTCCCCCTCTCCGTTCATGTGCCTCCCGTCCTCCTCTCCCTGGAGGACATTCATTTGCATCCCTTGCCTGTAGTCATAATCCAAGTCGTCGCACTCTGCGAAGCCCAAACCCTCCTCGTCCGTGGCGGCCTGGAAGCCCAGCCGGGCGAACACCCCGCTGACCTTGGCCTGGGATTTGTTGGACACCGTGTGGGCCGCGTTGGTCAGCTTGTTGGTCAGCTTGTGTCGGATGAGGTGAGCCATCTTTATCCGAAAAATATGTCGTTC
>CM023607.1:13785989-13878489 GCA_013358685.1 Antennarius maculatus | reverse complement strand
TGGCCTCTATCAATGAACCGCTTGGTCAAATCTTCTCGTTTCAGGACGTGAAATACCACCCGGATCCCATCTATGAGCTGCCCACGCAGTGCCGAACCCACGCACCGGTACCGATAGTGATCGATAACGGATCTTTTCAGACCCGGGCCGGCTGGGCGGCTCCGGAGGCGGACTTTGACTCCCCGAGGCTGCTGTTTCGGTCGGTGGCGGCGCGCAGCAGAGGCGCTGCCCGCAGCGAGACCCAGATCGGGAACGATATTCCGAACCTGGAGCCGCTGCGGTGGCTGCTGAAGAGCCAGTTCGACCGAAACGTGGTGGTGAATTTCGAGATCCAGGAGCTCATTTTCGATTATGTGTTTTCACACATGGGCGTCGACTCAGAGGTTAGTGGTAGACCGGTGAGAGCGCTGCTGGCGCCGTTACTGCTATCATGACTTCTCTTTTTATGAAAATGGAAGAACTTTTTTCTGTGTCGTCTCAGAAGAAAGTAGAGAGAGTTTCTAAAACCATATAGCGAACAATTGATTTTGTTTCTGTGCTGTCAGAGGATTCTTTTGGACTCTGTCATTAACTCAAAGCTGCATGGGTTTCTGCACATGATCAAGAAACGTGGTCAATCCCATAATTTACTCACTGATCACCTGTTTGGACGTCATTCTGTCCTCTGGTGATCTCAATCCTGTTGACAGTTTGTAAAGTGTTTCTAGGTGGGATGCAAAACCTTTAACCAACTTACTACAAATAAAATAAGGCAGATTTCTTTACGTCAGTTCTGTCTCGGAATCTTACTGACCATAAAGAGTCATAAATATTTTGAATCTCAATTTTATGAATTACATTACTAATGTCAGCCGGTCAGCATGAAAGTGTCTCAAACTGCCTCAGAGGAAATGGTTCTATTACCTGTAATGTTCTATTTGTATAATTCACCAGATGTTCTATAGAAAGAGTTCAGATCATCAAATATTCCATTAATGTTGTCGTATAATAATCTCCCATTACTGTTTTATATGTAACGCCAGCCACTAATCAGATGATCAGTCACTGTTACTTACCTCTTCTCTGCTTTTACAGGGCAGAGTTGAATATCCCATTGTGCTGACTGAGGCTCCCTGTAACCCGCTGCACTGTCGGCAGATGATGTCGGAGCTGCTGTTTGAGTGCTATAACGTCCCGTATGTCTCCTATGGTGTGGACAGCTTGTACAGTTTCTACCACAACAACATGCAGCGGAACGTCCAGCCTCCACATACTGGCATCGTTCTGTCCTCAGGATACCATTGCTCACACATTCTGCCAGTTATCAACAGCAAGTGAGAGTTCCTTTGTTCCGCTCGTCCTTTCAAAGTTGATTTTATAGCAATTTGCGGTTGTTTTGAATTCTATTAATATCATCATGCTTGCATTTTACACCTCTGGTTTTCCTGAATTTAAATTTTTAACTTGCTTTTCCTTCAGGTTGGATGCAGCGAACTGTAAGCGTGTGAATGTCGCTGGGAGTCAGGCAGCGTTCTACCTGCAGCGTCTACTACAGCTGAAATATCCAGGCCACCTTGCTGCCATCACACTTAGCCGCGTGGAGGAGCTGCTGCACGAACACAGTTATACTGCTGTGGATTATCATGAAGGTACAGCATGTCACTTGTTGTGCTCCTCTAGGGAAGCGTAGAACGCAGCCATGAAGCAGAGAATAAACATTAGATTTTCTAAAATTCTCCTTCTGCCTGGTAAATCTAAAGGAGCTAAAAGACAACATGGAGCTGCATGCAGATGCCTCTCCTCCTTTCATCTGAACTTCTTTTTCATTCTCCAAAGAGCTGGAAAAGTGGCGCAGCCCAGAGTTTTATGAGAGGGAGGTTCACCGCATGCAGCTTCCCTACTCTGGAAAGGTTCCGGGTGGGTGTGTGAGTGTGGAAGAGAGGCAGGAGAGACGAGCTCAGCAACTTCGGAGGCTTCAGGAGATCAACGCTCGCCGGCGAGAGGAGAAGCTGCTGCAGGACCAAGAGAGGCTGGACAGGCTCACCGTTGTGCAGGTAAGAGGCCGACTGTCCAGGTTTGACTTTAATAAGCAAAGATGTTTGACTCATTTATATCTACTAATTATAAGGAAGCAACCAGAACAAGACCAACTAATATTCAAAGGGATCTACAAGCAAACCTTTAGACATCGAACAAATTGGAATTCAACCAAAAAATTCGGAATTTTTTTGTCTTCAAAGTCGAACAAAATTTGGAAGTCGAGCGCGAAACAAATGCAGTAACATCCATCCTCCTCTCCCTCTCCCACATTCACGTATGCCAACTACTCGCCACCACAAAGGTAAAAATTCTTATCTTTATTGTTCTTATGCTTTAATTGTAATGTACTTTTTATTTTAGTTTACTGTATTTAGTTTACTGTATTACTGCGTTCCATTGCCTATGGTACGAGTTACGGTACTGTAAACTTCTGTCCAAAAGACGACGGTAACTCGTACCTTAGGCTAACCTGATTACGTCAATGTTGTTTTTTTCTTTCTTTCTCGTGTTTGCCCCTTTCTTTTACATTTCTTTGATATGTTTCATTACTATACAATTTGACGTACTGTATAAACGACAGTATGAAATAACATATAGTACGCGGATACAGCGGCAGAAAATGGATGGATATTATGTTGAAAAAAGGTAGTTTTCTAGCATCTTGGAACAGATTAAGACCATTTACATTATTTGTAATGGGAAAAATGTATTTGGAATTCGAACAAATCGTATTCGAACAGCCTTCCGGAACGAATTGTGGTCGGAAACCAAGGTTTGCCTATATTTTGATTCTGAAACACAACTGGTGTTTACTGCACAGTGACCGGAGGTGTTTGCACATGCAGGAACTGCTGGAGGACGGTCTGTTGGATCAGTTTCACAAGAACCTTGTGGAGCTCAACATGGACTCCGCTGAAGAACTGCAGTCATACATCAACAAATTGCAGCTGGCTGTGGAGCAAGGCAGACAGAAACTGCTGCACAGTGATGGAGCAGAAATCAGGACAGAGGTGAGTGTTACTCCACCTACCACATCTACGTTTCCCGTTAAACGTAAAAGTTGTTTGTCTAATAAAAAAATAGAATGTAATACTTACTGTATAGAAGTTTATAAGACGTGTTTCTATCCATGCACTTCACTATCAGCTCCTAATGGTACCAGTGTGGCAAAGTTATCAAACTAGACTGGATTCTCCAGACATTTAATGACAAGGGATGATCATCTTTCTGGAGGAGCCAGTGAGCTGAGGTCGTATTCAGATGTACTCAGTGATGTAGGACTATGTCATTACTGTGAATGTGCTACCAGGCTCTCCAGGGCCATCCTTGTTTGCTGCAGTGGATGTTCTGCAGCCGACATGAAGCCTGAGGCTGTTCTGTTGCTCTCTGCCAGGTGTCTGAGCTCGAGCAGCCATTGGACGAGGGAGACGGGGTGGCACTGATGGATCCTGATTTCCCTGAGGACACGCTTCCAGAAAAATCTGCTAATGTGACACAGGTAGTGACATATAGACACGGGAAACTCCCAGACAGATATTTAGATACTCATTAGTGCCATGCAGGAATTATCTTCCGGCTTAACATTCAGTGAGAAAACTTTTTGTCGAGAATGATGTTGTTGGAGTTAAACTAGCTAACTTTGGTCACAAGCTTAAAGATGTGGTTTAATGCTTGCTGCATGTTGAAGTGAATGAAGAATAACTTTGATCCTCAGCCCGTGTTCAACATGGCAGAGTACCACCAGTTGTTTGTGGGAACGGAGCGACTACGTTGTCCTGAAATCCTGTTCCAGCCTTCATCGACTGGAGAGGACCAAATGGGCCTCATGGAGACGCTGCAGTACGTCCTGGCCAGGTAACGACACGAGAGGAGCTCTCAATAACGACAAGCCTCTCATACGCATTACACAAACACACATGGGGAGAATACTCTCATACAGACTTTCAGAAGAATAATGCAGTTAATTAAATATCGATGTTGCAATGCCTTCCTCATGTCTTCCATATCACATGCAGGTACACTCCAGAGCAGCAGGAGGCGCTGGTGAGCAATGTGTTTTTGACAGGAGGGAACATGCAGTATCCCGGAATGAAGGAACGAGTGGAGCGAGAGCTGCTGACTATGAGGCCGTTCCAGTCGCACTTCAAGGTCGTCAATCTTGAAACTCTTTTATCGATAATCCCCACAAACTGAAGTTAGGAGACATGCAGACCCGAAAGTTGACCAATAAAAACAGATCTTGTAGTTTTGCTAAATGATCAGATGTCATACAAGTGATGGAGATTATCAATTTGTAATCTCAAAGATGTTCTTGACTGACTCATTTTCAGGTTACCATGGCATCACGGCCGGCCCTGGATGCCTGGTACGGGGCAAGAGACTGGGCCTTGGAGAATCTGCCTCCAAGTGGTGGAGGAGTGGAAGAAGGGTGGATCAGCAGACAGGACTACGAGGAGAAAGGGGGCGAGTACCTGAGTGAGCACCGTGCCTCAAATGTCTTCATTCCCATGAAAATTGCCCGACTTGCCCGCCCCACCGAGCTGCCTGTTTCAACACAAACATCAGCTGGAGCATCGGCCGTGTTCTCCACAGTTGAATCCACTCTGGCCCCCTCCTGTTCAGCTGCTGCCCCTGCTGAGGTTTCCATGGTTATCTCCTGAAGTTGGATCTCAGATATTCCAAGTGGTTTTGTTTTGTTCTCCTTTGAATCCTGGCTGGAGCTGAAAATGAAACTAAATACAATTTATGTTCATCATGACTGTTCATATTGAATGGTGGTTAATCTAATGATGTTATAAGGTCTGCTAAGAATATTTAATGTATTTTTATGTAAATAGAGTTTGTTGTATAAATATATTTTAATGTCTTGATAGACGCTGTTTTCTTGTGATTCAATGAAAAGCTGAAACATGTAGAAACTGTTCGATGTCAAACAGAGACTTTACTTTTTTAATACTGTACATGTTTTTTTCTTTCCCCTAACATCACTTTGAGTTAAAGGGTCACTGGATTTATATTACAATTATGCACACAAACATGCACAGAACAGTACATAACTTACCTGTAATTGAATCTACATTTGCAGACGGTGTGGTTTAATTGTTTATGTAGTATAACATAATTTAGTTTGCGGGCTTTGAAATTTTTCAGCAAAAGCATTTTTCAGAAATAGTGTCTAGGATATTTACTAAGATAAAAGTCCATAGATTTACAGCATCTTCATCTTTCTGTTAATTGACTAATCAATAATCTATCCACAGTGAAAATTAGTTTTAATTTAGAAAAATCTTAATGTGTGAGGGACTGAGCCAGAGCTACTAATATCCCAAAAATAAACCCAAAATGATAAATAAATAATGACCTAACTCAAAACCTAACTTGCCTGCCAAATTGTTTTTAATATAAAAGTTGGTGAATTCATTGTAGCTCACAATTATATACTGTATTGCATTATAGATTTCCGCCACTAGGTGGGACAGTTCAATTCAAAATATGGTTTTCCTTTGTAATGACTGGACTGAAATCTGCATATGCACAAATATGACTTTCTGCACAATATAAAAGTATTTTTACAAAAAGTTTTTTCATTTTTACTGAAAGCGTTAGTTTTCAACTTTCACAGAGAATCTGGGTTTGTCTGAACTCCTGGCATTAGAGAGGGACACATATCCTGACCTGACAAACCCACAGAATCCAGGCAGATACTTGTTCTACACACACCTGTAAACTGCGCAGTCCAGTTTTCACATCAAATGCACTCCCTCTGCTAACGTGTTTACTCTCAGGGGTGTGATCTGTGCTGCTCTGCTCCATGTTGGTCAACATTAAACACAGCAGACCACTGCAAATTAATAGCATTATGTTGTGTTACCAACAGAGCGGCAGCTCAAAGTGAAAATCCTGCAACAAATTGTCCTGCTTCTGCTCAAGTAGCACACACACACACACACACACGCACACACACCATATGTAGGTCTAGGGCAGAATGGGGCTAATCAGACTCGGAGCAGGCCTATAAGTAATTGGCTCAAATTTAACAAGGGAGATTAAAGAGGATAAACATGGCAGTGTTTCATGCATAAAAGCATATTAGCTGAAGTTATTTGTATGCCTACTTTATATTCCAACAAAACATTTCACAATATTACTTAGAGAACTGTTGGTGCATAATTAAAACATAGTTCATAGTCATTGTGTTCAGGTAATTGTGTCTTTCTTGGTTTTCTACACATGTAAACAATGACTAGGCTGATTTGATATTTATGTGCAACTTATTTGATATAAACATATAATATGCTTATGATCGGTGATTTTGAAAGTAGTTTAGTCATTAAGTTTAGTAAGTTTCTCTTCATCTGTGTTCATACCTACTTTGCATACATTGTCACTGCTGCAAATGTCAGGGATACAAAAGTTGAGTTTACTGCTAGGACCAATAAAAATCATCATTAGGTCAGGGTTATAAATAAATTCTCTACCAAACAAGTCAAGAAATACTGTGCACATTTTGTGTATTTTTATACAACCCAGTGTTGAATTGGACCCTGTTTGTGCCACAGAGTGTACGAACGTCCAATTAGGAGGATTTATGTGTGTTACAGTTGAGCAGGAGCGCCAGGCAGGACTGAGCTCATGTCACACAGTCCTGAGGATAAAATAAGGACCCAGAGCCGGAGGTGTTGCAGATGCACACTGAGTTTTAATAATCACTGTTCAATATGATTTATATTCAGGATTAAAATATGATTCTATCTCAGATTAAAAATTACTTGAGAGAAGTTCTACAGTGCATGGAACAGTTAGCTGAGAAAACCACCAGGAGCTCACTTTTGGCCATGCAGGACATCCACATCAGGAGATGCAGAACCTGGACTGTCCATATCCAGAAAGGTCTTTAGCCAGGGAATCGTCTTCACCTACGAAGACCAAGACAGAGAGGCTTAGGGTAAGTTTCACCTGCAGGCCACAAGACTTCTCCATGCTGTTTTCTTTACAAAGGCTTATCCTTCACTGAATGAACAAGAAGAAACAAGTCGGACATGTATGACAGCATGAGATGAATAAAAACCCTAAACCTTGAACCATCATAATTATTTCATCATCATACCTTTTCTTAATGTTCATTCTAAAGACCAGTTTCAGGGATCAGTTGTAACACCATTCTAAACTGAGTGTTTCCAATAGAAACGTAATTACTGCAGTTATTGTTGCTGGTTAGGAGTTTAGATTTTCAGTAATCATGAAAACAACACTGTAATAGTTTCAGAGGGTGCTGCGTGTCTATGTCCTCATGCATTGAATCCCCAAGAAGAGGAACAATTATCCAGAAGGAGGTCAACATGTTAGTTGGGATTCAAACAATAAATCCAGAAGCAAATATGGCAATGATATGACTCCCATGAACACACACAAACTAATGATCACTGATATAAATTTAATAAGATTTGATGCTTTCTTAGATAGTTTGTCATGTTGTTGTTTTTTTGTTAAAATTTCTATTTCTCATTTTGAATTTACAGACACCTTTGTTTTCAGAAAAATTTGAAAAGGCCTAAATTAAATGTATTTATTTGACCTTCAAATGACACTGAAGTGGGATGAATAAAGAAAAAAGGCATCAAAACCACGAGGAGATAATGTCTCTGAACCACAAACACCTTTTGAGTTGAAGATTGCCTGGAATAGGTTTTTGTCCGTAAACCTAAATTTTGAAAATATATCAAAAGACATCCAGCTGCTGTAGGTCTTTTTAAAAAAAAAACAAAAGCTGAGTCACAACACTTCCAGACTCTGTTAGTGTGTTTCTTAGTGATTGCTGACTGCTCTTTAACAAAAAAGCCAACATGATGATTATAACACAAAACTGAGTTTTAGAACATAAATCATTAACCATCAAAAAAATAAAAAATGCTCCACAAAACAACAACATACTTCTCTGCAAATCCAACAGTTCTGGGTTCATTATTTGTTATTTGTCTCATTGTTTTCAGTGGCAGCAACACTCCAGCCTCAAACAGCCGCATCCCTATGTGTGAGTCTTTGTCAATGTAGATATCAGTTGATTCTTTTACACTTTCTATTTTTCTGTCATGTGCAGTGTCATTACGTTTCATTTACATGAGCTGGACACACATATTAGCCCATTGACCTTTGCCAGGATACAGTGTTTATATACTTTTCCATCTCCTCCAGTCGGCTCCCAAAGGACCGAGAATTTTTCAGTGAAGGAAACAAACTGATGGAGCCCCACGATACCAACATCAGCCAAGTCTGCCCTGGACAATAGTCAACATCACATAATCATCTGAGGAGGAACTGCTCCATAGTGTCCAGCTCAGGCTAAACACGCCAACAGAAGAACAGAAGTAGCTGTAATCAGATGCAAATGACCTTGTTCTCCTCCTCTTCTTCCTCCCACTCCTCCTTCCTCCTCCTGCAGAGAGCAACAGGTCCAAATTCTATCTGCGCGCAGTTGTGAAAATCTTTTGGCTGCTGATAACCAGGACCTGGAAGACCGAATCAGTGTCCATCTCACAGGCTGCTTTGACACATCTGAAATGATTTTTCGGATATTAGCAGGTCAGGTTAAGAGGTACCCAAGCGTAAGTAATCTCTATTTCTAGCATTTATGTTGCTTTTTTACACTTAAATGTGCGGACAGCACTTTGTTACCATATGCAAAGACAATTTATTAAATGTCTAGTGTTGGTAAATAAATGGCTTAAAAGTTTTGTCTGATCTTATTTTAATTCTGAATGGATCCAGTAGATGGGTCATGTAACAGATGCATAAAGATGCACACCTTAATGAACATGGCCTGGTGTAAATGTTTCCCTTTAGTACCACTGAATATTCCTCTTTGGCTGCTGCAAAGACCTGGTCATAAGAACTGGGACAACTGGGAAATCACACACTAGTCCTATCATTAAAAGTGTGTAACAAAATCAAAGTTTCTATTGTTTGGTGTAAAAGAATCCAAATAGTTCTGACTCTTGGTGGATCACTATGAAGACCTCAGTCTTCATTTCTGAATACTTAGTACTTTAAAATTCAAGTTAATGCATCTTCGCTGACATCCTTATTTTTTTACACAGAAAACTGACAACATGTTACTTGCTAAAGTAAAATAAAGTAAAAAATCTGACTTGTTCCTACAGGGGACAGAATTATTTCTACACTTTTAAGCAGGTCTGCTGTCAGAGAGTGAACTTGTCTTTGGACTCCCAGGAGAATTAGAGGGAGGGAGGAAAACCCTGTGAGACTCTACAGCTCCTTGATAAGACTGATTATCCTGACAGACGGAAAGGCAGGACACACACACACGCACGCACACACACACACACACGCACACACACAAAATGTGTGGCGACACGGAGGATCTTCAAATTTGGATGATGTTATAATTGAAATAATATTACAACCTGCATAGAATCCTCTGTAAAGAAACCAGATGATGGTAGAAAAAACGGAATAATAATATGTTGAGAAGATTATTATTTCAAATAAAAATGCAAAAATAAGTTATTAAATAGCATAACAAACATGCTAATAGAATGACAGTGTTGGAGTTTAACCCTAACCCTGTGATTGCTTTCTATAATGGAATGTTTTATAGTATGACTTGACACATTCAGGGTAATGGTATGTTTGACACGTTCGTCTTGGTCCATTTGAACAATAGAAATAAGGTATTAAAGTTGTTTCTGAAATTTTTGAGAATTGAAATATATACATACAGTATATATATGGGGGACGGCAGTGGCTCAGTGGTAGAGCGTGCGGTACAGCAGGTCGTCCAATGTTTCAAAGATCGGCGGTTCGATTCCTGCTCCCGCCAAAAAAAAATAGGAGGTGAGCAGGAGGTGAGCTGACACCTCCCACTGTCACCTCTGGAGCACTGCTGAGGCACCCTTGAACAAGGCACCGTCCCCCCTTACAAGTTGCTCATTTGGGCACACCACGAAGGAGCTGCCCGCCACTCTACCTCTTCTACATGCGTACAGGCCCCCTTATGTGTGTGTTTGTGTTCAGGGCCTGTGCACACATTAATATACATGACTCAAAACTAACTAGAGTGCGCCACTGATTTCCCTGTGGGGATTAAAATCAGTATACAAAATTAAATTTAAAAAATTTAAAAAATAGATACATACTGTGTGTGTGTGTGTGTGTGTATTGTATATAATGTATAAATATACTCTAAATATCTTCTTCTTTACCTTTCGGCTTTTCGCTTCAGAAGTCACCACAGCGAATCAATTACCTCCATCTAACCCTGTCCTTTGCATCCTCTTCTCTCACACCAACTACCTTCATGTCCTCTTTCACTACATCCATAAACCTCCTCTTTGGTCTTCCTCTAGGCCTCCTGCCTGCCAGTTCAAACTCAGCATCCTTCTACCAATATATTCACTATCTCTCCTCTGGACATGTCCAAACCATCTCAGTCTGGCCTCTCTGACTTTATCTCCAAAACCTCTAACATGTGCTGTCCCTCTGATGTACTCATTCCTGATCCTATCCTTCCTGGTCACTCCCAGAGAGAACCTCAGCATCTTCATCTCTGCTACCTCCAGCTCTGCCTCCTGTCTTTTCCTCAGTGACGCTGTCTCTAGACCAAACAACATTACTGGTCTCACCACAGTTTTGCACACCTTTCCTTTCATTTTAGCTGAAAAGGAAAAGAAGAAGATGTATGTATAGTTCTGTTACATCTGTGATGCTCATTATTGCATCGTGAGGCCACCAATTAATCTTCATAATAATTTGTAGACAAGAAGTGTCAAATAAATGATGCATCTGGTCCAAAATCAGCCACAGGAAACATTAACTACTTCACTACTTCACTACCCATTTCATGTAAATCGCCTCAATTTCAAATTAGTCAGAATACGTAATAACTTTCCGCTGGTTTCATTGTTGATGAGTGACACATGATTCAGAGAAGATTTTCCTGCAGTTGAATAACAATAGAAAAATGCTGCATCTGCCCTTTTTAAAAGTTTTTCAGCTGACGGAGGCTGATGCAAAGCAGAGAATATGTTTCTCTTTTCTATCATAATAAGGACTCAATTTCATCCCCCATCAATAAGGCCTAGGTTAGCCAGTATTGGCTAGTTTGGTGAGCAGCAAGCTAAGGTGAATAGAGATGCCTTCTTGGTTAAATCACATGTCTGTCAAAATATCATCAGTTCAGCAGAATAAGTGCAAAGTGGAGGAGCCAGATTCAAACACAAAGTAGAACCAATGCAGTCAGAGACTGCAACAACCCGCGACACCCCTGAATTCAAAATTTTACTCTGACTTATTTGCGTAGGTCAAAGATCAAAGGTAGTGCTCTGACCTACTTTCATAGATCAAAGCATACTTGCCCTCTACCTCGTCTTTCTATCTTCCTGAGTGTACAAAAGTTGAGATTTGACCTTGACCTAGTTTACTCAAGGTCGAGGTCATCATCTCATTTTCATCCCCTTTGCTGCCCGAGCAATACCAATGATAATGATAATCCCAATACCAATGATAACACTGGAAGATTTGACTTGTAGTTCAAAGAAAAACCAGAAACCTGAGGTGGGAGCTCAAAGACCGAATCCACAGAGAACTTGGGAACGAAGTCAAGATCAAACAACAAAAGAAAAAGACACAAGGAAAGAAAACAGCAACAAAAAAAAAGAAGAGGAACTGAAGTGTTAGACCAGCAACAGGAATCACAAATGTTAAATAAAATACGACTGAAATCATTGAATGTTCTGATGATCTCCCTCTTTCAGCTCATCCCCCAGGTCATCTTCATCTGTTTGGGAATGGGTGGAGCAGGTCTGTATTTAGCCCGTCTGGCCAAAGGACCCCACGTCACGTAAGGAGCTTCTCATTGTGAACTCTTTCACCTGTTGCTCAAGAAAACCAGGGATTTGTTTGTAGATGTTCTGTATCCCTGGTTTACATATCAGTTCCATCTTTGTATCACAATCATATTACAGTTTAAAAAAAAATTAAAGGCCCGTACAGGAAACCCACACTTTGAGCATCATTAGTGATAAAAAACAACAACTGAACAAATGATTTCTGACTGAGTAAACCTCCACTTGTGATTCAGTCCTGGAATCGATTGAATCATAACAAAGTATGCTGACAGCAGAAAAGTACTTTTAAATCTCTGATTCAGGTTCTTTTTTTTGGATTCGTTCTGGCAGCTGCTTGCTTTCATTTCCCCCTCAAACTGCCTCCCGCCTTCACTGCCTCTTCCCCTGCTGCTATCAAAACTATTGGTTTAACCTTAAAGATGTTCCAATAAAAGCAGAAACAGTGAAGGGGTTCACATGGAGGTGCACAAGCTTTTCTCTGTCTCTTTGCAACGCTGACTGTTTCTAGATCTGGTTAATGTGCTGTATTCGTATATTTCAGCTGGTGACCAGTGGTCTTACAGCCTGTGTGGTCTTTTGCAAGTGAGGTTTGAAAGAAGAGCTTCATGATTAAAATATTCCTGAACCATTCTAATTCATGGCTGCTTGTGTGTTTAGCTGGGACAGGACCAATAACCCTGAGCCTTGGAATAAACTTGACCCCACATACCAGTACAAGGTAAAACAGCAAACTGCACATCCGTATAAATTCACTGATAGGAGACATTGTCATGTCATCTTTACTTTCCTCTCCAGTTTGTAGCCATCACCACAGACTACAAAACCCTGAAGAAGGATGGACCCGAGTTCTGATTCTTTCTCTTCTCACAAAGCAAAGTGGAAAAATAACAGAAAATCAGGATTTAGGGTCAGACCCCCCTCTCCCTTGGAAATCCTCACTGCAGGTGGATGTGAACTGGACCCAGCAGGGTCTCTGTGTGATATTTGCAAAGCAACTGGTGATCACATGCAGCTAGATCGCCACAACAAAAAGATGATACTGCAAGTGTCTGCAAACCATGGATGTGTCCGTATTGTGTGTGCTTGTTTCTTATACGTTATACATTAAATGTACACAATAAAAAAAGTACTGCAAATAACAGAAAACGAACTGACAGCTCTTTAATGTTTATTGGTTACGTTCATGAAGTGAGTGACTGAAAACTACCTAGAAATCACAGACTGCAATGCCCTGCTGCACCTAGTAGTAGTAATAGTATGTGTATGTATATATGTATGTGTGCACACACACACACACACACACACACACACACACACACACACACACACACACACACACACACACACACACACACACACACACACACACACACACATTGAACCTTGTGGCATATTAATAACACATTAATAACATTACTAAAATAAAGATTTAATACTAATGTAATGATATTGATTTATTTAATCTATTATTTCCACAGGTAAAGAGTGTATCAGCCCAGTTGGCCATTATGTAGAACACAAGAACAGAAATAAATACTGTATGTTTAATATTTGTTGTCATGTGTTGTATGTTTCGTACACTTACGTGTTTTCTTGCTATGCTATGAATCTTCAAAATTCAGGGAGTAAGTACGAGCGGTCAGATGGACAGACAGAATGATGGACAGATGGACAGACAGGTGAGTTCCTCAAACACCTGCATGGAACCGAGTCAGATAGAGATCTTGTTCCACATGCAGCGATAAAAATACAATCAGTGACTGATGGAACACATCATCTGCTGGCAGGGCTGCTGTCAGTCTGCTGCCTGATTGCTCCATCTACCAGCACATTAAGTAGTGTGTGGTAGTGTGTGTGTGTGTGTGCACCAGTTTGTTTGACAGCAGCCCTTTAATTGTTTGATCAGCTACAGCAGTGGCAGATGCTGAGCAGAGCACACACACACACACACACACACACACACACACACACACACACACACACACACACACACACACACACACACACACACACACACACACACACACACACACACACACACACACACACATTTTAACATCGTATGGACTTTCCAAAGTGACTTACAGCAGCTGCTGAGGTGAATCAGATCAGTGTCTTGACATTTCACACTTATAAGAGTAAAATGCAGCCATATTTTTTGACTGCTCATGATATTCAAATCAAACTATATGTGATGGAGGGAGCAGCTAGCGATTTGAATTTTCTTCTCTTCTCAAAGATTATTTAAGTGAAATTCAACATAAAAATCTGATCCAACATTTGCATTTATGACACCTGGCAACAAATCAGATACGTATATTTATCACACTAAATGTTGATATGCAGTGTTTTTCCCTCCAAGTATTTTCCACAGTGGTATCCGACTTCTGAAGGATCATTAAAGATGAACTATTAATTCATGAACAGATTTTGCTCAGTGAAGCTGTTCTTCTTCCTCTTGAGGAATCCTCAGACTTGTCTTTTAATCATTATAACAGGACAGATATAAGATGATGGAACATGAGGGATCGTTTGACTTCCCTCAGAGGATATCATAACCTTTAACGTAAACATGGAAGCAGTTGTCAGGTCATGAGAAGGGAGCAAAGAGATGAGTTTTTATTTATTGTGTGATGCTCCTTGTGTGTGAATGCCTGTGTTTGTGTTTCCCTGACCTTTGACGTGCGATACAGCTGGTCAGTCTGTGAAGAGGGGACACATTCCTCTCGTACAATTTGAAGCAATAAGCTTCAACTAGAAATTTGGAGGACAGCCTGAAAAGCAGAGTTGGACACAGAGATGTGAGACAGAAAACAAAAGGCCATTCAGGTCTTTTGTTTTGGAGCACTAAATATTTAGTGCTCCAATAGGCTGCAGCTTGGCTGACACCGCATGGTGGAAAGCTTGTTTTGTGTTGCTTCAAAACTTCAGAGAACATCTCTTTCAAAATAAAGAATAAATGCACAAAAATAATCTCACAACACAGTTCAAACTGTAGAAGAAGCTTTTTCTTATCTGGAAGTATAAAGCTCTGATCATGGTAATCCAAGTGAGTACATGATGCATTATATAATGAGAGGGTGATATAAAGAGAGAGTAAAATAAAAATGATGAAAAGTCTTTGTTCGCAGCAGATTATTCTTCATGCGATAAAGAACGTTTTAATTTCAGCTCAAATAAGAATCCAAGCAGCCTGCAAGGGAGAATAATCTAAAACTCAAAACAAGTCAAATGTTGTTTTTAGGATGTGAAGCTCCTTCTCTTACTGTCCTCCTGTCAAATCTGTCTGAGGATCAATTTTTCTTTTTTTCTACTCGACCGAGGAAGGAAATGCCAACAGATTCAAACATTTCAGTGTTTATAGAGTCAGTAGAGTCTCCTCCCTCCTTCGTCTGCAAACATAAATCAACTGGCTGCCGAACAATCAAATGTGAACGTTATAGAGATGATGTAACATCCACCAGGACAACCGACTAGAGAAGATTCAGGATCATTTAATAGCTTTACGAGGAACTGGATATGCATTCTGCATTGCTCACAAATCCTGTATAACACATGATGAAGGTAGAGAAAGTGACACCAGTATATTTACAAAAAAACAAAACAAAATCATAGCTTGTGTTTTTTATACAGTTTTTTTTGGCTTTGTGAGTCTAAACAGAATAATTCCCAACTGAGGAGCTCAGTTTCCCGGTAACAGAGACAAGTCTGGAATTCATGAAATCTCTAGAAAGAAATTAATGACAAAAAACAAAATGCCTCAAACAGCCAAAGCTTGTCGTGGTTTAGGGAAGCAAATAGTCTGAAAAGTGAAAACAAAGATGTCAACAACTGCTGATATATTAAAGGCAAGACATTTACATTACTGTGAGACATTTTAAGACCACTGTTAGCAGTCTTATTTAAAAGCATCATGATGATCAACCTCATTGTCCACTACGGTGGAAGTAAACGGTTCACTAACAAAATTAATCCTGCTCTATTTGTTTCCGAAAAATGCACGTCTTTACTGTAGTTTTGAAAATACAACAACATCACAAGTCCGTATCTTTCATAAATGATAATAAAAAATAATTACAGTATATAATTATAGGGTGACTGCGTAAAAGCGTCATTCACTTGTCAGGAGGTCAGTGGTTTGAGCCCCAGTCGTCCAGTGTGTGATACTTAAACCCAAACTACTCCCCAGGCGTCCTGAGGGCCGTCTACCGCCCCTCTGGGATCGGCCAAACGCAAAGAACAGATTTCTCACCAGGAGTCAATCAAGCCTTAGAAAAAAAGGAATAAATAAAATGACATGTTGACATTTGACTGTTTTTTACTTACAGCATCTGTCAACAGTTATAATCTATAATTTCTGATTACATCTGTTTTTTACAAAATTATCATTGATGTTCTGTTTGTATGCCAGCCTGTGCTTATGTCCTTCAGAAAGAGATGAAGGTGCAGAGAAGCACAGAAAACAACTGACAGCAGTTTGAAACAACACTTCCATGGCAACATCTAAGGAATCACTCCTGCTTCATTACAGATCTGTTTCATTACACGACTCCACAGAACAACAGATATCAGAGCCCTGTGTGGGTGCTGTCGTCAGCCATCCATGAATCCCAGTCTGCAGAAGGGTCTGGTAAATAGCTCCACCCATTGGCAGAGCTCTGTGATGCAGAACGGCATTCTGGGTTGTCCAGCAGCAGGAATACGAAGCTGGTCAGATGTTCTGTAAGAGGACAGAGGACAGACAACAACAAGGTCTGTCGTTTCAACCTGTTACATAGTGGATGAAAACATTGTGGTTGAGAAGCAAACTGGACATTTTACTTAACTTTTTTAAAAAAGAGACTCACTGGGTTACTGAACTTTCGCCTGAGAAAAATATTTCTTAAAAGACTGTCTAAACTTAAAAGTTTAGACAGTCTGTGCTTCACAATGAACAGCTAAAGTTGCATAAATAATGTAAAATGACCCGGTCCCTTTTGTATAAATATATTAGTAACTATACCAATATTTATTTATAATGGGTAGAATTGGACTATCCCACCTTTTCTTCTGTCATTTCATTTATCTCTTAAATACTGAAGATTACACTCAGCTGCTATCACAGCTAGAAGTCCTGCAACCTAATACAGAATAACATTTCTGGAATAAATCCTCCAACATGCTCAGTTTTGTCAAGGCTGCATTAAAAATGTGCTTTGACAATGTTGAGACTGTAGTTTGTTGTGCTCTGAGATTGTACTGCATCGCTTTGGCAGGTTTTTCTAATCTTATGTCCATCCTACATGAGGTGAAGGTATGAAGGTATGAGGTAAGGTACATGAAGGTATGAAGAGATGATTTAACACACGATTGTTGCATTAAATCTGTCACCTAAGTAAGGGACAACTACGGGTTCGTTTATACAGGCAGCACTCCACCGAAATATCACACAATTCTAAATATTTTAGAGCAATGGTTCAGCTTTTTTTTCTCCAAATTTTATCAAAATTGTAACCCATCATTCTCTTTAGTAAGAAATCCCTTAACAAACAGTATGCCATCAGGTTGTATCACTATAGAACCTAAAATTCTAGATGAACTGAAGTCTACTGAAACCAGAAAGATATCTTCCTCACTCACATTCATTATGATCCGAATCCCTTCATCAATAAAATACTCGTCAACCTTTTCAAAGTCTGCCGCTTTGAACCATGGGGATGTCAAAGTTCCTGTCAAAGAAAGACACATAAAAAGAAGGCAGGAATCAAAAAAAGAGGAATGAAGAACATAATGATAGCTATGGTGAGAGATGTAGATGGAGCGCACATGGAGTTAACAGATTTGACAATCCCGGAAAATCCTGGAAATTTTTCGTAAATTAATTTGAGGACCAAGTCTGAGTTCTCCTGGGGTTAGAGCATTCTTGTCTCTGGGGAAAGTCATCTTGTGTAATGCAGTGCTTCTCAATTATTTTCTGTTACACCACCCCTAGCAAGAAGAAAACAATTCACACCTCCCCACTCTCCGCTGCAGCTACAGTATAAATATCATTTTTCTATAAAATTGCTATAAGTACACCTCTGCATAACACTGTATCCTTATTAACATTAAAGAAAACAAAAAAAAAAGAAATATAGTTCAATTTATAACAAAGATTAATTTTATAAAAAGATATTAAGTGCATCAATTTGCCTGAAATTTAAAAAAAAAAAGACTTTGGTTAAACTTTAAACAACTTTGATCAACTTACTGCACCATTTGAGACTGAAAAATAAATTTTAAAAAATAAATAAATAATAACAAATTCAGTTCGGTAACATTAACTGAGGAGAAAAACACCTGAACCTACAAAACAAAAATGAATAAAACATTTGTGGACATTTCTTTTCTCTTTTTTTCATTAAAATGAGGAAGTCAGGATTAATGGTTACAATGAGCTCGTTTAGGCAGTGATACTGAACTCTCAGCTCCTGCTCAATGTTTCAGCTCCTCTGCTATGGTTTCAGTCAGTCAGTCATTATCTTAACCCGCTGAATCTGCTGATGCGGGTCGCGGGGGAGCCGGTGCCTATCTCGGCAGTCTCAGGGCGTGAGGCAGGGGACACTCCGGGCACGACGCCATTGTACCGCGGAGCCACACAGAGACAAACAACCACTCACACACACATTCACTCCTAGGGTCAATTTGGGACCGGCCAATCAACCTAAAGCACATGCTTTTGGAGGTGGGAGGAAGCCGGAGAACCCGGAGGGAACCCACGCAGACACGGGGAGCGCATGCAAACTCCACACAGAGCGGGACTCGAACCCGGGTCCGCCGTGTTGTGAGGCGACAGCGCTACCCACTGCGCCACCGTGCCGCCCGCTATGGTTTCAGCTCCATCTTATATCATGCAAACAGAGCTCGCTGGTTTACTGAAGCAGCATTCATAAAGTGGGACGATTGTTGGCAATATTCAGCACATTTTCACTGAAAAACTCCAGCGGCTTATCAGCGTGATTGGGGTGTAATGTTTTTAAGTAGCGCCTTAATTTATTAGGCTTCATGCTGTCCGCTGCCAGCATTATTAGACACTGTAAAAACACCGATCTGTAGTCACAGTGAAGCCCAGCGCTACAGATGCTTCTTCATAGATCCTCGTCTTAGTTTTCAGGTGACTTGTTTTTGTCTCATGATCTTCATCTCTCTCTGCCTTTCTTGTCATCCCTATTAAAAATGTTTTCATGTTGTCTCTTGAGGGTTCATTTACAGCACTTCATATCGACTAACCTTACACCTTAGAGCTACTACTCCCTGCACACACCTCACAATGAGAACGCCACTGCTAACTACTATAGTGGATGTGCAATTACACTTTATTCTAGTATAGCAAAAAAAGCATTTTCCCCAGCGTCAACGCACCCTCCCTGACATTGCACTATTTGAGAAGCGCTGGTGTAATGGAACAAGCTCTGCCCCTTCCATTCTAGAAAGTCAAAGGTCCACTAAGACCAGTGGTTGTGTGGTTCACCCTGACAGAGGACATGATAAATCTTCATATGGACCATGACTCGTTTATCATCCCTCTTAATACTGACTTCATCCTCCATTAAAGCGTCAAATGAATCATAAGTTAACTTTTCCAAAGTCATGAGAACAAAATGTAAATATGTTTGGAGCAAATAAGGAAGCAATCCACACGCAACTGTGTTGAGCAATAATGCAAAGTTACAGATTCTAATAAACACAAATGTCTTTTGAGTATCTGCACCCATGAAGAGCATCGGTTCTTTCAGTGCCTGACATCAGGGTGAAACATTTCTTCAGCAGAGCATTAGCCAAGGTCTGGGCAATCAGCAATGCTTGAGTGATGTACTGTTTGAACATTGGTGAGGAAGCCTTCACAGACAGAAATTATACAGAGAAAGACCTCATCAAGACACTCCAGGTGACAAGCAGGGCTCCATAATAAACTACTGAAGGTGTGTTTGTGTTCAGAATATCATCAGGCTTCTAAAAAGAAAGTTCTCTATTTTTTAAGAACTTTTTAGGAATATTTATTACTAAAATTGACATGGTTAACGTGCTGCTGGGAGGCTCCCATGGAAATATGGCAAAGTTCAATTAGACCTGAAGGTCAAAGGTCATCTCCTGACTTTTCTTATCCAAGGATTGCATTCATTCTGTTAACCCTTATTACACTATGAACGCGCCCCCATGTTCAGATCATATGATGTTTTTAAACCATTCGTAACAAATAAAGTCTGTCTCGTGGATTGCTGTGCGCATGTTTGCGTGACAGTATAGATGTGAAACTGTCTTCCGGTTTTTTATTTGGAGCCGGTTGACCCCGGAAAACCGGAGATATGATTGTTTACATTTGATCTAAGACAAGCGGTTCAAATGGCTTCTTTTATTGGTATAATCAGATGGCAGGCGATGTACTTCTGTCCATGTAGTCGCCATCATACAAGCAGTGATACATGTATTCATTTGATTTGAATATGTCTCGCGATTCGTGCATTTTGTCACGTGATGCAAACATGTCTTGCGAGGCTTGTGACACAGCACTGTGTCTTATTTTAAAGAACTCCTTTAAAGAGTGGCATAGGTGACATAAACTGTAGTTATGTTAGAAGCCTATGGCAAACTTTTTGGAGTTCAAAATCAAATTGATGAGAATATTTTTGGTTTTTATGTGCAATAAAATACAATTTGTTCCATTTTTGAATTTGACTGTGTGTGTCTACTTTGGCCCAACAAACTACTTTGAAGAGTGGCATAAGTGACACAAACTGTATAAAGTTATGTTAGAAGCCCATGGCAACCTTTTTGGGGTTCAAAGTCAATTTGATGAGCAAGTTTTTGGTTTTTATGTGCAATAAAATACAATTTTTCCAGTTTTGAATTTGACTGTCTGCGTCTATTTTGCCCCAATATGTCAATATAGTAAGTTATAAGGAAATAACTATCTCTTCATATAGCTGAAGTTGTGCTGAAGATAAACATACCAAGCATGGGTATGTTAAATCATTTTTAATGTGGTATATAGAGACAAATATCAAAGGCACCAAAAAACGGCCAAAATAGGTCAGGGGTCTAAGAGTTAAAAGTGCTGCCTGGCTCTGCAGAGCAAATAGAGGAAATCAAATCCGTTCCACCTTTCCTCTTAATTTGTTTAATCTTGTAAATTAACAAAATTATGAGTCATAAATAAACATAAATACACTCCACACACAGCTGAAACACACACCAAAAGAAAATAGGCATCTTTTATTTCTCTTTTAAAACAATTTTTTAAAATTTTTGCTACTTTAGAACACAACATTTTGCACATAACGTCTGACATAAAACCTTCATGTCAGACAAGCCATGAGGTGAGCGTAGGTTTCGGCTCCTGCTATGATGAGTCTGGGTCTGAAGAGACGAGTCGTCTTCTCTGTCATGTCATATTCTATCAGGACAGTTTTCAGCTAAGTCGAAAGGGATGGAAGGAAAGTCACACACTCGTCAAAAGCAACTACCTTTTAATTCTCCTATAACAGCTACAGTAGCTCACATGTCATACTAAATTATTACCAAGGTGCGATTTGTCAAAAAATAAAGGGAGGGTTTCATCCTCCTTTTACCCACATCCCTACAAACATCTGAGCAGGAAAGGAACGCACAATATATTTATGTGCATGAGGACGATCGCGAACATGGAGACTGCCGACAGTTCGGGTCAGGTTGAAAGTTAGAGCCAGCAATGTAGCCTATAGGCTACCTGTGCAAAACCCTGTCACAGACTGTCTCTTATTTCTTATTTTTTAAATTATTGAGGGGGTTTTCTCCCTGTTGGATGTATTGGGTCTCCTGGGGATAACTGGTGCTCAGGTATAAGTAGAAACCAATGTAAGTTAGGTTTCTGTCCAGAAGTATTAACAGTTTTTTGACCGCTGAACACTGAACTATGAATGTTTTTCTATTTGATGTTGACTATTGGTCGAGAATTAACAGAGAAAAAATGGAAATAAAACAGAATCTGACAGATCTGACTTTTGATTACCAGGAAGGGAATCAGTGCAACATTCATTTAAGTTTGGTAGATTAAAGCTTGGTTTAGCCTCTATACCTCATAAGGAGGGTGATGACCCCCCTCTCCAAAAAAAGATTGAATCCTTATAAAATCAGTTAACCACATCAGTCACGCATTCAAAGTAGGTGGATGCTTCTTCTATTCTAAATATTTGTGTCTGTGGGCAAGGGTGAAATTTTGTGGAATAACTATAACTATTTTACCTTATTGCTCTTCCAATAGGCCAGTATATGTATGCATTCAGTATTAGGAGAATAAAGCTACCATCTGCTACTGGGTGTTTTGGCCTGCTGCTATCTGATTAATTTATTCACCTTTTTTCTATATATATAAATTAAAATACTGCAGTCTTGCCAACTCCCAGCCGGTCCTCACATTACATCATACATTGCATAGCGATGTTATACTAGCACACAAAAATGATAAAGAACCCAGAGTCCAGTTTAAAGGTGAAGAAATCATATTAGACTCCAGAGTGTAATTGGACTCTGTAATATCCCATATATCAGAACATACAGTATGTGTAATGCACAATTCAGTGTTTTACTATACATTTATTATTTTGAATCATATTGCATCCTATTGTGCATGTTTTTTTTTTAAATTGCACCATGGAATGTCTTCTGTTTGTACCATATTGCATTATATTTTATCACTACAGAAACCACAATACACATCTTTTTCATGCCATTTTACATTACGATGTACAGCTTTCTAATATTAAGCATTTTGAATTGTACTGTGCCATGATTTGCCCATTGCTATTGCATTGCATAGCAAAGCATTGTGCTGTGTTGTATATAGTCACATTACATACCGGTAATTCCGTAGCAGCTAGGATAGACTCCAGCGTACACCCGTGACCCAGATCCGGTATTCGCTATAGACGAGACGCTTACTGATTGGCTCGTCTTCCAGAAATGAATGAATGAATTGTGTGCTGTATAATATTAAAATGGCTTGTATAGTTATCTCAACCAAGTATAATAATATTGTCTTTGGTCAGCATAGTGTATTATGTTAACTTTTCAATTGTATGGATATAAGTAGTCATATAGTTTTATATTATATTGTGTTGTTCCATACTGTATCATGAGCCTTGCAATGTAGAATTCTATTTTATTTCATTTCATGTTTATATGTTTTGTATTGCGTCATATCATAAATCACTGTCATGTTTTATATATTATGTAATAAAATTTGCCCTTGAATTTAAGGATATCATTTTTTGTACACTTTTTGTATTGTACTGCACTTTATCATATCAGTTTGCCCTTTATCATGCTGTGCAATTTTGTGCCATGATGTATTATTTCATATTAGTTTATATTAAGCTATATTTTTTTATTGATTATTTTATTGCAATGTATATGAAATGTCTAGTGTGCTGTATCATTAATTCTTACTATTGCTCAATATTTTGTGTTGTGTTTAGTGCTGTCAGGCGAATAAAGAAATTAATCTGTAATTAATTACAGGATTTGTAATTAATTAATCTAATTAATTGCATTTTTATCTCATACCTGGTAAAGGCCCCCAAATAAAGAATTTGAATTCTAGGACATTACAAAATTGTAGTGCATGACCAATCAATAAAATGCACCAAGAAGAGAAGATTTGAAATCCACATTTTTATAGGTTAAGTGTGCTTTATAAATGAAATTCAAAAGAAAAAAGGCCAAGCACATCAGCAAACCAATTGGGCCAGGTGCATTTCTCAAAAATGCAATACAAATACAGTTAAATGAAATAAATAAGATTCAGAAATAAAATAAGGCTGAGTCTCAAATAGGCACATAAGCAGACTCTCAATCAAAATGAATACTAAAGCTGACTCAATACAGCAATTCAAAATGAATAGTATAACATGCCTCTAAGTAAGGCAACTAAATAGCAAGATGCCAACAGGCTTTTCCTTTAAAAGGGTAAACTAACGTTCAACTCTGTGTCCTTGACATGTTTTGCATTTAAATGATACGTTAGGCTGGAGCTGCTTCGGTGATATGAAAATTCTCTTTTACAAAAGGTACAAATAATAATAATAATAATAATGGATTAGATTTATATAGCGCTTTTCTGGACACTCAAAGACGCTTTACATCGGATCCATTACTCATTCACTTTTTCATTCACTCCTCATTCATACTTGGTGATTGTAACCTACGTGTGTAGCCACAGCTGCCCTGGGGCAGACTGACAGAGGCGTCAACAGCACAGATTGGCAGAGTAGAATCACTGAGTTTGTTGATAGTCCCGTCTTTGTTCTTTTTATACGTAAACTTTCCGCCCAAAGGTCCGAGTGGGCTTGCCTCGCTCTCCTGTGTCATGTCTATCTCTTGTCAGTCACCCTGCTTTTGACTAGTGGCTCAGGTACGAAGTGACGTGCCACTGCAGCCTACGGGTCCCTCAATGGGCCAAATTTAAAATGCTTGCACATGGATTTGCCAGTCGCGATTAATTGCGTTAATTTTTATAGCGCATTCATTTGTAGCGTAATTAATTAATGCAGTGCCTTTTTTTAAATTTATAAAATCAAACAGAATTTTGCACTCTTAAAGTGCAAAGAGTGCACTTTTGCACTCTTTGCACACTTAAAGTATGATAATTTTGTCAGTATATTTGAAAAGGTGTCTGGAAATTCACAACCTTTATCCTTGGTATCGCTCTGAGGTTCTGTTGTTCAAACAGGAGCTCTGGGCCTCAAGTGCTGCAGTTCCAACAGAACAACAAGCAGGATGTCAAGACCCAGAATGACATGCAGCGCAATGTTATCATGCCTATATATTCAGAACACTGTCACCATGAACTCCATCCAACATTTATTCACCTCGAAAAGCCGGAGCACCTCTGCACTTTTTCCAGAAAGACTCGGATACACAGCATAAACTTATTCAAGACAGCCAAAGCAATTTATTATCGCTCTAAGCTTTTCACTTGAAAACACCAATCATACAAACAATCAGACACTCTCTCCTGTCAGACAGGGACAACAGCAGCTATGCTACATTTATGGCATAGAGTTGGCGTTAATTGTAAGCTTTTGCCAATAATACTATCTTTATTAAATTTCAAAATACGAAGTACTGGCATCGCTGTTGTCCAATTAACAGATGAATGAAGAAAAATCTAACCTATAAACTGACTCCTTGTGGGTTCAGCAGTGTCAAACCTCCCAAAGAGATTTGAGAGTCAGAGGAGCGATGGAGCTGCATAGAGAGAAATGGATGGGAATAAATTTTTCTTGCTGTCTCAGTCTCTTATTTTTCTCCCACTCTTGCTTCTGATCATCCTCTTTCTGTCTCCCTCTGTCCTCCTGAGCCTCCCCCTCTGTCTTGTTATTATACTAAACCTGACACTGCTCATGGATCCCTCAATCATTCCACTGGGATTTAAAACCAGCTCCCTGTGTGGCACAAATCTTACTCTATGACATTTCAAAACACTAGCTGAACTCACACACATACAGTAAAAACACACACACACACACACACACACACACACACACACACACACACACACACACACACACACACACACACACACACACACACGCGCACACACACACACACACAGACAGATCACTCCTTCCCTTCTGTCTCAACTTAAGATGTGGTGTTCAATGGCAGAAATCAATGTATGAATCTAATGGGATCATTTCACTGTGTTGCAGCAAAAAAAAAACTGAAAGTCTCCATTGGGAGTCAGCCTGCAGTGGTGACTGACGTGCACAAGAAGATGAAGATCTTTCAGATGTCATTATGACTGATAGTGCTGTAGATACAGAATTGCTGGAAAATTAAAGAAGGAAAGCGCCCTTCTTTTCCCAAGAGCCTCCACTTAGATGAAATCAATGGAAAAATACAAAGGACATCTCAGTGGACTCTCAAAAGAACACACTAGAAGCTTTGCTGACTTTTGGTCGCCCTGCTAAAGGAGGCTCATCAGCAGTTTACTTTGCTTTTCTTGCTTCCTGACATCATCTCTGTCCACAGAAAAGCACCAACAACAACAAATGGCATCTTACCTGACCTCACAGAAGATTTAAGGTGGATCAAACCCCACAGATTATAAAAATACTGAAAGGTCACTATTTAGCTCCATTTGTGCATGTTTTGATTTTTGCACAGACAAAATTTTCACATTTGCATTTTGAATAGTGACTGTGAAATATCTGAATAAGTCTTTTGGGCTGAATAAATGAGTTTTTTTCTTTTCACTGAATGATATTTAGAGCAGCACAGTGTCGCAGTGGGTAGTACTGTTACCTCACAGTATGTTCTCCCTGTGTCTGCGTGGGTTCTCTCCGGGTTGTCCAGCTTCCACCCACCTCCAAAAACATGCAACTGTTGTTCATCTTTCGTTTGGGACTGCAAAGAGCCGGCGTCTTATCCAGGGAGTACCCAACCTTTCACTTGTAGCCAACTGAGAGAGGCTCCAGCAGACCCGGACCCACAAGACAGATGAGCAGCTGTAGATGAGACGATTGTGATCATCTCGTCTACCAGAAAAAGGATACATGGAATTATATTTGGGCACAACCTCATCTGCCAACACGCTGACCACAAGAGGCTGGTGAGACAGAGGAATTTCAGCTGACAAAATCTGTGCATGTTAAAACCAGAGTTTATTAATTCAAAAACAATTTCTCCAGTACCTATGCAAGTAAGCAAGTAAAAAGATTATGTTTTGGGCTTTTCTACCTTGATATGACATGGCCTGATTCAAAGCTAAAGTATGTTCATATGGTTTATGATTGCTGGTTAACTGACGGTTTGAGCAACATACAGGCTCAGAGTAATTTCATTATGTTCATTATGTATTAGTAGTGATGCACTCTTACCTTTAATAGTGAGTGCATTTAATAATGAGTGAGATGTGTCACATTTATAGTAGGTGCGATTTTTTTAGGCAATTAATCTTGTTGTATTATATTTTTAACATTAATCTGACATCCTGTAGTTCTGTATATGCACTGGGTTCAAAAACATAAACGCAATTTTGGAAGGAGCTATTTTTGGTTTTATTGCTTTCAGTAATTCTAATACCTTTTCCAGACTTTGTAAGTAAGAGTGTCACTGAGGATATTAACCATACCTTGAAACCCCAATCACCTCCACTCCTCAGCCTGCGTCAATCTCCTTTTGATCTGTGAACCTCACCTCTGGTGTTATTAGCTCCAGTCCCTGACACTTGGTGCTCTCCCCATGCTGCATGAGGTGTCACATCTGCAGGTCGTCCAGGACCGGGCTCTGTTGCACGTCCACCAATCGGCACTGCTGAGGCCTCGCCTGCACAACTCAGCTGTGAACTGTCTCTCTGAAGCCCGTAGCAGGAGGGGGTGCTTGTGCTGGTGGATGAACACAGCTTTTCAGTCAACAAGTTAACATCTACTTTTAAATGTTTGTATTGTTCTCTATCACAGCGAATAAAATAATAAAAACATTAAAGGTTTGTTCAAGAAAACAGCGGAGCATTGTTTTTTCAAACAATGTTCAAATTTGCCTCAGTTAATAAATCCCTGAGAAAAGAACTACAACGCCACAAGGCTTAATGTAATTCTCTGTTATGTTATAAATTCTCTGTTCTGACTCAAAATGTTTCTCCAGGGCGCTTTTTGTTATTATTGTCCAAGATTGTCACTTTGGTGCCTTTTTTTAAAACCTCAGTAAGAGTGAGTCTGTGCAGAAACACTTTCATCACACAAAATTGTAACGCTTTGCACAAGGGGTTCGGATACAAAGGAGTTGGAATAATGGATCTTTTGATGTTCTAAACTATTCTTTTAATAAAAGGCAGGGGGAAAAAAACAAGTGTTTTTTCAGTGGACATGAAGTAGAAAGAGGGCTGCCCATACATGCACACAGTGAGTGATTTATCAGGGCCTGACTGGCGGCAAGCAGCATATAGCTGCATTGTAGTTACGTAACTATTCATTGCTTTGGTTTAAAGGGCTGACAGTTCAAGCACAAATATATGGTGAAGAATATCCTATATTATATTTTGTTCTCATTGTTTTTAAATTCCTGAGTAGTGTCATAATTGCATAAAGCATAGTATGCACAGTTCAACTACATGATACGATAATTCATGACATAATGACCACCGACAGGTTGAGTATATAACTCTGGTATGTCTATCATGGCACCTGCTAACGGATGGCATATACCAGGCAGAAAGAGAACATTTTACCCTCAGTGTCGATGTGCGAGAATCTGCGTCAGGATTTGAGGGTCAGATTATGATGAAAGGTTCAGACAATCTGCAGTTCTTTTGCTGGTGTTCCCGGTCTCCAGAAGTCAGCATCGATCAGAAGTGTCAAGGGAGGGACAGGGTCATGGGAGGCCGAGGCTCACTGATGCAGGTGAGAAGCGAAGGCTGGCCCGTGTGGTTCGATCCAATAGATGAGCTACTGTAGCTCAAATTGCTTTAGAGCTTGAAGTTAATGGTTCTAATAGAAAGGCGTCAGAATACACAGTGTTGCTGCTCATGTTTTGGTGCCAGCTGCCCCAGCAAACCTTTAACGTCCATGGAGTCCATGTTTTGATGGGTCAGGGCTGTTTCGGCAGCAAAAGGGTTGTTACATGATATTAGACATTATAATCAGGCTGATCCATTGCCTTCACTCTATTTTCTTTTAACTTTCTGAGATGTGTTGTCAGACACATCGTGACAATCATGTAACAAGAATGTATAACACAACACACATCTTTAAAAGAGATATTTCCGTCTAGATTGAGGTAACTATAGGTGATGAGGTGATTGCTGCAAAATAGATTGAGCTAGGAGATGGAGATGGAGAGTGAGATCCACAAATGTAGATGCAAGTGGAGCTGAGCATATACATAAATAAATGAATATGTTAATAAACAGAAATACTTACCTGTGAGGATTGTGATAATGCAGAGACAACATTTCTGTGACAGCTGAAAACTGGTAAAAAACTATTAAAGGTTCAAATAATTAAGGTACGATCAGTACTGGAGGGAAACCAGAAAAAGACTCACCTTCATCTCAGTCTCTATAAGCTTTTTGATGAAGGAATATCTCAATAACTGTCTCTGTACATCAAGAAATCCATTTTAGAGTAAGAAAAAGTACATTCTGTCAGTGTTATGTCAGTGTTATGATTGTCTTTCAAAACTGCAGATAATTTCATCTATAAATCTGTTTTTTGTTCTTGATGAACTAAGAAGTTACATTTTTCAAGTAGTGCTCACATTTTTAATTTACAGCTGTCATTTTTATATATTTGAAAAACAAAAGTCAAAATGAGGTGTCAGCATTTCTTGCTCATTGTACCACATTGACCCTTCTTATGCTTCCAGCCTTGGTCCTGCTCAGAGTTTCTTCCTCAATGAGGGGGTTTTCCCTGTTGCTTTGCTTCTGTTTGCTCTGGAGGGTCCTGTTGGGTTTTTCTGTCTGTGAAAGCACTTTGAAATGTCTGCTTCTGTGAATAAACGCTTTACACATAAAAGTTAATGGATTGATTGAAATCGCCACAAAAAGTGATATCATGGATCAAGCCACTGCATTTTTAAGCAGATTTGTGTTTCAGACGAACTGAAAATGTAAATGCTATCAAACTTAAAAAGATCAGGTGCTGCTATGAACGTACTAACTGAAACAACTGACATGTTCAATAATGTATTTCTAATATCACAAAAAACCCGGCTAATCTTAAACCTAAATGCAGCAAATTATTTGAAAGCATTTTTTTGAAAATGTGATGTTTAATATGCCTGTTTCACTTCAGAATCCTTCATCCAAAATGCTGTTGGTTCTGCTCCGTCTGAAAGTTGTGATCAGGACAGACTTTCTGCACCAGCCTGTAGTCGGTTCCAGTGAAAGCGATGAAGATGCAGATGACCTTGAAAGGTTTGGCGCAGATCCAGGCTGCCTGGGACTGGGTGTTTTCTGAGTAGCAGGTCTGCTCTGGGTCATACATGCAAGGCTTGGTCTTCTTGGACCGGTTGGTTCTTTGGTAATCGATGCGGCAGTTGAGTTCAGGCACCATCATCACATCCTGCTGCTGCCTCTGCTGGTCTGGAGGTATGGGACTGGTGGAATGAGGTGGACTCTGTAACTGGGACATCAGATCTGGAACCATGATGGCATTTTTAGCATGAACACTTTGAGCCATTGAATCCAAAACCTCCCACCCTACAGCTTTGGAAGGTGGTACAATGCTGACCGATATGTTACCCAGACGAGACGAGTTGTGGCGGAAGTAGACGCTAAATGTCCCGTTGATGTGGTCCACAATCTTTCCTGTCACAAGGAGGCTGAACTTCAATGTTTTCACATTGAAGTAAAAATCACCCCAACCCAGGATCTTCTTGGCCTTTGGTGCTGTTTTCGCGGGAGGTTTGGACTTGAGAGGAGGACGGTACAGATACTGGTCCAGAGCTTGTGAGAAGTTTTGAGGCCATCCATATGGGCCAAGGGAGCCGTAAGCAGGTGTTTTGTGTTTGGTGGAGATGATCTGTAAGTCTTTGGAGATATGTTTGACGTTCAATGTGGCTCCAGCAACACCTCCTCGTCCTCCCCCCTCCTCTCTCCATTGCTGGCTCTGAAGGTTCATGGGTTTAACTGTTTCTTGGACCTGTGAGAACAACATGTAAATTAAGCATATCTGATCATTTAAAGAGCTCTGAAGAAAAGTTGTGATTTGTGACACACAAAGTGTTTTTTTCTGAATATATAGGGCAAATTTATGTGGCCGACAAAACGGTGTATTTAAATACTAATTGTTTACTTCTGTAACACAATGACTATAAATGCAATAAATTAAGTTTTATGCTTTCAAGACTGGAGATAACTTTGTCTCAGATCTCTGGTGTGACCCAGCAAATTGGGTTTGTGGTTTGTGGTGCACACAATCTTAAAAAAATCATGGATTGAATGAGGACGACTCATTCCTTCCATGAATGAGTCGTCCCCGTTCATTAAATGGCTGCCCTCAGGGTTTCCATAATGGTCTAGAAGGTGCTCCTTCATCCAGAACCATTCCAGAACAAAAATGATTTGCTCCTGTCACAAACAACGGCTGCCAACTCTGAATACAATACAACTGGGGGCGGCAGTGGCTCAGCGGTAGAGCGGACGCCTTGGGACCAGACAGCGCCCAGCCATCGGCGGCTCGATTCCCGCTCCAGCCAGACATCCTCGGAGTGTGACCTGACAATGGGAGGTGTCAGCTCACCTCCCAGCCACTGCCGAGGCGCCCTTGAGCGAGGCACCCTTGAGCAAGGCGCCACCCCCCCACAAGCTGCTCATTGGGGCGCACCCCGAAGTCGCTACCCGTCCCTCCACCTCTCTTGTACTGATTGTCATTAACTGCATGCCTACAGGCCCCTAGTGTGTGTTGTGTTCAGGGGCCTGCATATGATGTTTGTGTGTGTGTGTGTATTCTGACTAACACATACTGTATATATACAGTATATGCATGTACAAAAAAACTGGAGTGGAAAACATAATTTCCCCATTGTGTGGACAATTAAAAGTGGATTTTAATTCTAATTTTTTTTTAACCATTACAGGATGTTTGGTGCACTGTTCAAGGTGACGACAGACACATGAGACAAAAGAGAAGGTTTTGCATCTGGGTGACCGCAAACAAAGGACAATTTCACTGTAGTTACATTAAAATGAAGTAAACAATCGATTAAAATAATCATGCTGTGATGTTGCCCACCCTCAGTCAGAAATGGCTGTGATCAATAGGTCAACTCCTTCAGGCAAGGACTGCAAAAACACGTACACACAGAGGATCAAATTTAGATTGCCATTAACACATTTTAATTTAGATTCTCTCGTTCGCTCCCTTGTTAAAACATTCAGTTCTCATTTCAGTGCAACCTTCAAACAGACTAAATCCATGGGCTTATCAATCAATATGCTCGGAGGTGAGAGGAACGTGACAAAACAAAGACCACTTTAAAATACAGGAATAAAATAGTATAAATTTATAGTGGTTTGAAAAGCTACAAAATGATACCAGAAACGCATTTGAAAATTCCCTCTGTCTCATTGTCATCTCCTTAAATAAATAAATTTAACTGGACTACCTGCTGCATACACAACATTATGCCTTTGCATGGAAACACTATCTCAGTAGTGTTTCATTGCAATGTTTTGCTCGCTCACTTATCTTAATTGCATTTCTCCTGCTCTGGACATTCTCCCCATTTCAGTTAGTACATGTCATATTTTCTAATGTGTGCTTTAATCAGTTGTGTCTCATATTATAAATATGCTCATTCCCTAAAATGATAACATAATGACTGCAGAGTTTTGCAGACTTTAGTTGCAAAAACAGGTTTTTGTTGCAGCATTTAAGGTTATTGGAAATGCCTCTCATGAACACACAAATTTGAACATTCAAGCAATACCAAGAAATTTATTTACAAGAAAAGGCCATTAGTGTATAATTTGAAATATTTTTTCAATGCAAATTCGTTAAAGCACTGATATCAGATGGGAATTATTATCCACTAAATTCAAATACCAGAATCAGAAACAAATCAAAATGTTTTTGTTATATCCCTCAGAGCTTTGCCTTAACAAAAACAAAGAACTGATAAAGCGCAGTCCAATTTTGAAAATCACAATTTATCATAACACGTGTGTGTGTGTGTGTGTGTGTGTGTGTGTGTGTGTGTGTGTGTGTGTGTGTGTGTGTGTGTGTGTGTGTGTGTCTAATAAAGTATATGTATCTGTAAATATAGTGAGACTGAAAATTAAGTGCATATGAGGACTGCTGAAGCAGCTTATTATAAATGAGGCAGCCACCTGCTGAAGTGAGGATTAAGTTGCATGGATCCCAATAAATCCAGTTGCTTCTCAGCTTGTTTATGTGACTGACTTTACTGAGAAATTCTGCACATCTGACATGCAGCACTGGGATGTGTTTGAAAGTAATAATTGCGTATATGTTATAAATATCAATGATAACAAAAATTACTGAGTTGAAAAATCGTTAATCCTGGAGAATCAAAGCATAAAGGCTGTCACTTTTCAAGTAGTGTTAATGTGGTGTAAGGAACAGGTCATTGTTTATTCATGCCTCTAGAAAACAGAGAAATTACTCAAGAAAAAAAACCTCCACTGTGCACCCGTTAGGACTTGAATTCTATTTTCATCATAATTTGCAAAAGGCACATGGAGGTTTAAAGTTGTTCTCGCCCTAATTTCTGAATAAACAGCTCCCAGGATGTCATTATTTCGCATCAACAAGTGGGATTCACATCATCCCTGAACCACCTTGGCCCTGTTTGCCAATGTCTACCTTCTCCAGGAACCAAGTGAGCTCCAGCTGTGCCTATTGTTACAAAAATCTCCAGCTATGTGCTGATCTCACCTACCCTAATTGGAGCCCACTGTGTGACAGTCTTGTCATTGGCTCTGTGTCAAGATGACAGCACAGACACTGCAACTGAGCAACAGTGGTGGAGGAGATGCAAGCCAAACACCTGTGCAAGAGCACCTGCAGAGGTAAAAAATAAACCCAGAAAACCTGAAGCAGTGATTACATTTGAACAACAGAGGGTAATTTCATTTTAAGGGCTTTCCATTGGCTATTAACAGCCTCAAATTGTTAGTTTTCCAAAGAAAAAAAATAGCAATGGATTAAAAAAAACATTTTCAGAACAACTGCTCTATCATTTAGTTAAAGTCATGACAAACAACTTCAAGTTGCCTTAAGGTTTTGAAGCGACGTCTTCAAATATAGTTACAATTTTTCCAGTCATGCACCAAGGTGAGGATTTTAAACTGAAGACTAGAGAACAGATAAAATCACTATTGTGCCTAAAAGAGAATTAAAGACCATTTTATGTTTCTGGGGAGGGTACATGTCCATTCAGGCTGAACTTCAGCACTGAAGTCACCTTTGCCCCAAGGCGGTCTCACATAATGATACAGGCTTTCATTTCTGAGTCTGGATGTAGAATACCAAATCACATCAGAACAAAAGACCAAGTGAATTTGCTTCATTGAATACAAACAGCCTGTCTCAAACCTTCAAAACATTTTCAAATTATGACGGTTCATGTCAGAACTCAAATTATCAGACAGTGAGCTTTTGCAAATGTCAAAGAAGTTCTTGCTGCATCCACATTTAAGCAGAAGTTAAATAACTGGACCCGAATTCCTTTAAAAAATCTTTACATGACATTTCCTCTTCATCCCGTCTCATCTCGTTCCATTGAATCGTCCATAAAACTGAACTACTGAAACATCCAGCAAACTTTAACCTGTTTGGTGTAGCTGACAGATCATGTACAATTATCTATATATATATATTTTTTTTTTTTTTTGCAAAATTTGAAAAAGCACAGGTGAAGAAAATAAAAAACAAAACAAACTCCTGGATTCACACCATATTTTAATGGGTTCCTTACTGTCCAGTACACCATCAATCTACCATGTATTTTGGAACCCATTCAGTAGTTATTGCTTAGTCCTGCTTACTGTCAAACAAATGGCAGCAGTAAAAACCCTAAAACTATGGCAATTATAAAAAGAATTCTGATTGATTATGCTGCAACGCTCCATATAATAAACTTTGCACTGTAAAACTCATCTGTACTCTTAGAGTGAAACCTGAACAGCGTTCTGTCATATGGTGTCTTACTGGAATGCTATATAGGCGAAATAATACAAGACTGAAAGACTTTAAGAGAATGTCATGACTCACAAGGATGAACAGTGAACTGAAACCAAACAGAAGAGTATCATGGGAAAGTAAAAAAATAAAGTTGGATTAGATTAACATTAGTAGATTAGTAGATTAGATCATGATCATTTTTGATCATTGTTGTCATTATATTACTATATAGTAGGGGTGACTGGAGCTCACTTCAGGTTGGTAGTTTGATCCCTGACTGCTGCAGTCTACATGCTCCATTATTTAATGAGTGATTATTGCAGGCTAGAGCTGAAAAAAAACCAACACTATAAGTGGTCAGTCAGTTTTACAGTAATGGTCTCTACCACACAGGGTTGTGTTGTAACTTTAGAGGGACATTGTTATGAACTACTTGTAATAACATCATAATTCAATAATCCTTTATAAGACAGTAAAAATGCAGAACTTTGCAGGTAAGCTGGTACCAGTTCCATACTGTAAATTTATGATGAAAGGTTTTACAGTGTGGTAGAGCATGATAGAGTTTGATCTATTTGTTACACATGAGAGAGCACATAGGCAGAATGATGGCATTCCGCAGCGCCACAACAAAAGCATCTTGTGTTAATAGTGAGCGACAAATCATCAGAGCAGAGCTGCTTTTTGATCTTACTCACCGCTGTAGGGAGGACACACAGACAGGTGATGGCAAAGTTCAAATAGACAGCCCTCATTTTGCAGCAGCGTTTCTCCATCCAGACGGCAGATTGTCTGTAAGGCAAAGTCAACTGATTGGGGATTTAGTAAGTCAAAGCGTACGCTCACTACAAAAGTAGAGAACACATTCTGCAGTGAGACACTCAACAGTCACCAAGACCTGGAGTGAACGCTCTGCTCAGTGTTCCTTCTCCCCTCATCATCTCAACCGCCCATCTCTCTCCCTCTCTCTCTCTCTCTCTCTCTCTCTCTCTCTCTCTCTCTCTCTCTCTCTCTCACACACACACACACACACACACACACACACACCCTCTCTCTCTCTCTCTCTCTCTCTCTCTCTCTCTCTCTCTCTCTCTCTCTCATTTTTTCCTCCTCTCCCTACCCTTCAACACACACATGGGGAGAGAGATTAAGGGGGAGGAGAGAGACAGAGAGAGAGAGAGAGAGAGAGAGAGAGAGAGAGAGAGAGAGAGAGAGAGAGAGAGAGAGAGAGAGAGAGAGAGTCTCCTCACTTACCTTCCCGCTCATTTTCACCACCTGGTTGGCCCTTATTATGACTCATCAACCCCGGGAAAGGTGCTCTCAGGCAGGCACAGTTTTGACAGCACTCCCTGCTGTCCCTGCATACTTTAGCCACAGGGAGGCTGACAAAACTGACAAGGACTCTCTCTGGGAAATATAAAAATCACTGACAAGTCTGGTGAGATGCTGCCACTGCATCAGCCTATCACTGGAATTTCAAGCCAACAAATCACTCAATGAACTAACCAACCACACAAGATGTCTTTAACAAAGAATGACAGACTGTGTCAGTCTACATTTGCATGTGAAGTTAGCTGGAGGCTAATTGGCATATTGGCATATGTTATATATTTTTAATTATAAGAATCCTTGAAGTATCTCCAAACTTTTCAGGTGTCAGGACATTTCTGATTGAATCATATGTCCTGTTAAAAAATCATTTTATTAATGGCTACAATAGTTTAACTGTTTTTAAAGCGTGTGGAGGGTAGTGCAAATATGTTGCGCATTATATTCTATATATTGTATTAGAATGGAAAAATCAATTAAATACATCCCATAAAAAAACACTGTTGGATCATCAAAATTTGACAATGAAACTGAGAGAGGGCATTTTCTTTTAGTACATAGATAGATATACAGACAGACAGACAGACAGACAGACAGACAGACAGATAGATAGATAGATAGATATACATACATACTTATGCGCACACACACACACACACACACACACACACACACACACACACACACACACACACACACACACACACACACACACACACACACACACACACACACACATACAAACACACAAACCAGCATTGTGTTTTGTTAATAAGAAGGTCTGAACACGAGCAAAGCAATATACAGTACAGCATAATAATAATATGATCTACTAAATTATTTGTAAGAAAAAACTATACAAATATTTTCTTTGTATTTTTTGGAAGGGGAAACTTTTGTTGTGTCCCACTGACCAAGTTTGTTTTTTGGGTCTTACACAGAAATGCACCAGTCTCCTGTGTGATGGGGCCACATTTCACTAAATCGCCTACAGGGGGCAGCAAATCACACCAAACAGTCTGCAAATTATTAGAGAGGTGAAGGAAAATCCGAGCTGGAAGTAAGGACGCAGAACCTACAATGGCAGCACCACGCTAGACTGAATTAAAACAACGGTCACCGTTTTGATATTATTCAATATATTGACTGTTTACGTCTCAGACTTGTAAGTCTTCATTTCCAGCCTCTGCCCTGTGTACCAGCCCTAACAGTAAGGTTCTTCTTCTTTTCCTTTCGGCTTTTACCTTCAGGGGTCACCATAGTTGCATCCATCTAACCCTGTCTTCTGCGTCCCCTTCTCTCACACCAACTGCCTTCATGTCCTCTTTCACTACATCCATAAACCTCCTCTTTGGTCTTTGGTCTTTTAGGCCTCCTGCCTGGCAGTTCAAAACTCAGCATCCTTCTACCAATATATTCACTATCTCTCCTCTGGACGTGTCCAAACCATCTCAGTCTGGCCTCTCTGACTTTATCTCCAAAACCTCTAACATATGCTGTCCCTCTGATGCACTCATTCCTGATCCTATCCATCTTGGTCACTCCCAAAGAAAACCTCAGCATCTTCATCTCTGCTACCTCCAGCTCTGTCTCCTGTCTCTTCCTCAGTGACACTGTCTCTAGACCAAACAACATCGCTGGTCTCACCACAGTTTTGTACACCTTTCCTTTCATTTTAGCTGAAACTCTTCTATCACACATCACACCTGACACTTTCCTCCACCCGTTCCATCCTGCATGTACACACTTCTTCACCTCTTTTCCACACTCTCCATTGCTCTGGACTGTTGACCCTAAGTACTTAAAATCCTCCACCTTCTTGATCTCTTCTCCCTGTAACCTCACTCTTCCACTTGGGTCCCCCTCATTCACACACATGTACTCTGTCTTTGGCCCCGTCCACACGATGACGGATTCATGTACATTTGGGTCACATGCAGACATCAAAGTGGTTTTGGTCCCAGGGACACGCCCCCCAGATAAAAAAAGTTGCAGATACACCGTCCACAAGACAACGCAGACCCAGCGTTTTCAAAAAGTTGCGTTTTCATTCCGGATATCTGAGTTGTCGTGTGGATGGAAGGCGTAAACGCAACAAAAAAGTTGCGTTTTCAAAAAGTTCCATCCACCTAAGGCCCCGTCCACACAATGACAGAACGATGATGGAACTCAGATATCCGGAACGAAAACGCAACTTTTTGAAAACGCTTGTCAAGGTGGATATTTTGAAATCGCTGGGTCTGCGTTGTTGTGTGGACGGTGTATCTGCAACTTTTTTTACCCGGGGGGCGTGTCCCTGGGACCAAAACCGCTGTGACGTCTGCATGTGACCCGAATCTACATGTACAAACGGAGCTAAAACCGGCTATTTTCTGATGTATAACAGCTCCACGTCGAAGATGCGTTGATAAACATGCTTTGCACTTAAATATTTGTTCGTCTGTTTCTTTATTTATGTGTCATAAAGTTTATATATGTATTTATTTATTCATTCATTCACACATTCACATTCCGCCAGTTCTGGGTCGGACCGGGTCGCGCTGTCTGCTGGTGGAGAATTCTGTGATGGAAGTCGTCCTCCAGGAGGAACACCGTAAATTTCCGCACGTCCCGGTCCTGCTTATACACGTGTCGATAAACGCACTGATTCGTTTACGTGTGGACGGAGATTTTTTTGAAAATGCTGTCTTGTGGATGCAAATCATTTTCGATGCTTTTTCAAAAAGTTGCGTTTTCAAAGAAATCCGTCATCGTATGGCGGGGCCTTACTGTGGCTAACATTCATTCCTCTCTTTTCCAGGACAAACCTCCACCTCTCTAGCTTCTCCTCCACCTGTTCCCTGCTCTCACTGCAGATCACAATGTCATCTGCAAACATCATAGTCCATGGAGATTCCTGTCTAACCTCGTCTGTCAGCCTGTCCATCACCATAGCGAACAAGAAGGGGCTCAGAGCTGATCCCTGATACAGTCCCACTTCCACTTTGAACTCCTCTGTCACACCTACAGCACACCTCACCACTGTCTTACAGTCCTCATACATGTCCCGCACCGCTCTAACACACTTGTCTGCCACTCCAGACTTCCTCATACAATACCACAGTTCATCTCTGGGCACCCTGTCATAAGCTTTCTCCAGATCTACAAAAACACAATGCAACTCCTTCTGGTCTTCTCTGTACTTCTCTATCAACATCCTCAAAGCAAATACTGCATCTGTAGTACTCTTTTTTGGCATGAAACCATACTGCTTCTCACAAATGCTCACTTCTACCCTTAGTCTAGCTTCCACTACTCTTTCCCATAACTTCATTGTATGGCTCATCAGCTTTATCCCTCTGTAGTTGCCACAACTCTGCACATCTCCCTTGTTCTTAAAAATGGGCACCAGCACACTTCTCCATTGCTCGGGCATCTTCTCACTATCTAAGATCCTGTAGAACAATCCAGTCAGAAACTCTACTGCCACCTCTCCTATACACTTCCAAACCTCTACAGGTATATCATCAGTACCGAGTGCCTTTCCACTCTTCATCCTCTTCAGTGCCCTCCTCACTTCATCCTGACTAATCTTTGCTACTTCCTGGTCCACAACAACCAACTCTTCTAGTCTTTGTTCTGTCTCTTTTTCCACGTTCATCAACTCTTCAAAGTACTCTTTCCATCTTCCCATCACACTACTGGCCCCCGTCAATAGACTTCCATCCCTATCCTTAATCACCCTAACCTGCTGCACGTCCTTCCCATCTCTGTCTCTCTGTCTTGCCAACTTGTATAGATCAGTCTCTCCCTCCTTACTGTCCAACCTAGCATACATAAGCCCCATCACAAGCCCCTTGTTTGGCCTTTGCTACCTCTACCTTCGTTTATTTATTTATTTATTTATTTATTTATTTATTTATTTATTTATTCAGTTTATTTTCTTTTTTCCAGACATGTTATTACAACAGATTTTACTTTCATCAGTGTTGAGACATCAGCGACATCATCTGAAAAGAAAAAAAAAGGGTTGACGGGTAGAAGCCATTGGCTTGTAAGGTTCCTCTAGATCAACAACATCTCTCTCATTGCAGCACATTGTCAACCAATGCATACTTTGTATGTCACAAATCAATTTAATTATTTTATTCTGGTACATTGTTGTTTTGATCCGTCCATTTAGTCCAATAAGTATGCGTCTTTGCACACCTCTTTGTCAGTTCTTGAGAAGAGTCCCAATTGTGTTAATGTTCAATTTCTTATTCCTGTCAAGGGTTGTTTCTGGTCAAATTTATGATTTAATCGCTGTTGGAATGTCTTGCTTTGTGTGGCTGAGTCGATGTTGCTTTCTGTGCCTTCCACACTCCTAATCACTGGCGTCAGCATTACTGTTTCTGGCCTTCACATCCAAACGTTTTCCCCATTTCTCCAGCTTTTGGGTGATATCCTCCTTGAGCCGAGCATTGGACTCCTCATGCCGGTCACTCATCCTGGCTATGGCATCATTTAGCATGATAGCCATAGCCTCCTTATACACCCTGGCCGTTGCCTCTGCTGCTCGGTCGGTATCCTCTTGTGCTTTGGTCTGTTGTAATCCCATTTTTCTCAGCTTGCGGTGCAGCATGAAAACACCAAACCCCAGTGCTGTTATCCCGATTGTCATGGAGGTGAAGATGTACACGTCCTCGACGTCTTCCACATCCAGTGGGGCCAGACACATAGTTTTGAAAGTATCCCAGCTGTCCAGCATGTAGCCAGCTAAAAAAGTCCCATCTGGACAATGGCGCTCACCGGTTCCGATAGGTCTGGTGAAAAAATTATGTCGATCGCGTTAAGTGACCAGCTCAGCAGATTCATCTTGGTTAGCAGACTTCGTATGATACCTTCACCTTACGCTGCATCTCCCTGTACTCCTGTCTACTCTCCTCAGTCCTCTCAGTGTCCCACTTCTTCTTAGCTAACCTCTTTCTCTGTATACACTCTTGGACCTCCTTATTCCACCACCAGGTCTCCTTATCTATTTTCCTTCCAGATGACACACCAAGTACTCTCCTGCCTGTCTCCCTGATCACATTAGCTGTAGTTGTCCAGTCATCTGGAAGCACCTCCTGACCACCCAGAGCCTGTCTTAACTTCCTCCTAAAAGTCCAGCAACATTCTTCCTTTTTCAGCTTCCACCATTTCGTCATCTGCTCTGCCTTTGTCCTCTTCATCTTCCTCATCACCAGAGTCATCCTACACACCACCATCCTATGCTGCTTGGCTCCACTCTCGCCTACCACTACTTTGCAGTCACTAATCTCCTTCAGTGTAACCCTAACAGTAAGGTTACACTGAAGGAAAGACACCAGGTCAAAAGTTCCCTGTTCACCGTCATGATACAGAGAACATGGTCTGAACAGACTGTTTCACTACTGCTGCAACAGGACCTGTTCCACACAGCATCAAAGCAACAACAAAATAGCAGAGGAGGATTGCAAAATAAAAATTTTACTTCATATGAGCATGCTGTGACGAAAGTGGTTTGCCACCTGCAACTGAGTTATGAGGGAATCATGATTTTGGACAGTTCACCAAAAAAGTATAACATGAACTTCAGCAGAAACTTCAGAACAAGGAGGAAATCAAATGCAGTACATGGTTTGAGTAAAATTAAAGGTTGTCTGCCAGTTCCTTGCATTTAACAGGACATTGGTTTGCATCCTACAGAACTAGTAACTGTATTGCCCGATACATTTGTATTGTAATGTACTGCACTGTACTATATAATTGTTTCCATCATTTTTAATCTGAACATCAATTAACTTTATTAATAGTTAATTTTTAAATCCTGCTTGGAGTTCAAGATGGATTTGAAGCTGGATTTCACCTGCCAGTCTGAAAGTAAACACTAGAGGATTTAAAACTTGATAATAAGTCTTACTTATAACTGAACAGCAACACCAAATGGTAGCTGTACTTCTGATTAGTTAATATATTGATCTCCAACAACAGCTTTATTTCTCTGACATTTATTGTTTGAAATAATTTTTTACTTTTTGAAAACATTTAAAAGCTTCACAGAGTCTTGTAAGTGCACTTCAGGTTCAATATTTAAAACATTCATATAAGAGCCATTTGGGTAATTTAATCAGCAACTAGTGCAAATATTTGAAACCACTTTGAAAAGTATTGCTTGTATTATGTGAAAGCCTGATCTAGCACATGTTTCATGACTTGCATTTTCATGACATTCACAACAAAGCAAATAAATCACCTGTTAAGTGACTGATCCTTCACCAAAAATACAATCCACCAATGTATGCCCTACAAAGATAAAGTGCAGTATCTGCATTTTAGCAAAAATAACTTTTATTGCCCTGCATGACTTCAGTATCTCCTCAGTTTACATAAGAATGTTGTTATTCTACCACTGCATTTCACAGATTTTTTAATTAACTTTTTTTATGCTTATTGAAGAAAAAAAATCACAAAAACTGTTTTTGTAAGTTAGACATTTTTGCAGACATCACACTCTGTCTTTCTAGGGAAGATAAAGAAAACTACCGAAAAGATCTTGCAGAAAGTCGCTTTTAGAACGTGACATCCATGAGGTGTCAACATAGAAAATGTTTAGAAGACTCTTTCATTATGTGGTTTTTAAGTCACAGTGATTTCCTCCAGCAGGTCAGCAGGAAAGTAGCCCAGCTTTCGGCCTGTGCTGACCTTCAGGTATCCACCTTTCTCATCTCCTTTCTTCACCACAATCTGAAACGCACAGCGATGACATCCCAACTGAACATCCCAACATCAGTATGATCTTGGTGTGTGTCATTCATATGCAGCATATTTTTTTTAATGTGTTAACAGGATACAACTGTGTTAAGAATGAGGTTTTTAAGCAATATAAATGGGCAATGACCATACATAGGGTTATATTTTTATATTTTTCATTTCTTTAAAATTCTTTTTTTTTTTTTTTTAACAGTAGGTGTGATTACCTGATCTTTCTTCAGAGTGATTTGTCCCATCTCTCTGTTACCGACAAAGGAACGTGTCACCTTAAAAACCCTCTCAGCTGCACGAACCTTTATGAGGTAGTTGGTGGGGAAGTAGCCTGTTTTCTCCCCCATCTTTCCCTGAAAACAGAGTGAAAAGACTTTTAGTCTATCCTCCACAGAAAGTTTAGTAAACAGAGACACACAGCTGAAACTATCTAAATGCTAACTGACTAATGAAGAAGTGAATTTAAACTCACCCTCCACCACTCTTCATTGGAGTCATCCAGCACTGTGATACGATCACCTGGACTAGAACACAAACTCATCAGTCACTGCATTACATTTTATAAGAAGCACAAATTGTAACTTTAATTGATCAAAGAAATAATTAATAGGTGCATCTTTCAAACATACTGGAAGTCCAGGTCATCTTTCTCTATGGCCTTGAAGCGGTAGAGAGCCAGGTAATAGTGGGATTGGGAGAATGTACCCTTAGTCTGTGAAAAAAAAAACACACACACAAATGCTTCAGCATGAAGCAGATGAAGCGTAAACATGCAAAAAAATGTACAACTGCTGCGAAAGGGCAGACTGTAATGACAGCCTGAGAGTAAAACTGAACTGTAACCTTTTCTCTGATCTTGTCATCCGCTTTGTCTCCTCCTTTTTCCTTCTTATCGTCAGGCTTCCCTGCATGAACATCGGTCATCAGTGATTCCCCTGCTTTTAATTCACTTTAAAACTGAGAATTCACTGTTTAATGTTGTTTTTACTCTTTGATGTAGAAACAGCCTTGTTATTTTGTGACTGTGTGTTTCTTTCTGCTGTCTTTTGATTTTTATGAAAAAAATAGAATATTTTGTAGCAATGGGAACATCTAATCATCATTTGGGTTCAGTGTACCTTCCCCTCCCTCCTCATTCTCCTTGGGCTGTTGATTTTCCTCTTCTTCTTCTTCCATCATCATCATCATCTAGACAAGAAGCATTCAGAGTTGTACATAAATATTAGGGTTACGTCATTTCAAAACTTGGTATTAACCAAATTTGTCTACTGTTGTTAAGAATGAGTGAAAGGCATATAAAGACATGTTTACAGTTTGATTAAAAATAAACTGTATGCTCACATTTTTTTTATCATTTTCATTCTTTTTGCGCTCCTTATTTGCCATGATGACCCCGACCCGCAGGGTGTCAAAGACGGGGTCATTCCGATTTGGGTTGTCTGATCGAGGACAGTGCGGTCAGCCACATCATTTGATACCATTACTGAGAATTGAGTCATAGGCTTTCAAAAATAGACTACTGTATACTTTTTGTAACAGACAGATTTAGAAGGATTAGACGGATACAGAACCATTAGCGTACATGAGACACATCATTCTGTGGACTCACTTGGATCTGGCTGGTCGCTGCTGTATAGGGGTGAGCTGTAGGCCCTTCTGAAGCCAGGGGGCTATAGGAAACAAATGGAGAATTCAAATTTTTCAATATTTTTGCATCTAAATATCAATCTTGAAGGAAATAAAGTAGATGAAATCTATACTTAAGGCACCTGTTGTATTTTAAATCCTATTATTTTTTACCAAGACTGAAAGCAGAAGGAACCAAACTCACAATTTTACCAAAGCACCTCTGGAACTCAACATAGGACTGACATGAATGGTGGATGTTGGTCTTGCAGTTTTTACACCTCAGGGCAAACTTGTTGTTCACTAAAAATGAATAAAGGAACAGCAATTGTGTGAATTGTCAACTTTGCATATAGAAGAAAGCCTTGATGTCGGTTTTCTTGACAACATTTCTGATACATACAGACTATCATTCGAGCACAGACGTCACAGAACTTGGGTTTCTTGCAGTAGTGGTCCTTGAACTTGTGGGGTTTGTCGTTGATCCGGACAACAGGCTCTACGGGTTCTGGTTCCTTCTCCTCCACCTCAACCTCCTCCTCATAAATGAAATAGACCTGGACACACAAAGGCTATATCTCAGTCATCTAAATACGTGAAATATACAAAATTAGCAGCATTTTTTGCTTCTGTGAATCTGATAATGTGGACAAAAGTCCTGTGAAGGATGTTATGTGTACTGTGTATGGATGAAAGTAGCCTCCAGCTAATATTCCAATAACCTAAAATGCTCACACGTTATCTTGGCTATTAGAAATTGACAGTCGGACTGACACTGCATGTGTTGCATTATGTAGTGTAAAATATTATCAGTTTGAATTATCATATGTTTCATGACAGACATCTATTGAAACACTAATAGCATGATTGATGTTGTTTGAAATTTTCATTCTATACTGTTATCTATAGAGGTACTTCTGCAAACCTACAGTGAGTGTTCTTTACATATCTTGCAGGATGACTTGATCCTGCAGAGAATAAATGGCAGAAACCCTAAAGTCAAGTCTCATATTGATCTAAGCGATGCTTCACTGCGTTCCTGTCCCAGCTGGTGGCTATTTTAAACTGACCAGGAATGGCACTTCAAACAGTGGGGGCTTGACATGGTTCTGTCACTCACAGTGTCTCCGTCTTCTTTCACTACGTTGTCAGGTGCTGGAGGGTTGTCATGAATATCCACAGAGTGTTTGTCATCCTCCCTAATGCACACACATAATTAACAAAAGAATGTGAGATCAAGTCGGAATATTGCCTATGATTAATTTCTTTTTAAAGGGTTTCAATTCTTTCTTCTTCACCTCTTGTCTCTCAGGCGGAGAAGGTGTTATTTCTACACATGAAATGTGAACATCATAATGTCCAGAGCACGGCTTTCTGCCAACATCAAATTGCACTTCTACCTCGGAATAACTGAGGGTTGCTTCGTTTTGGAAGACATATATTGATCGAATGAGCATGTTACTCTTTGTTACTGTGTTAAAATATTGCTTATAAAGTCATGCGTGAAAAGCATAGGTTAGGAGGTTTTTCAGTCTGGACAGTCCAGTATTTAACTAAGGGGGCAGACAAAAGACATGTACATATCAGGAAATGTACTCACAGATCCATGGCAATTGATGGATAATGTCAGCACTTGTTCACCTGCAAAGGCATAGATATATTTATTTATCAGGGTTTTTTTTTTTAAGATTCACTTTCTTTTGCTACCATTACTTAGTTCTCAATTCTGACAACCATAAGAAAATCATACATTTTTGTATGTTAAAAAGACATTCATTACTAGTAGTATCATATCAGAATGACTAATATGTAGGTAGAAAAGATAGATTTTTAAAAATATTTGGTGGCTCTGATGATATGTCTTGTATTTTTTCCTCCTTCCTGAAACACTGTGATAAATGTATGAAAGATTGTTGAACTGTCTTCTTTTCAAACTGTACAAAATGTCAACACCAGCAACATATCTGGTTCACTAGTCTGTCCGGTTACTAGTCTGTCCGTTTTGAACATGAAGACACACTGAACTTCTTCTCTCTCCCTTAATCTACTGTCCAGAGTGTGTTGATGGTATAACTTTAAGTCAGGTAAAACATTATCTCTCTATATACGAGCTATGCGTAATAACCAATAAATAATAAATTGCATAATTTTCCATTATAGAGTTACTAATTTATCATCATTACATATTATACATTCTTTTTACATATAGCCCATAAGATATAGTACAAAATATAGTGCATTAAAAAACTTTTAAAACTATATCTTCTATGATGTAAGCCATTGTGAAATCAAGTTAGCCACAATTTTTTTTCTTTTGGATTAAATTGGTTTCAAAAACATTCCAGCACAGTGTTACAGCATCTATTATATGTATTTTTTGAGGACAATGTAAAAGAAATAACACAACACAATATTCGGTTAACACAATCAAATATTGGATTTGCAAAGTGGAAGGGACCCCGATTTTTTCAAATCACGGCACACATAGCAACAAATACAGAAACATGTTGTTCATATGGGTTTGTATGAATAACACTACACACAAGGATAATACAGTGAGGTTCTTTCCATTGTGTTTCCTGTATTTTAATACGAAAGAAATCTCTGTGAACTATATTTGAGTCTGTATTGTGTATGCCATATTATTGATTAAATCATGTGACTGTAATGCTACAATACAAGCTGCTGTAGGATTTTATCCCAGCCCGCTAATAAGAAAAAATAAGCGTTCACACACTGATAAAACATAGAGGTAGAAAAAAAAAGACATACAGTAGATTGACCGTTCTACCTCCTGAAAACTACTGTACAACTACTAATTATAATGATAATAACAATGACATTAAGAGTGATGAAGTACTGGTAAAAATAAAAATATACCTACAAGCACTGATGAAAGTATGTCCTATCAGTTTGATGGAAAACAAGAAATGCCCCAAATATTGGATGGAATTGTAGAAAGACACAAAAAGCAGATGAGTTCAAATGTGCTAAAAAATTAGAATCATATCTGATATGTATGGACAGATCATCAGTGGTGATCTTATGTAGCTCCTGTAGCAGGGGCAAAATAAAAAAGGATGAATTCTATTGTGTGACACGAATGCAGAAGATAACTGTTCAGATTGCATAGTAAATTTTCAAATATGGTGTATACACCTATTGCAGCATTGAAGTCAACTGTCCACTTGACACAAACTATTCTAGGCTTCTGAAATTCAATATCATCATGGCTAAATTTGGTTTCTTCCACCAGTCAGGAAAAGGAGAGCAAAATTCTACAAAGTACGACTTCAGAAACAAAATCAGTCTTTGTGAATTGGTGGAGCATTTGCCATAGGACTGTTTTCAGTAGCACATATGTTGTCTCATTAAAAGTGAACAGAATAAAGGGAATTGAAGGTTTTTGTCATATAAACACATATTGATGAGAACCACCAAACTTCAAACTTGCGATAGAACATACCTGATGTCAAAATTCACACAGCTTAGAGGAAAAGATCCAATGTCTGTTTGATGGTGTCCTTTGGCTGTAGGCATTCACTGGAGCGCTGAGTCAGTCCAAGCAGCCGACCCACCTGCCTCCTTGCTTCAGACCCTCGGGATTCTTTTGCCAACACCCGCACTGTGTGGGCCCTTTCTTTCCAACTGTATTGTCTCTTAAAGTGATTTCCAAAGTGCTCAGGCGAGAGCATGTGTCTGTGTTTGTGGACTTACCTTTGACTTTGTATATGTGTTTGTGTGTTTGCCACACTGAGCACTCATGTGTCAAGATGACCGTTTGCGACAGCTGGGGACCTCAGTCTCAGTACCGACGATGAAGGGAAATCAGATACTTTCTCTCCCCGTCCCCTTTACACACATATACACACCTCTTCCCCTTGTCCCATAGACAACAGAAACACAGAGACACACTCATGCATTTATACTGTTTACTGTCTTGTCATATGTTAAGATCAAGAACATGTCAGAAATTTGTGTTGCCTTGAGTATTTTCTCTATTCAAACGAATGATGTATTATATCTCTGTATAAGAATAACTGGTTGTGTTATAAGCCAATGGGACTGCAGCTACAATCTAATTATAGGGCTTTGAAGCTCTGAGGCTGAGTTTACGTACATACAACTGTGTACTGTACATAGTAGATGTGTTTTGGGCCACTCTAATATTACTTCAGAATAAATATATATTTACATAAATACGCTCCTTCAAATTAAAAGTCAGATAGAAGTTAATATCAAAATAGAGAACTATATGAGAACTATATGTGTGCACATATAATACTATATGCGCACACATATAGTTTGTAAATTTGAAAATACTGTGAATGTGCATGTGTGTGTGTGTGCGCTGTGATATACGATATGTGTGACATATACCAAGAAAGCTTTTCTCCTAAATGTACAGATGCTGTATAATTTAAGGTTAACTGAAAAGCTTGAGTCAACCTGATTTACTGCCTATAATATTAATAAAGAGTCAGCTGATGAAGTGTGATGCATTGGAAAAGAAAGAAAGTCAAGTTACAGTGAGTGGTACTGACAAGTTTAATAAATATCATGTTGTGCTGAACTTTGTAATATACTGTAGCTGAAATTTGTTGCAGAGGCTTCAGGCTATTTTGTCATTAGATTTTGTTATTTTAAATGTTTTGTGATTCTACATCATATCAACTCAAATCAATTAAAAGTATTTTAAATAAAATTTCTTTTGGACTTTGTTTGGATGTGATAATTTAGCTGTCTTTTTGAAGCTTTTGCTATTTTTACCTCATCCAAGGAGGGTATGTTTTGATTTTAATTCCTTTACTTGCTTTTCACACTTTCTTTAATATTACATTTTTTAAATTTATACAGTATTTGTTGAATTTCCCTGGTAATAATGTTCTATCTCATATCCTATATGGTCTAGCGGTTAGGTTTCTGGGTTTTCACCCAGATGGCACGGGATCAACTCCTGGTATGGGAATGACATTTTGAATAATTTTCCTTTGGGATTATTTAAGAACTGTATTCTTTATTCATTCATTTCTTCTTAAAGTATGGAATCTGAAGACTTGACTGAATTCAGTGGACTGCTAAGTTGCTTTTTATTATTGCAAATGGTATTACCAAACAGTCCAATGAAATTTTAACATCATAAATGCCTGTTTTACTAGGCTGTCTAATTTGGTCTTTACCAAAATGAGAATATTCTCTCTGAGATGTGTTATAAACATCACCAAATACACAAGCAAAAACATAATTTTACTGCTTCGCTTATCCCCCAGGTTATTACATTAAAATTTAGATGGATTCATGATTTCAGGTATTATGTAAATAGAAATTTACACATCACAGTATATATTTAAATTAGTATGTATTATTTCTGTTCTTAAAAGGTGTGAACTGACATCAAAGTCAGTGCAGGCAGCTGTTCATAAATTCATTACGGTGAATTTCAAACATGCATCCCGGGCCTCCTACTATTCTGTCATTATGTCCTCTATCAAGGAGCTCCGCACTGATGTCTGTCTGGAACACCACAAAGGTCCCGTTGCATGACGGGTACAATACTCTACGGCCGTGCAGTGCGCATGCCCAGCCGAAACCTCCATTATTTTTTTTGCTCGGAATTTGTAAGAAAAAACAGTGGGAAACTGTGAATTTGAGATTACGTGGGTCGTAATGGTTGTCGGAATATATTTGAATGTTAAACGGTTTGGCAGACCAGGGAGCAGAGCGACGGCTGGATAAGTTATCTGCACACCGGCAGCGGGACATCCTCCGCTCTTGTTGGGACAGTCCAGATTCAAGTAAATTTCAGTCAGTTAGCTCTGCTAATGTAGCTGGTAGCATTAGCCTCTAGATCCCAGGCGCAGTGAGATGAAGCGTTATTGCCCTTTGTTTTTAATCGAATTTCCGGACTTCGCTTAATCACTTATAGCCGACTAGTCGTGCTAATGTGTGGTTTAAACCATGAAATTATTTAATTGCGTTCATGTATATATCAGCCATTTTCAAAACATCCTATTGCCAGTCTGTTAGCTAGCAAGCTAACTCCTGATTCTCCCGCGAGCCATAAAATCGAAGACTCCAAAACTTCGCCAACATTGAGGGCTTGACGCACAGAAAGGTTGTTAGATTCTGCTAACACTGACTTGAGCTAAATATGGTCAGTAAATAAGTACAATATGGTGAGCAAGTGTTTTTAAGATGCAGTATTGTTCCTGACTCCTTTCTTGTTACCGTTACTAACACGCAAGAGTTTTGCATCGGAGTGTTTTGTACGCCTGACAGCTGTCACGACAACATTACGAAGTACGTTAGCTTGTTAGCTTAGCTGTTAGCCTAGCAGTTAGCCTGTCGTCTATCAGTCACTATTTAGTACTTAGTAAGTCGTTGTTCCGAGGCGGCACGATGCAGACATGACGACTTTACCCCAACTATTGATTCAGTCAGTACGTTATTTAATTTGGTTTTCTGATTGCTATTGTGTAAGTTGTTTAAAAGGCAGCTACTTGTGATGTTACTCAACAGTGATCCAGGGGCCTATCCAAACACACCCTCCCACTTAAAAGTAGTCGAATATAAGAAGTTATATTATTACTGAGACAGGAATGCATGTCGTAGAGTAATTGTAATATGTTTGGATCATATTATTGTAGGGAATGGTTAATAACTTCTTGGTTACAACAATTGACTCTGCTTCTCCTTGCCAGATTACATAATCCACCTCCCCCTTTCCTTGCAGACTCACTATCTTCATCCATGAGCCTAATCTAATGTGAACTGATCAACTGAATCTGTTCGGAGTCAACCTATAAGTAGGGGATCTGCCTTTTAGCTGAGAAAAGTCCAGGCTTTTGGACAACAAGTCAGGTTTTACTGGCAGTCTTCGTCCTTCTCACCCACCAGCATGCATATTGGACAGAGGACACCTTAGCTGAAACAGGTCCTGGCTTCACAAAGATGACAAGGTATTTAAAATGTGTTTCAATCATTCTGTTTATAAAACTATAGCTTGACAATATGTTAACATCTGTTATGCTTTGGCTAGAGCCTTTTGTGTTAACCTTTTATTTTGAGTGTTAGATGTTGAGTCAGCATTCTGTAGAGGCTTGAATTACAAAGCACATTCTACATACACATGGAAAATAATGACCAGACAATATTGTATAAAGAAATGACTGCTGCAATGTAAATTCTCAGTCATTGATGGTAAAAGTGTGCATTTGTGTGGCCAGTTCTATGAGAAAATATTAAAAGTGAGTTGAATCTATCATGGCGCCGAGGTTCCATTTCTAATATTTTATGTTTGACATTGACATTTGGAGTCATGTAATCAGATAAACATGGCTCACACATTCGGCATGCACGTTGCTTTAATTAGAACATTGATATTCCAAAGACTTCGCTGCAGTGACATTCGTTCATCCATTTATGCTTCTTTATTCCGTGACTCACCGCAAGACACAATAAACAGCACTGCAACAAGCATTTCATTAATTGCATGTATGCATTCTTTTTAAAATGGTAATCAAACAGCAATCATGTAGCACTTTTTTAGTCTTATTGATAATTAAACCAACTTTATAACACAGCATTAAAAAATATTAAACTACCTGCCTTACTATTAGTAGACAATGTAGACTTTTAACCCACATCTCAGTAGGTTAACCTTATGTTGGATAGTGGAAAGAAAAAGAAAAAACTATTTCAAGCTCTTGTAAAAGTTCCAACGTAATGCTATCTGTAAGTTTAAAGTCCAGGAAAATAAAATTCAGCTAGAAGACTACTGATGTTGTGCGATGTCTGAAGCCCATTTAACAAACAAGTATATATTGGGACTTTTCAAATTAGAAACAAGGATTTTCCAGCAAAACAAATCTTCAATCATTTAAATTTGAATTATTAATGGATTAACATAAAATAATTCTTCACTGCTTTTCCAAGGTGCTGGCAGGCTACAACAACAAAATGATGGGAGGCAGTGACACTGTAAATGGGGACAAGGATGGGGTCCACACCACTGCAATACACATCCCCATTGGCTGGCAGAGGAAAGTGGAGGGCAGACAGGTGATATATGTCAGGTGGGTTGGTTTATTAATTATGTAGGCTCATTGCTGTTGTTTAATAATATGTGGACAAAAATGTTTTTGTGCAGTGGCAATTCCTTCTACATCTATGAGTTGGAGTCAGTTGTTACAATAATTGTTAAGTTGACCCATCCCATTACATTGTGCAACTTCATCACCTGGCTAACTTCACATTGTCACGTTACATTAAATATTTGGGTCTTTGTCAAAATGAGTGTGCTGAGCATATGGACACTTGACACACGTTACACACTTGAGAACAGCCTGCAATGTGTATTTTTTTATGCTGCTGTCAAAGGGGATATTGACCATACATGTCTGTATGTAGACTCATGTAACAAGATGCCATCTATACCACATCAAATGTCAGCAAGAACCAAGGCAGCCAGAGACTGCAACATCCCGCGAAGGGTAGGTTAGGGTACCATGAAAGTAGTACCTGACAAGTGCATAGCTTTGACCTTTCAGGGTAGCTCAAGGCTATGCACTAGCTTTGACCATAAATTAAAGCTAGAGCATAGGTAGATCAAAGCACTAGCTTTGATCTATGGTCTTACTCACACTGGCCTTCTCCCTCTCTTTCTTTCTTATCCGATTCCTGAGTGTACAAAAGTTGAAATTTGACCTTGACCTAGTTTTCTCAAGGTCACCATCTCATTTTCATCTCCTTTGCTGCCTGAGTAATGTGCTTTTTGTTTCATCATTCTATCTGCAACAGTTGCAAAGATATTTGGTGGACATACGAGCGAACAGATGAACACACGTTGCAGTCTGTGACTGCCTTGTTACATCCTGCTTCAAAGTGGTCATGTATTGTGATTGTCAGTGTTCTTGTGTTCTTTGTTCGTTTGTTCGTTTGTCCAGTTGTTTGTCCACCAAATGTCTTCACAACCGTGAAGATGAAACAAAGATGAAACAAAAAGCATATTACTCGGGCAGCAAAGGGGATGAAAATGAGATGATGACCTTGACCTTGAGAAAACTAGGTCAAGATCAAATTTCAACTTTTGTACACTCATGAACCGGATAAGATAGAAAGAGGAGGAAGAGGGCCAGTATGAGTAAGACCATAGATCAAAGCTACTGCTTTAATCAACAACAGTAGGTCAGAGCACTATCTTTGATCTTTGACCTATGCAAGTAAGTCAGGGTAAAATTTTGAATTCAGGGGTGTAGCAGGATGTTGCAGTCTCTTACTACACCTTCTTTTTCTTTCGGCTTTTCCCTTCAGGAGTCGCCACAGCGAATCAGTTGCCCCCATCTCACACCAACTGCCTTCATGTCCTCTTTCATGTTACAGTGTGTGACTAGTTTCTTTTCTGTACATCTCTTCAGTTAGCCTTGACTTTGCAGTTACAGTTTATTCGTGTCTTTTTTCTGTAGTCCCAGCGGCACTTCCCTGTCCTCTCTGGATGAGGTAAAGACCTATCTGTTGAGTGATGGCACCTGCAAATGTGGTCTTGAGTGTCCACTCATCATTCATAAGGTAACACAGCTTTTTAAGTTTGTTTGTGTTGTGCATGAAAGCAATACAGGTAAAATTTATTGACTGTTTTATAGAGTGCATGCTTCTAGTGTATTACTTTTTAATTGACATTTCATATTTAGTAATTCAGTGACACTCATGTTCCATTCTGACAGTACGGTGCGGAGCTTTTAAAAAAATATTACACTTGACCAGTGTGGTTGGTTACTTCTAATAGTCATTTTTTCAGGGATAAGTCTGCTGTTTTGTTATTCCAGTGTGTTTTGGATTTTGTGTCTTGTGATACTTCTGTGCAAATTATGAGTGTAAAATACCCAGACACCCTCAACTGAACTAAATTTGATGAAACTGTGGTGCAGCGAGTTCATTCTGATTGTACCCTAAACGTCCCTTCAGGTTTTTAACTTCTCTGTGGGAGTGATAGTGGAGCAGTACAGCCAGCCATTAGGAAAAGCAGAACAAGACATGACCAAACTGTGTAACCACCGCAGGAAAGTGGTAGCGATGGCTGCTCTGTGTCGGAGTATGCAGGCTTCACAGCTGCCCTTTGCCAACCTTCATCATTCAGGTAAATTTTGTCCAGTTGTGACATGCTACTCTCCAGGCTGGCATAGTATGAGAAAATTTTACACTATCTGTAGGTCTATAGGTCAAATCTTCATTAAATGCATATATCAGTTTCTTAATTGTGCCAGAGGCCATGTTTGGTGTTTTTTTTTTGTTTGGTGTTCAAATCATGAGGACAATAAAAACAATTTGTAGTTAACACCACAAAGCTGGTATTTTTCTATGATACAGATTTACTAATCAGATATTAATTCCCAATTTATCTCAAGTCTGTACTTTATGATCTTTTGATGCTGGAGTGTTTCCTTTGCTGTGTAAGCTGGATCAAATCATGGGAGGCTGAACTGGAGATGGAATTTGTTTGTTCCCTTGATATTGTTGGCAGAGAAACTGATGTTATTCATATTCCAGTGGATATTATGATTTATTTCTATATCAATTTTTAATTTGTTGTAAATTTGTTGAACTTAAATTTAATGCAAACCAATTGAACTGGCATTGGACAACTCATCAGAATAACTTACTACAAGTTTTGCTTTTGGATTTTATGGTACGCTATAGTACTTAAATACGATGATTAAATTACGTATTTGTTGTTACAAATTCAGCATTGTATGTATCTGTACAAAATTAAAAGCCCTGTAGCCAATGTGCATAACATATGGTGGTCTTATTTTATGTTTTTAATGTGAAAAAGCCCTTTAGTTTCTGTGTAAAGTTAAACTTGGATATCTAATAGTTGTTTTAAGTGATTGTGGTGGTCTCATAAATACATAAATATAAATCTAGTAATAATTAACCTGTCTGGTTCTGACTTCCAGTCAGAAATGGTTTGAATCTTTTCTAACCATAAGTGACCTACCCTTGCACCGCCTTATTTTCCTTGTGGGAGAGACTATTCAGAATTTCACTGGAAAGCATTTTGAAGGGTGTATGTGATTGGAATCTTCATGGGAACATGCTGGGGCGGAATGGTTTATCTTCATGAAAAGGCAGTAATTTTTGGAAATCCTATGGGAGCAGGGTTTGGTTTGTGTTTTTACAGTACGGTCTGCCCTTGCGCATTTGCGCATCAAGGCTCGCGACTTCACCTCATTGCGGATTTTTGGTAGGCAGTCACGTGGTACCGTACGCGCATTCTATTGGCTGACAGCATCCGGAAGGGCGCTTTTGTGTCTTTTGTGTCTTTTTGTGTCTCTGTGAGACACAAAAGTACTTTAAGCAGTCGATAAGAGTGTGGGAAAAGGTAATACAGAAAGAAGGTGGTTTAATATCAGCATGGGGAGGGTTCATAAACGTTTAAATTACTGTACTGTAAATAATGAGATAAATAATTTATTTATTATTACTTTTTTTATATTCTCAAGTAATCCCCGTAGGGAAATTAGTGGCACACTCTAGTTAGTCCAGATGAAATCACATGCATGTTTGTTAGTGTGTACAGGCCCTGAACACACACACACACACACACAAGGGGCCTGTACTCATGCAAAGGAGGTAGAGTGGTGGGCAGCTCCTGCTTGGTGCGCCCCAAATGAGCAACTTGTAAGGGGGACGGCGCCTTGCTCAATGGCGCCTCGGCAGTGCTTGAGCAAGGCGCTGTGAGCTGACAACTCCCACTGTCAGCTCACCTCGGGGTGTTTTTTTGGGCGGGAGCGGGAATCAAACCGCCGATCTCAAATCATTGGACGACCCGCTCTACCGCACACTCTGCCACTGAGCCACTGCCGCCCCAAATAGTTTGTCGCTCTATCGCGGAATTCGTTAATCGTGTGTGGTTCCTGGAACGCATTAAGCGCGAGGAATGAGGGTGCACTGTATATGTGGACACAAGTGCAAGTGGCTTAAAAACTTCACATTACCAGTATCGATATACAGTAATCCATTGTTACTCGCGGTTAATGCTTTTGCAGGACCACCCGTGAAAAACAAAATTCCATGATATAGCAACTAACTCTTTATTTTTCAGGCAATTTAAACGTATACGAAATCTCCCCATAATGATATTAAACCACTTTCATCTGTATCACCTTTTCCCACACTCTTATCTACTGTTTAAAGCACTTTTGTGTTTCATGGAAGTGTGCTGTGTACGTGAGTCTCAGAACGTAGCACACTTCCGGATGCTGTTAGCCAATAGCATGCACGTACGGTATCACATGACTACCGACTAAAAATCCGCGATGAGGTGAAGCCGCGCAAATAAGCGAGGGATTACTGTATGTAATGTAATTCTGATTAATTATTTTATAGACTGTAAAGGAATTTGTGACAGTCAATGATGTGACATTGATGTAGCAACAACAAGTTAAACATTTGAGTGTATGGTGTTTGTCAACTTTCAGAAATGAGCAGTGGAGTAGACGGCCGTGATCCAAAGCGAGTACTTGTGGAGCAGGAAGAAGAGAATCATGGAGTTTATCATCCCAAACTGCATCCAGCCCCGATTCGACTTCACAACAACCTGCACACAAACCCTTGTGCCAGCCCTAAATCCTCTCACCAGCTCATTCACCCTTACAATGGTTCCTCCCCTGTCCTCCACACTGGCACAAACCCCCACCATCACCTTGAGGCTTTAAGAAGGCTTCACCATCCTCTTCCCGTCGCTTCCTCCTGCTCTCCCGCCAGCTCAGCTTATAGTGCGGTGTGCACCCCAACACCTCAGAACATCAGTCAAGGTCAGAAAACACCAAAAACCCCAGAGACACCAGTTTCCCCTAAACTAAGGGCCCTCTCTTCACCTCCTCCCTCTTCCCCTAGGACTATGGGTGGGGGTGGAAGAGGAGGAGCACAGACTCACACTTACCATCCACACGGTGTCATTGTGGGAGGCTCCCCCCTGTCTCCATCTCCCTCTCTCTCTCCCTCTGTGCATAATATGAACTGCGTGTCTCCTCACCAGCGGTCCTGTCACCCCTCAGCCTCTCCCTCCCCTATTTCTGATCAAGGAGGATACTCAGCTGTAGGAGCAGGAGGAGTACTGATGGGAAGTAGTTTGTCTCAGAGGAGAAAATCCACTTCTTCCTCTCCACACTCCCCTATCTCAGGTGGCTCCCCAAACCCCAGCCCCCACTTCCAAAAGTACAAACTGGAAGACATCTTGGAGCAGTTTAAGAACTCAGGCAATAGCAGCACTAATAACCACCACCTCCTTATCCCTACTAACCCCCCTTCCTTACTGACCAACCAAAGCAGTAGCAATGCTCATGCTCTCTCCTCGAGGCCCTCAAAGAGTACCATGAGTCCGACCCCCACCTCAGGACCACCAACGTTTGAGTTGAACTCTACAGGGCCTTCTGGTTTATCTGTAGGGCCATTTCTGAACCCCCAGAGCCATCAGAGCAAGCTACCACACACAGCTTCATTTCCTGCTAGTAGCCTGCTGTCTGCTGCTGCCAAGGCTCAGCTGGCTACCCAGATAACCCAGAGCTCAAATCTGTCCAGCAACCCCATGAGCTTGTCCTCTTCTGTGGAGGCCTTGAAAGACGCACAGCAACAACCATCGTCCAAGGTAACAAACAGCACTTTACATAACAGTCTTTCTCCATCCTCCATCACTTCTACAAGGCTTTCCCATCCCTCCCTTGCATCAGCCTCCTCTGTCCTATTACCTCCATCCCACGCTCTGGCCCAATCCCTGGATTCCTCCTTGCCTCACCTGCCTGCCACAACTGAGCGTAATGCATCTCACAGGAAAAGACAAAGACGATCACCCACAGTGCTCAGCATGCTCAGAGACACCCATCAGTTGACTAATGGGCCACAGAAGACCCTATCAGGAGACGCTGTTTCTGCTACAGCTATTAACCTGTCCTCCTCTTCCTACCACTCCTCTTTGCACTCTTCCACTACCTCAGCTGTGCAGAAACAGAATGCTGTCATTTTGGAAAACCATCATCTTCTCTCCATGCAGACACCTAGGCTTCCTGCTCCTAGACAGATGGCACACCTTGCCAGGCCTCCTCGACAAAATGAGGCCCTGGACTTCACTACACAACTGACAACTACACCTCTTGGCTTGGATCCTCCAACACAGCCGCTGTCTGCTCTGCTGCACCTGCTCAGTGTTCAGAGTGCACAAGCCTCAGCATCCAGCTCGGGTTCAGGTCAGCCAGGATCTGTGTCTAATGAAGGAGGTGGACACAGTAATAAACAGAACCCCAGACTTTCTCCCTCTTCTCCTGCCTCTTATTCTAGCGTTAGGCACAGACAAATTCAGTCTCCATGCCGAAGCAGTTACGCTAACACTCCACCCTCGGTGCCACAGCCGCTTTCTCCTCCACCTTCCCCACAGTTTAGATCATTGCAGTCATCATCACAATCTCAGTCCACTAAATCCAGTCCTCGGCAGAGACATTCTCCTTCTACAGCGCTGTCCAACTCAAATTTGTCTTTACACAGCAGCAGCAGTCCATCTCAACATACTTCATTGAATTTGTCAGACAAACCACAGTTATCTGAGAATCACCTTCCTGCATTGAAGTCTGACTCCCACGCAATATCGCAGGAAGATGTGCCACAAGATCCTGTGGGTAGGGACAATGGAAATAACAATATGTGCATGTCAGTGGACCTCAGTCAGTGTCGAAGCAATGTTTCTGTGGCTGTAACCAGCTCTCCGAAGCCACTCGATCTCAGCAATCACGTCCTGGCCCTTCTTGCTGCATCTTCCAACATGTCCCAGGGGGAGGGCTGCTCATCTGACTGTGCCATTGATGTTACATCTTCCCAGGAGACTCCGACAGCAGGTGAGAATTGCATTCAGTCTGTTGTGTGTCTTGTGTTTGGAAGATATAAGGTGAACCTTTGAATGTCATTCAAAGTAACTCATTTGGTTAGGATAGAAATGTAGAGCTTGGTGATTTACGTAAAGTAAACCCATGGAAAAAAGTTAAGATTCTTTCAAAACCTTTACTTGTTGAAGTCATAGCTAATATGATCATGAGCTCACCAAAGTCTGACTTAACAGACGTCTGACTTAACAGATGTTTCCATGTGCTTTATCTGGGGAAAGGGGTGCAAATGTTGGCCGTGGTTGCACTCTGACTTTGCTGGCTGGTGCTCTGAGTCGTGCTGATGTGTTAGCTTTGAGAGCATTTTTCAGAGACAATCACTTTGTCTCTGAAGCTCCTCCGCCTCGAGCGGAGCCAGCTGAGGTAGCTGCAACCACCGCTACGACCACTGCTCGTAGCTGTGGTCGCAAGGTCTCTGGTGCCTGTTGCGGCGGTAACCCCCGAACCCGGTAGTGGATCCAGAAGTAAGGGATGCTGTCAAGCTGAAGAAAGAGTCCAATCAAATCTTGTTGAATTGTGGTACTCCGGAGACAGCTGACAGGAGGCAGCTGACAGGTACAGGCAGTCCACGCGTACTGCAGCTGGAGTAGTCGCAGAGGCAAAGACTCAGGTCTGGGAAGAGTTCGGGGAGGCAATGGAGGAAGACTATCGGTCAACCTATAAGAAATTCTGGCAAACCATTCGGCGCCTCAGGAGGGGAAAGCGGTGCATAGCCAACACTGTTTACAGTAGAGGCAGAGAGCTGCTGAACTCGACTGGGGATATTGTCGGGAGGTGGAAAGAATACTTTGAGGATCTCCTCAATCCCGCTTCCATTTCTTACACAGAGGAAACAGAGGCTAAGGTCGCAGAGGTGGACTCGTCCATCACCCAAGCTGAAGTCACCAAGGTGGTTGCCAAACTCCTCAGTGGCACAGCACCAGGGGTGGATTTGCCCTGAGTACCTCAAGTCTCTGGATGTGCAGGGACTGTCATGGTTGACACGTCTCTGTAAAATCGCATGGCAGTCGGGGACAGTACCTCTGGATTGGCAGACCAGGTCATGGAACACTGGACCAGTTCTAAACTCTCCATCGAGTGCTTGAAGGTTCATGGGAGTTTTCCCAACCAGCCCACATGTGTTTTGTGGATCTGGAGAAGGCTTTCGATCGTGTCCCTCGTGGTATCTTGTGGGGGGAGTGCTTCGGGAGTATGGGGTCCGTGGCCCTTTGCTGAGGGCTGTCCAGTCCTGTATGACCGAAGCCAGAGCTTGGTTCGGATTGCCGGCAGTAAGTCAGACCTGTTCCAGGTGCATGTTGGACTGCGGCAGGGCTGCCCTTTATCACCAGTTCTGTTCATAATCTTTATGGACAGAATTTTTAGGCGCAGCCAGGGTCCGGAGGGAGTCCGGTTTTGGGACCATAAGTATTTCATCTCTGCTTTTTGCAGACGATGTTATCCTGTTGGCCTCATCAAACCTGGACCTTCAGCGTGCACTGGGACGGTTTGCAGCTGAGTGTGACGCGAGTGGGATGAGGATCAGCACCTCTAAATCCGAGGCCATGGTTGTCAACTGGAAAAGGGTAGTTTGCCCTCTTCATGTCGGTGGAGAGTCTTTGCCCCAAGTGGAGGAATTTAAGTATCTTGGGGTCTTGTTCACGAGTGAGGGAAGGATGGAACGTGAGATTGACAGATGGATCGGTGCAACTTCTGCTGTGATGTAGTCGCTGTATAGGTCTGTCGTGTTGAAGAAGGAGCTGAGTCGCAGGACAAAGCTCTCGATTTACCGATCAATCTATGTTCCTACTCTCACCAATGGTCATGAGCTTTGGGTCATGACCGAAAGAACAAGATTCCGGATACAAGCAGCTGAAATGACTTTGCTCTGTAGAGTGGCTGGGCGCACCCTTAGAGGTAGGGTGAGGAGCTCAGTCACCAGGGAGGAGCTCAGAGTAGAGACACTGCTCCTCTGCCTCGAGTGGAGCCAGCTGAGGTGGCTCGGGCACCTGTTCAGGATGCCTCTCTCCCTACTGAGAGGAGACCTCGAGGAAGACCTAGGACATGCTGGAGGGACTATGTCTCTTGGCTGGCCTGGGAACGCCTCAGGCTCCCCCAGGAGGAGCTGGAGGAGGTCTCTGGGGAGAGGGAAGTATGGGCATCCCTGCTGAGACTGTTGACCCCGCGACACAGACCCGGATAAGCGGTAGATGATGGATGGATGGAATCACTTTGTGCTCAGAACTGTACTAGAGTGTATAACCACAGTCCATTCCTAGAATAAAGTGTATTTACTCATTCCTAAGTGTGAATAATTTATGTCTTCTCTACAGGGCCAGAGGAATCTAGTATCGACGCAAAGGTCTCTGTAGCAACCAAACCTCCAGCAGCCACAAGCCCTGGGCCAACTGTCTCCTCTCGTCTTGGAGATAATCAGAGTCCTCAGACTTCTTCGGCTGTGGGCGACTCCACGACTCCCTTACCTCTGGCAGAGGCCTTCCCTTTTATGAACCAGGAGCAACTGCTGCAGCTGCTGTCATCCACAGGGGGCCTACCATCCCTACTGGATCCTACAGTCTTAGCTTCATTGCCCCTGGGAGGGGTGTGGTTGGGAGGGCAAAATGCACACATATCCCCTGCCAATGCTGCACTGCAGAGTCTTGCAGAGCAGCAGCAGTTACTGATACAGCAGGAGACCCAACAGCAAAATCAGGACCAACAACATAAGCAACAGATAAACAACAATCCTCTGTTTCCCTTGATGCCATTGCTGAGTGGCTCACAAGGGGAGCTTCCTTTGAACCTTTTGGGGCTCCTCCCTGCCCCGTCCTCAACTCCTACCCCAGGACAGGAAGCTGATTTAGGGTTGGCAGAAAAACCCAGCCTTCAGGCTCTGCTCATGGCCTCCTTGTTGCTCGGGCAACAGCAAGCACCTTTGTTATCTTTATCTGGGTTGGGTCAGTTGAGCCAGGTTAGCCTTGAGGTTCCTCTCCAGCAACCACAGCAGATTCCAACCACACTGGAGGGTCTCACCCTGGATAAGACCTCTGGCTTGTTGGATCCATCGACCCTACCAGGCCCAGGACTCTTGGAAGTTGCCCAGGGCCTTCTTTCCGTTCCTCCAGGAACTGAGGGCTCCATCCAAGCCCTTCAGTCTTTGCTCCTTCCTGCTGCTCTTCCTCCTGCTGCCTTCCTGCCCCTCAGCCCTGCATTGCTCACTGCTGCCCTGAGCTCTGCTGAGCTCCACCCACCTCCCCATTCCCATTTAGCTCCTGCACAGCAAACCCAACATACCCAACCTCAGGTAGGCTCTCTTGTCTCCTTTATTTATTTCCTCTGTGCACTAAAGGTTTCCCTACAGAACACACAATCCATTAAACCCCACTTTGTTTTTTAAAGTTAATTTAATAGATGCTTACCATTTTTTGAAAATTCTATCAACTTTCTTCCATTACAACTGAAGGTTTTCTTTCAACTGTTTTCTGATGCTCTGTATTTATGGGGTCTGATTGAGTTGGTACTTAAAGGCGTTAATGCATGTTTTTGCTTGGAAATATTTTTGTCTTTTATTTAATACAATAATACCTTGAGATACGAGTTTAATTTGTTCCATGACTGAGTTTGTAAGTCACTCTGCTCGTATGTCAAACAAATTTTCTCCATTTAATAACTAAATTAATTTTAATCGATTCCAGCCTTGTAAAAAAGCCCCAAACCCCTTAAATTATTTCGTAAAAACACATCTTTTTAAATTTAACTATGCACAAGTAAAGCATACTTTACTTTGTGAATAATTAGTTATGTGTAAGTTATGTAAACAATGATAAAGTCACGAGCACACACGAGTTACAGCTGTACTCCTCGGACAACACACGGTTGTATCAGCTGATGTTGTATCCATTCGCCAACTAGCGGTGGCCTCCCGAAGCACGTCTCGTAAATCAGTCAAAAATATGGACAGAGTGACGACTTGTATCTCAAAAATTTGTCTGTTGAGTCGCTCATATCTCAAGGTACTACTGTAAATATAAAATGTTTGACCAAATTTGTGACTCACTACCATAATTTGTTGTGTAATTCTGTCCTCTGTTCTACAGGTATCTGCTGATGTTGATGCTCTCATCCCTCTGTCTCTCCAAGCCAAGGACAACCCAATCATCCAGCAGTTACTTCCCACTTTGCTTAACCCTACTGTATTAGGTGAGTTAGTGCAGATTCTCTGTACTACTTGTTTGTCAGTCGTAACACGGTAAAATAAAAAGATATGATACACTGATGAATGTAACCCATTTTATTGGTACAAATATGAACTGCGCATTTGTAGGAGATCTTTCGGCGGTCACCGGCCTCCATAACATGTTGGGCATCGGAGCGGGTTCCATCCTCCTACCCCCAGTTCAGACCTCTGCTCTGGGCATGCCTCTGTTGCAAGGTCCGGATGGAGCTCTCAATGTGCTTAATAACATACAGGTAGGTGAATAGCATGGATTTGTTGGATAAAACATAAAGATTACTCCCATAAACAGGGGCTGGACTGTTGTATGTGCTTGGATTGTTCTGTGATGCTTTGAATGTTAACAAAGATTTCTGAGTCTGAAGGCTACTTTTCTACTTTCGTATGTGTGAAAATCAATTTAATCGATTTCAAACGACCCCTGCCAGCACTCATATACTCCATATATCCATATGACCAAGATGGTGGCGCATGAATAAGGCAAGGCTCAGCGTCTCCAGATTTTGCAAACTAGTGTTGTTTTACCTGCTACTCACAGGCCTCCTTACTCAGAAAATCACGGCCTGAACATCCTACAGCAAACAGGAACTTTTGCACATTGGAACATACTGTACAACTCTGACAGTTTTATTGCCGATCTTTGACTTACACCGGAGATCTCCAGAACACAGGAGGCTGCTCTCCCGGTATATATAAATATATACCGTATTGGCCCGATTATAAGACGGTGTTTTTTGCATTGAAAAAAGACTGAAAAAGTGGGGGTCGTCTTACATTCGGGGTCTAGACATTATACTCATTCACAACGTTAGATGGCGCCAGATATCTTTAAAGCGAATGCTGAACTTAACTCCCCAGGCCAAAGCGAACCCCTGTCACGAAGAAGAAAAATAAAAATAGCGGTAAGAAAGAAAAGAGAAGAAAATAATAGAAGAGATAACAGAAAATGGAGAAACATAGCGACAATCTGGAGTAATGTTCTGAAATGACAGATCTCAGCTACTCTCAAGTTGAAACTAGTTTGTATTATTTTATTGCAATGTTTTTCTTTATTCAGATTTTTTTTTCAAGACTACAGTTAGTTAGACTTCACTTTGATGGTTAATGCAGTTATTGCAATTTTGTTGTTTTATCACAGTAGATTGGTTTATTTACATTTCAAAAACCAGAAGCCATTCATTTACAAATGTGATTGCACTTGAGTTTACATATTCAAATGTTCAGATATTAAGATGTGATAAACAATTTTTGCATGATTTGAATGAGGCAAAATAACATGCTTTTTCTCTCAAATATATTGTTATAATCATTTGTTTCAGATGTACTGTAATTATTTTCTGTATAAAAATTACATTTGGTGTTCAAAAAGTCTTTCAAACTTGAGACTTGAAAAAGAGTCTTATAATCAGGGTCGTCTTATATTCGGGCCAATACAGTATATATATACTGTACGTGTGTGTGTGTGTGTGTGTGTGTATATATATATATATATAATATCTCCTACCGTATGTTCTGTTATTACTTTTTGGATGCATAAACGTCATGTTGGGATGCACAGATTGTTCTTGAAGTGCATCCCAGGATGCACTACTTTCTTGAGGTCAGACCATCTCTCTCTTTTTCTGTCCCCCAAATACTCACCACTCGTTCAACGTGTGGAACCGAGAGTCAAAACAATAAAAGTGTGGCCTAGGGTAGCAGACTGTGTTGCAGGACCCGTTCAAGCACACAAACTGGAGTTTGTTTGCTACTCAGGCAACTATTCACTCCCATATAGATATCGAGATATCGACAACTAACTGCTCCACTCTGGTCAGGAAAGCTCACCAGCGCCTCTTCTTCTTGAGGTCTCTGCAGAAAAACCTCTTTTTCAACATCCTGGTGGAACTTCTACTGCTGCACCATCGATAGCATCCTAACAAACTGTATTACAATCTGGTATGGGAACTGCTCTGTCTCAGACTGGAAGGCTGAGACAGGGTTGTTAAAACTGCCCAGCGTATTGCCAGAGCCTCACTTCCTGCCATTAAGGACGTCTACAGGAAGCGGTGTCTCAGGAGAGCGACGCATATCATAAAGGACTCCTGCCACCCAGCACGCAGACTGTTTGTTCTCCTGCCAACTGCGAGGTGCTACAGGAGCCTCCGGACAAAAACCACCAGGTTCAAGAACAGCTTTTTCCCCTCAGCTGTCATCCTGCTAAACTCTGCCCCCCGTCACCCACATGTCCCTTAAATTCACCCTCTCGTTCACAAGCACCCCCCCAGCAAAATGAACAGGACCTATCAATGTATTGCCACATTTCCTGTTTGCTACATTATGTCATTATGTACATAGTGGTAATTATACCCAAATCATTGTAAACATATAATTCACAACTGTATCTGTATATACTGTATATTCATACTTTCATACTATATATCGTAGTCATATCCTGTTAATAGCCTGTAAATACCACCGTACATATGTAAATACAGTTAATTATACCCTAATTATCCCCTAACCATTATGAACATATAATTTACAACTGTTTCTGTATATACTGTAGTCATTCATACTGTATATCATAGTCATAGCCTGGTGGTTCTTCTCCTTTCGGCTTTTCCCTTCAGGGGTCGCCACAGCGAATCAATTGCCTCCATCTAGCCCTGTCTTCTGCATCCTCTTCTCTCACACCAACTATCTTCATGTCCGCTTTCATTCATTCATTCATTCTTTCATTCTCTCAACCCGCTTCATCTTCTTACGCAGGGAGTTGGAGCCTATCCCAGCTTGTCGTAGTGTGTGATGTAGAGGTAAGATCGGGCCTAAAAAATCCAGCCCGAACCGAACCGAGCCCGAGGGTATTAAAGCCCAACCCGGCTCGACTCGAACCGAGCCCGATGGTATTAAAGCCTGACCTGAATGTAATTATTGACATTTTGAGTCCGACCCTGACAGAATTTTGGGCTTGGATTCGGGTTTAAGATCTTACCTCTACTTTCAGTGCGTACGATCGGAAATATAAAGTGACAGGAGAAAATACAGCTGACGCATGGAGTGAACTGAGCAGGTATTGTAGATGGATATTTCTCATACAGCGCCTTCTGTTTTACCTAAATTAATTATTTTATAAGGGTATTCCTTAGTTTAATATCCATAGATCGTTAGAGATACATAATATATAAATATATATTAAAGTTCGAGCTGGGTCGGGCTTAGATCTTAAGACCTTAAGTCCGACCCGACTCAAAAAAAACTCCAGCCCGACTCGACCCGAAAGTAATTGTTGAGTAATTGTTCTTACCTCTAGCATGATTCAGGGAAACTCCGGGTGCGACGCCAGTGCACCGCGGAGCTATACAGAGACACACAAACACGCACACACACACACACACACACACACACTCCTATGGTCAATTTGGGACCGGCCAAGTAACCTGAAGCATAAGTTTTTGAATGTGGGAGGAAGCCGGAGAACCCAGAGAGAACCCACGCACACACAGGGAGAATATGAAAACTCTGCACAGAGCGGGGTTCGAACCCGGACACGACTTGCTGTACGGCGACAGCGCGACCCACTGCGCCACCGTGCTGCCTGTCCTCTTTCACTACATCCATAAACCTCCTGTTTGGTCTTCCTCTAGGCCTCCTGCCTGGCAGTTCAAAACTCAGCATCCTTCTACCAATATATTCACTATCTTTCCTCTGGACATGTCCAAACCATCTCAGTCTGGCCTCTCTGACTTTATCTCCAAAACCTCTAACATGTGCTGTCCCTCTGATGTACTCATTCCTGATCCTATCCTTCCTGGTCACTCCCAAAGAGAACCTCAGCATCTTCATCTCTGCTACCTCCAGCTCTGCCTCCTGTCTTTTCCTCAGTGACACTGTCTCTACACCAAACAACATCGCTGGTCTCACCACAGTTTTGTACACCTTTCCTTTCATTTTAGCTGAAACTCTTCTATCACACATCACACCTGACACTTTTCTCCACCCATTCCATCCTGCCTCTACACGCTTCTTCACCTCTTTTCCCCACTCTCCATTGCTCTGGACTGTTGACCCTAAGTACTTGAAATTCTCCACCTTCTTGATCTCTTCTCCCTGTAACCTCACTCTTCCACTTGGGTCCCTCTCATTCACGCACATGTACTCTGTCTTACTGCGGCTCACCTTCATTCCTCTGTTTTCCAGGACAAACCTCCACCTCTCTAGCTTCTCCTCCACCTCTTCCCTGCTCTCAATACAGATCACAATGTCATCTGCAAACATCATAGTCCATGGAGATTCCTGTCTAACCTCGTCTGTCAGCCTGTCCATCACCATAGCGAACAAGAAGGGGCTCAGAGCTGATCCCTGATGCAGTCCCACCTCCACCTTGAGCTCCTCTGTCACACCTACAGCACACCTCACCACTGTCTTACAGTCATCATACATGTCCTGTATTGCTCTAACATACTTCTCTGCCACTCCAGACTTCCTCATACAATACCACAGTTCCTCTCTGGGCACCCTGTCATAAGCTTTCTCCAGATCTACAAAAACACAATGCAGCTCCGTTTGGCCTTCTCTGTACTTCTCCATCATCATCCTCAAAGCAAATACTGCATCTGTAGTACTCTTTTTTTCTTTTGGCATGAAACCATTCTGCTGCCCACAAATGCTCACTTCTGCCCTTAGTCTAGCTTCAACTACTCTTTCCCATAACTTCATTTAATGGCTCATCAGCTTTATTCCTCTGTAGTTGCCACAACTCTGCACATCTCTCTTGTTCTTGTTCTCACTATCTAAGATCCTGTTGAACAACCCAGTCAGAAACTCTATACTGCCACCTCTCCTAGACACTTCCATACCTCCACAGGGATATCATCAGGACCGAGTGCCTTTCCACTCTTCATCCTCTTCAGTGCCCTCCTCACTTCATCCTGACTAATCTTTGCTACTTCCTGGTCCACAACAACCACCTGTTGTAGTCTTTTTTCTCTCTCCTTTTCCACGTTCATCAACTCTTCAAAGTACTCTTTCCATCTTTCCATCACAGTCATAGCCTGGTTATAGCCTATGTATGCTCACCAAAATATATATACAGTAATACCTCGTGCATTCCCACATCAACATGTGCGTCTTCACTTCATCGCAGATTTTCAGTAGGTAGTCATGTGACACTGTACACGCATTCTGTTGGCTGACGGCATCCGGAAGTGCGCTGCATTCCGTAAGTCTCGGGACGCAGCGCACTTCCATGAGACATAAAAGTGCTTTAAACAGTCTTATCAGAGTGTGGGAAAAGGTAATACAGATTGAAGGTGGTTTAATATTAGCAAGGGGAGGGTTCATAAACGTTTAAATTACCGTTAATAATAAGATAAATAGTTTGTGTCTATCGTGGAATTCGTTATTCACGTGTGGTTCCTGGAATGCATTAACCACAAGTAACGATGGTGCACCGTATATTCTTATGTATAGCTCCCATTCCCTGCACTATGTACCTGTACATACTGTTCTTACTTATTTTAATCACTGCTTACACACTTCTGGTTAGATGTAATCTACATTTTGTTGTTTTGTACCTGTGACATGCAATGACAATAAAGTTGAATATAATATAATCTAATGTTGACATTGATATACCTGCAAGATTCTAATGAAAAGTTTTGACAACAATGAAAATAGTCATACTAAAAAGGTTGTTGTCTTCTGGTCCCAACATGACAGGTCCTCATCATGACGGATCTTCTGGACCAGTCATGATTAGTTCTCTTTTTGTTTGGCATTAATCAAGCCGTATTTTAGTAAATAAGCAGCTTAGGAATCTTGCATTAATTAGAAGACACACTGTTTCCTTTGAAAATGTTTCACAGTGACTTTTCTGATTTCCCTTCAGCTTAACCTTGCACCACCCTCAGAAGGAGAGAAGCCAGCATCATTGCAGGAAACGCAAAGTCCTTCTCCACAAGAAGACGTTCCATCAAGTCAGATCACTCCTGAGGTGGAACCCAGTCCCGCTCCGGCTCCAGCCGCTGCTCAAGTATCCACCTCACCCCAACAGCGAGTGCAAGAAGGCAGATCTGTTATTGACCCCTACACATCTTTCATGGATACAATTTACACCTCCTTCCTTCAAGTTAGTGCAAAAGAGCAAGAAGACAGGACCAACGTGGGGCCATCCGATCCCACTTCACCCTTCTGTGCCTTACCGCCGGTTTCTTTCTCTTTGGAGCACCACACCTCATCCACCCCTGTCTCGACCTTGCCCCAGGCAAGTGCTCCAGTTTCCCTCAGCCCACGTCGCGCCTGTTCCCTCCGCAACCCAGACTTATCCCGACTCAGCCTGGAAGCAACAGCTCATTCCCCAGCCCAGGGGACCCCCAAACCCACCGAAGATGGGTCTACTCCCCCTTTACAACGGAAAGCAGTCATGGTGGAGGGACATATTCACCCAGCGCCTCCTCTGCCACCCATATATTTGGAGGAGGCAAAGACGGACTGTACAGGACTGGCTGCGGCTATTTGTCCCTATGTTGAGACAGGGGTGGATCGGCAGGGGCATCTGTCTCATGGGGGGTACCTCAGTCCCAAGGATGGATGCAGTGGAATGTCCAGCAAGGAGACAGGAGGAACACTGCTGCAGACTGAACAAGGAAGGGTGAGTGTGTTTGTGTGTTTGTGTGTGTGTGTATAAATAGTAATCAATTAAATGAACCAGTATACTATTATTTCAGACCACTGATACCTGTGAATAATTTCATGATTTCTCTTTCTACCTTCCAGGACCAATTAGGAATGGTGGGTGGAGCCAGAAGAGGAAGGAAAAGGAAACAAACGTAAGTTGACTCATTAACAGTTTGAAGTGGGTTCCAGGACCTTAGACTGTAATCGTGAATAGCTGAGACATGCTTTGACAAAGTTAACATCGGAGTTGTGCCTTTAGATGTTTTGATCTAAAGGGTAGTCATCTTTTGTTAAATCATATATTCTAGCTTCAACTTTAGACATACATAAAACAGAAAAAGTAGTTCTGCAAATCGTTCTTCAAATCTTACTTTTTAGTTTTCCATAGGAAGATATTAATGTGATTCTGAATGTTGGTTGTCCTGATAACATAGAAGTGAATGAATAAAAAGTAAACAACTCTCTTAAGGATGGGGGGGGGGGTACCTGTCAGGTCGTTCAGATCATACACTGATGATCTGTTCTACACTTTTTGGGATGGCATTGAGGGGGTGCATCATCTTCACGTAACTTTTGTTTGAACAGCACTCGTGCTATCACGTTTGTTTGGCTATAATGTGTTTTGTTGAACATTAATGTATTTCCCACGTGTTGTTTCAGGCTACAGAATGTGTTGGAAGACTTCAGAGACATGGATGGTACAACACTAGAGGACACCAAGGCAACGGTAACAGCATGACCCAATTTCACCGCTGTGTAGAAGTGCCTTCCCCAGGTTCCCAGTAACTCACATATCAAGTTAGAAATTACTCAGGAGAAAGGTTTCAAACATGCATCTTGTGCACATGTATGTATGATCATCTTGATATTTACTAAGGTTTTCTATGTGTAAACTAAAACAAAGAATACATTCTTAACACGGGTCAGCTTGTGTCCTCTCTGCCTTTTATTTGTCAATCATTCAGTTTGACAAAATATCTGCAAAACCTTTAAATTAGCATCTAGCTTTTTAGCATTACCATCAAAGGTAGTTTTTTTATTCTTAATTTGTTACTGTTGTGGTAATAACACCAAACTAACAGGGTGATAAAAAAACAACTGCACAAACAATAACCATGGGTATCTAGAGCTACAAATCACCCTGTTTAGTTTCCGTGATCAGTGAGAAATGGTGAATTACTACTTGAATTTGGTTTTCCAATGGAACTCTCCGCATAGCAAAGCCATCAAAGGTAAATTTAAAGAGTAACATAGATCACCCCTGCAGATTAAAAAATTAAGCAGCACTTGATAGAACAGTCTCAGCAGATGGAATGCAGAGTTGAGTGTAGTTTTAGGGATTTTTGATCATAACACCTGATCACGAGCAGGTTGTGTCGCACTTGCGTCCTAATGTTGTAGATGATTATATTTCCATCATTTAAAACAGCTTGACTTGAAACACTACATGGTACTAGATGGTTTCTTTGTGAGACACAAAACGTCTTCGAGCTTTTCTTTCAAGTCTAGAATATTAATTGGGAAGAGGACTGTTTTCCCGACTACTGTCCAAAGTCAACCATTGCAAGGCTGGACAGAGATGACCTGATGTGACTGTTTCTCTCCTTCTCATTGCAGACAACACTGCTGAAGCCTGAGAGGTCGGTCCGTGGCAGGAGGCGACGAGGCGCCAGGTCTCAGAGGCAGTGATGTGTGGCGGGAGCTGCAAGGCAGATGGATGCCTCTTTATTCCACCTCCACCTTCTTACCACTGTTTAGACTTTCCTCTTTTTAATTTAACTGCACTAATATCATGTTTTTGTCATGTCAATCATTGTTATGGCATCCACTATGAAAAAATACATAGGAGAAGAATCTACGCTGAAAGTTAATTTATAAAACATAGGGTGAAAATAGAGAAATTTGTGAATACTTTTTCATTTAGACCTTAGTTAAGGTCTAGTTCACAAAATAATCATTACTCAACATTTTGATGAGAGATCTGTTGTAATGGTTGGTGTTAAGAGTCATGTCAGCAAGAAAACACAAAAAAAGTAACATTAGTATGGTTTTCTTGTCATCAGTGTGTTACCGTGAGCCAGGATAAAGCCCTTGTACTTGAACGATGTTGAAAGTTTGTCCCTGCTTGTTTGCGTCTTTTATCTGTCTGAGTGTGTGTTGGACAACAGTGTTATTGCTGAGCCCCTCATGTCTGGCTGTCCGTTGAATTTATTTCCACTTCTGAGAATGACACAAGGCGGTTTCATTTTTAAAACCCATTCAGAAAAGTTTTCATGTTGCTGAATGGGAATATGGAAAAGGAATATACTTGATTTTTTTTTCTTTGGTAATATTATAAAATAACCATTATGGCCAAGGAATTAATGTGGTTTATCCATGTTAGGTTTCTTCATACTGTGGGAAAGTAAAATTTTGTACATCACTAATTATTGTATGAACTGTGGAAACATTCGTTGACAAATGTTTTTGAACTGCATCATAACAGGTCAGGAGAATTAAACATCTGAAAACATTCCGTTTTTGTCATTCAGGAGGTCAAGAACAGATTTGTAATGAAAGATCAGAGAAAACTTGTATTTCACAAAGTGTTGTTTGTTGTGACTGACACAGCTTTGATGTAGGTGTCTAGAGAAAGCATGCAGTTATAAATTGAATATAATATTCATTTTTCAGGAATGACAAGTAGTTTGAAAGTACAGCCAATCATGTCCTTTAGCTGAAAGAAAGCCTGGAAATCATGTCCGTAGAAAGACAATGTCTGACGGGGATATGTTGATTCTGTATTGTGGATTTGGAGTATCGCCCTCTTTTGTCTTCTCATATCACTGAACTGTCCTTCACACACTGCCCTGCCCCTAGAGTACTGGTATCTCTAGCTATATAAAAATTAAGGAAAAGTGAAAAAGATAGCAAATTATGCAATTTCTACACTTGGAGATTTGTACATATGTACAGTTAATGTGTTTTATTTTGATTTTATATTGTTAGAGAACGAGACGAGGGAAAAAAATTGAATTGTGAATTTTTCTGGGAATTGTAATTAAGTATTTTTCTCATTCTACCCCTTGTTTTCAATACTTATGTTTAAAAAGACGATTAAATTGTGGACTGTAGCTTTCTTTTTTATATGGGAGTCTTTTTTATTTAATATTAAACTATTTACAGAAAATGTACCTTGTGTGGATTTCTCTTCTGAGTGTCATTTGAGAAGATTTTGTGATCTAGTTTGAACACAGATTTGATGATTTGCCTGTATGTCGTGTTTTTAAATGAGGGGTACATTGACCAGTTGCACTGAAATTTTTTGTCTTAACATATTAGCTGTTAAGACAACAAATTTCACTATTGTTTGGTGTCTGTTCCGTCGTAGATTTTCTTCATTTTCTCTGAGCATTTTAAAAGACACTTTGGGTCTATTTCAAAAATCAAACCTAAGGGGATCTGCAAACCAACAGAACTAAAGATGTCAATAATTGGTTTTTAATTAAAAAATGTTCACATTTAGGAAGCTGTTATTCCCAGTTTATTAGTTTTCTGAATTAAAACACGATTTTTCTTATTTTTCAATTTCATCAGGTTTCTTTACAATTGTTCAGGCAATTGATATATTTAATTTTGGATATTTGAATTCTTCTCTTTTCGGCTTTTCCTTTCAAGGGTTGCCACACTGAATCCGTTTCCTCAATTTAACCCTGTCTTCTGCAGGGTTAAATTGAAAGAGGACCTTCATGTCTTCTTTCACTACATCCATAAACCTCCTGTTTGGTCTTCCTCTAGGCCTCCTGCCTGGCAGTTCAAAACTCAGCATCCTTCTACCAATATGTTCACTACGGGCAAAAAATCAGGGTAGAATATTTGTATATGTCCATATGCATCGTTCAAGATTGTTCATCAATGGTAAAAAAAAAATTAATTTTGCCATTGTGCGAGTTTAAACTTGCTCTTCCATGTCCCGTGTTTTTGTAATTTATATTTTATTCACAAAACTGAATTTTTTGCTAGCCAACAAATAATGTAAATCACAAACTTCTTTGTAACTGTGATCCTGTTCTGTTTCTTTGTGATGTACTTTTCTTTTTTGGCATGAAACGTGGACAGAGTAGTCTCACTGGTCACTGGATCAGAGGATGAGATGAGATGAGATGAGATGAGATGAGATGATGAAATGAGACCCTCCTCCGTTCGGATGTGACGCCGGAGCATCCCTCTGGTTTCCTGCCCGTAAGGATGCTGAGGCGGATGCGGACCACGCCCTTCCTTCATCCACCTGCAGGGGGCGCTGTGGCCGGGAGGCGGACCGATCAGCAGCAGCTTTACCTCACTGCCCTTCCAGCCGCATCTCACCTTCAACCGGCCAGACGCTCCACCGCAAAGGAAAGACCAACCCACGGGCGACAGATCAGATCATCCACCGAGGGGAATCGTGCAGCAACACGCTGGTGTTTTCTTTAATGATGTAGGGATTGTTGTTCGGTTCGACATCTCATTTAGACCGCCTCACTGCGACAAGAAGACCGTCCAGCTGCGCATAAACTCAGCTGGTTAGAATAAAAGCCTCCATCTCGACACAGAAGGTCACCGCGAACACTTCTCTGTTCATTCTGAATTACCGGAACATCTTGTGATCTCCTCCCGCCTCAGCAGCATCCTTCCTCCTTCATCAAACAGCATCCTTCCTCCTTCATCAAACAGCATCCTTCCTCCTTCATCAAACAGCATCCATCCTCCTCCTCTAAACTGCGCAATGGCCGATGTCCCAGCGGAGTGTAACATCAAGGTGCTGTGTCGCTTTCGCCCTCTGAACCAGTCGGAGATTCTACGCGGGGATCAGTTTATCCCAAAATTCCAAGGAGACGACACAGTCATTGTCGGGGTGAGTCAGATGGTCTTTGTTTAGCATCCAGGCCCTTCATCAATAAATCATCAGCTCCATCCGAACCCCTTTGGTTCGGGTGGATGCGTAGGGAGGGTAACTGGCGCAGCAGGGGGCAGGAGATCATCTTCCTTCTGAATCTGTGGTTTTTGTCAACACGTCTAAACATCATTAGACTAGTTGTAGGCCTGAAGTGCGCAGACTGGCCTCCTGCATCAGCTGTCCAGGGTCTGCATGTGTGGCCTAACACCTAAACACTGCGTGACGCGTCATCTGGAGAAAGACACACGGAGTATTGGAAACAGTGTATTTTACTATATAACAGTGAGTGTGTGTCAGTATAAGGCTTTAGAAGTGATCCGCATTCATTTTCATCATATACAACATATAAATGACTATAATGGGTTCTACACTTCGATATTTATGGGTTCATTCATCTCAGTTCTGCCACTAAGAGCTGCTCCCGTTCTTCATTGGGGTCAGGGGCAGATTTATGAAGGTGGATACAATTGTTCAATAAAACAATACATTTTTTAAATTGTAATTGTTGAGTAGCATATGACTAAAGTATAGACTGTGGTTATTAGAAGTTTGATAGTGTCTGCTGTAAATCAAACCATCTTAAGTGCTATTTTCATGTTTTTGTTTTAGGGATTATGTCCATTTTTCCTAAAGAGGTTTGAACCACATTGATTATTTAACTGATTAATTTCTCTCACCTGTTTTTAGGGGAATCAGTGTTAAGCTTTCAAGGTCCTGAGGACCACATTTGAATTCACAGATGGGATGAGTAGAAGTTCTTCTATTTATCCCATTATTGAAAGCTCAAACCACAGCTCATTTGAAATATGAATAACATTTAGTTTATTTCCTTTTTGGTCAGCAGTCTCATGACAGGAGGGATCAAACATTTATAACTTAACTAAACAACTAAATAAAATTTTAGAAGAAGAGAGATGAATGAGATTTAAACCTCAACTGGTGGTGAACGCATCTTCACTTTCCTCGCTCCTCCCAGCATAACGATAGACAATACAGTCAGAAAAGTGATCTGTCTAATGGCCGACTTAGAGGATCAATAATAATCCACTGAGCCATGCATTATTGACCGACCTGCTTTCTCTCGTGTCTGATTCCACGTGCCTGTTTGTCTGTCTGTTTTTGAAATATTCTGTTTTGTCTTTAGTAAATCACTTTTAGTGTGTGTTTGTGTGTGTGTGTGTGTGTGTGTGTGTGTGTCTGTGTGTCTGTGTGTCTGTGTGTGTGTGTGTGTGAGTGGGGGGGGCGTTCTACAGATAAGTGAATTTGTTAATGATGTTTGGTGCGGCTCATGTTCTGGCAGCTCAGTGTGTTTTGTTGCTTTGTGTTGTGTATCATGTGGGACGGTCACATTCAGAGGTTTCTGTTTGTCAGCGCTGAATCATTCAGTTGAGTGTTTCACCAGTTGTAGCATTAGAGGAATGGATCTAGTTGGGGAACAAATGTTAAACATTAATGAAATATATTCATGCTGATTTAACCTTCAGTCTTAAAATGGAATAAAATCAAAAAGGAACACTGCAGTAAAATTTGTCACCAAAATGAAGTCAGGTCTCCATTTAAAATATAAAACAATCAAAAGAAGACCAGGAGTAATTTTCACTGTTTACTTTCTGCTGACCTGCCTTCTGATTCTCAAGCATCTCGAAATCTTTTTTTTTTCTTAAGGAACTGCTACCCATAATAGGTTTTTCACCAGCACCTGTGGCTGGTTTGTTTGTAGAAACAAACTCCACAGATTGTTGTGAAAATTGATGAGGGGGAAAAACCCATTTGATTTTGAAATGGATCCTGATTTGAGTTTTCCTATTGGTATCAATCAAGTTTTTCTGATTTTGATAATGAAATATTTTCCCTGTTTTTCTATTTTAATTTTACTTATCTCAACATTTTGTCCTTCTTGTCTTTCGCTTACACTGAAGGAAAGAAGGCCTGGGCGTGGTTGAAGGAGAGAACTGTTAAGTCCTACAGTTTGAGCCAACATTTAGATCAGTAGTTCAACGTTTTTGGAATTGTACTGATTCCCTTTCTTGCTGAGAGGTTAGGGTTAAGGTTAGGGCAAATGTAGCCACGACCCCTAAAAACAAAATTTATTTTTACATATCAGCTGTCCAAGTTTATCAAACTTAGTCTGACTGTCTCCTCCTGTTTCCTGTTTCTGTGCTAAACTAAGCCAACAGTCCCCCTTGCTTTAGCTTCACCATTGTAACACAGAAACTCATCAACTTTCACCCGATGTTTTATTTTAGAATATGTACCTAAATCCCAGCAGAAATGTTGAAAGACTAACATCCCCTAAATGAATATAAAGTTATAAATAAAAGGCATGCAGTGCACTGCTTTTCATACTACTTTTTTCCCAGAGAAGATATAAAGCTAGAAATTAAACCAGCTGATCTCAACAGTCCGTCGCCTGCAGTTGTCTGTCCTTGATGACATGTGGCTCGATCAGGTAGACAGAAGCGCTGCAGAGCGTTCTCTCTCTCTCTCTCTCTCTCTCTCTCTCTCTCTCTCTCTCTCTCTCTCTCTCTCTGGCGATGATGTCAGCTTCTCTTTTGTTATGCTGGGAAGATAAACGTAGTGCTGCACAAACATGATAGTAACACCCGTGTACAGCACACCTGCATGTCCAGACTGGGGTGAAGCTGCATCGTCACTAATTAACACACGTTCACGTCGAATAGGGTCCTGTTTCAATCCATAGAGTTAACAGTATATTGTGTTGGGTCATGATCTTGGCGTGTGTTTTCCAATGAACAATGAAAGAGTTTTTCATCTGTATTTAAATGACAATGCAAACAGATGTTAGTCATCACCTACGTCAGTCACTGACTGTCTCAGAAGGATGACATCATTTCCCCAAGCTGATGATGAGACACTACCAGGAAACCGTGATTTAAATCAACTCGTCAAATAATTTAATAGAGCTTTTCATGTTTAACTGTGTTTGAACATTTTTACTGTTTGTTCATTAAATAGAACAGACTAGTAGTATTAACTACTGAACATACATATATATACATATATAATATGTATATATTTTAATATCTGGAGATCAAACAATGACATATGGAAAGAAAATGTCAATCTTTCATGTACTTGCTAACCTTTTGTTGTTGTTGTTGTTGTTGTTGTTGATCCTCACAGGGGAGGTCTTACTCGTTTGATAAAGTCTTTCCGACCAACACCACCCAGGAGCAAGTGTACAACACCTGCGCCAAGCAGATTGTCAAAGGTGTGAATGATCAGACGTGTGGGTCTATGTTGGGTGTGTCACAATCTCATATGTGCGTCTGCTTCACCTCTAGATGTTCTGTGTGGATATAATGGCACTATCTTCGCATATGGACAAACCTCCTCCGGGAAGACCCACACCATGGAGGTATGGTCGTCACAACACGTTGTTCATGTGAATATCAGTCAAATCTAAGTGTGGAGAGCTTTTGTGTGCCAGGAGTTTTGTGGAAATTGTATAAAACAGATAATTTATGTACAGCAGTGCCTCGAGATACAGGATTAATCCACTCTGTGACTGAGCTCATGTCAAACAACATTTCCTCATTTAAAATAACCAAAACCATTGTTATCCGTTCCAGCTTTGTAAAAAAGTCCCAAACCCCGTAAATTATATATAAAAAGTATTTTTAAATCAACCTTTTATAATTACTATATATATAAGTTACATAAAAAATGATAAAGTATGAAAAAAAACACAACCCTCATGAAAACACACAAGTTAAGTTGCTGTATCCATCCGCCAACTAGCGGTGGTGTTCCAGAGCACGGCTCTTATCTTGGATTTTGCTTGGATGTTGAACAAAAATATGGACAAAGCGACGGCTCGTATCTCAGTGTACGACTGTAGCAGTTTGTCTTTCTCACAAACAGAACAGGATCCCTTAATCCCACTTAGCCCTACACACACATTTTGTGTCTCCTCTGTTTCCCTCCCATTGTCAGAACATTCTGTGCAATCTTGTGTTTCAGGGGAAGCTGCACGACCCGCACCAGATGGGCATCATCCCTCGCATCGCAGACGACATTTTCAACCACATCTTTGCCATGGATGAAAACCTTGAGTTCCACATCAAGGTATCTGGTGTCTTGTGTGTCTAGTGTTGTGTTATGTGTGTTATACACAAACAGACATGTATGCTCTTTTACATGATGAAATTACTTTGGTGGATGATTAATTTGTTTTTTTTCCCCTTTTACAGGTTTCTTACTTTGAAATCTACATGGATAAGATCCGTGACCTTCTGGATGGTTAGTGCTCATGAGTTCTTTATGAATGAGCTGTGAAATATAAAGTGACATAAAACCAATGGAACTGCTGCAGAATGTTTAAAAAAACAACAACACTCTATTCCTCAGTGACGAAGACCAACCTGTCCGTCCATGAAGACAAGAACCGGGTTCCGTTTGTCAAGGTTTGTGTTTTAAATGATCTCTTCTGGTTAAAAACTTGTCTGTGTTGGCATCATTTTATTAATTTGCCTCTGCGCCCCACCCCAGGGATGCACCGAGCGCTTTGTCTCCAGCCCTGATGAGGTTATGGATGTGATTGATGAGGGCAAATCTAACCGTCATGTTGCTGTGACCAGTGAGTCTCCATCTTTAAATATTTTATTGCCAGACAGTGTTTACATCAAATTTTTAAACATATTATATGAAGGCCAATAAAAGACATTCTAGAACAGACATGGGCAAACTATGGCCCATCATAATTAATTTTATGGAATGCAACTTTTACAATCTTCTTCTTTTCCTTTCGGCTTTTCCCTTCAGGGGTTGCCACAGCGAATCAGTTGCCTCCATCTAACCCTGTCTTCTACATCCTCTTCTCTCACACCAACTACCTTCATGTCCTCTTTCACTACATCCATAAACCTCCTCTTTGGTCTTCCTTTAGGCCTCCTGCCTGGCAGTTCAAAACTCAGCATCCTTCTACCAATATATTTACTATCTCTCCTCTGGATATGTCCAAACCATCTCAGTCTGGCCTCTCTGACTTTATCTCCAAAACCTCTAACATGTGCTGTCCCTCTGATGTACTCATTCCTGATCCTATCCTCCCTGGTCACTCCCAAAGAGAACCTCAGCATCTTCATCTCTGCTACCTCCAGCTCTGCCTCCTGTCTTTTCCTCAGTGACACTGTCTCTACACCAAACAACATCACTGGTCTCACCACAGTTTTGTACACCTTTCCTTTCATTTTAGCTGAAACGCTTCTATCACACATCTCACCTGACACTTTTCTCCACCCGTTCCACCCTGCCTGTACACGCTTCTTCACCTCTTTTCCATACTCTCCATTGCTCTGGACTGTTGACCCTAAGTACTTAAAATCCTCCACCTTCTTGATCTCTTCTCCCTGTAACCTCACTCTTCCACTTGGGTCCCTCTCATTCATGACAAACCTCCACCTCTCTAGCTTCTCCTCCACCTGTTCCCTGCTCTCAATACAGATCACAATGTCATCTGCAAACATCATAGTCCATGGAGATTCCTGTCTAACCTCGTCTGTCAGCCTGTCCATCACCATAGCGAACAAGAAGGGGCTCAGAGCTGATCCCTGATGCAGTCCCACCTCCACCTTGAACTCCTCTGTCACACCAACAGCACACCTCACCACTGTTTTACAGTCCTCATACATGTCCTGCACCGCTCTAACATACTTCTCTGCCACTCCAGACTTCCTCATACAATACCACAGTTCCTCTCTGGGCACCCTGTCATAAGCTTTCTCCAGATCTACAAAAACACAATGCAGCTTTGTCTGGCCTTCTCTGTACTTCTCTATCAACATCCTCAAAGCAAATACTGCATGAGTAGTACTCAACTTTTACAATAATCCTTGAATAGCCATGCTTTGCTGCCTGTTAAAGGTCAAAACCTTGTAATAGTTTTTCCATATTATTTTTTTTATAACAAATGAACACTCCCTCCTTCTGCTGCTCAGCTGGTCCGTCTGTCAAATTTTAGAACTCTGTGTGACCAGTCAAAACGTTTGCTCACTCCTGTACTAGAAGCTTACACTGAAATATTTTTAATGTCCCTTGCCATATAAGTTACATATATAAGTCTCCTCTTCCCCTTCTTCGCTCTGATTTTCCTTCAGTGCCAACGGCAGCACTCACACTGATTACTGATGCATAAAGTGACATCTGGGTTGATGTAGCCCGTTACCGCGTCTTGTTACATAATCTTTGTGTTACTGTCCTCCATTGTTTTTAAGCTTCATTCATTTTTATATAAAGAAATAAGATGCAGTCAGACGGAATTCACTGTGATGGATTCTGCAGGGATGGACAAAGCAGAGCAGCGTCTCTGCCTGGAGCCTTGATAGCAGTAACATCAGTCCTCACAACAATTTTATTAAAACTGGTTTCACACAAGGGTTCACTGCAATATTTACCTTTATCTTTTATTTATTACAAAACACTTACAATTTGTGAGATGAAATTTTTTGGATTTTCCAGCACTTTCCTTTGGCCTCCATGTTGCTGACTCACTCCAGTAAAAGTATCCGTCTAATGGTTTGTGTTTCAGACACACGTCCAGATCACTGGCCTCTGTTTCAACGAACAACTTTAATCACAACGAAAAGAAGCTGCTAAAAGTTATGAAACTGATTCAGTTTCAGGACTACTTTTCATAGCATTAAATCCATAAACTGCTTCAGTGGTAAAAGCCTTTATCTTCTTATCAGCAGGATCATCCTCATTTGTTAAATTTAGATTGGAAAGAAAAGAATTAACAAAAAAGATTTTTTGATTAAAGTTCAATTTAAGGACAATATCTTCAAATAACTTTTTTAATGTAAAAGGAACATCAGTCATTCCTCACATTCCTTATCTTATTTCTCATAATGAAGCACACTGTGTGAAATAAAAAAATGTTCAATTTATGCTCTTACCACAGATTTCTGGTTTGCAGTGGACCATTTAAAAATTTAATCAAAGTATATTAAAGAAAATGCTTAGTAGTGATTTAAAGCCAGCTCAGCAGATAAATCTGTTTTTCCTGAGGCGGATCTGAGCTCAGATAAGTTCCAGCATTCATGTTTTATTAATCACTCGTCCATTTATCTGATCTGTAAGCCGTCCCTTACCAAACCAGTAACATACTTTTAGACTAAACTGAACCTTTCATGTCCTGCGCCTTAATCTGGTTTCAATGTGCATAAAATTACTTTTAATATGCATGTTGTGAATTAAAAATGACTTCATTGTTATGATGGTATATTATATAGCAACCATAATCAGACAACAGACACTACAGGGTTGTGAAGCTTCCTTGCTTGTTTTATTGTATTCTGATTGGATGCCCGGACAAATTTCATTTTGTTTTAAAAATTAAATGACTCTTATTTTGTTAACCTGTAATTTTGAATAAATTTTGAAATCCATTTTCTTCTTTAAAAAATAACTAAAAAATAAATTAAAAAACGAAAAAAGAAAATAATGAACAGAAAAGCCACCCCAAGTCTTAATTCTAACAAAGTCATGAGAAATCCAGCATCCAATTTCGCTGAAGCTAAACTGTTAGCACTGACGATCTGAGCTGCCCCTCCTCCTCTGTATTTCCTGGATGAAGCCTGCTGACTCAGCGCTGAAAAGCAGTTTGCTGAAGGCAGAGAACTCGGGTGGAGTTCTGAGGATACTGGGATGATTTCAACAGATATTACCTCCTGGGAAACCAGAACCGACCATCTGTGAGGAGGTTTGATGAACATAAACATTTAGATCAAGTGCAAAGACAATTAATCTGAAATGTTTCATTTATTTAGGTCTGAAATGTTTTCATTTATTGGACTGTTTCTTTTTGTAAACTCACTGATTATGCACAGCCTCTTTCAAAGTATTTTCTATGGGGAGTACACAGACGACTTTTGAAAGCAAAGAAAATATGTATCATTTGATTGTATGTCTATAAAAATAATTTAGGATGAACAAGTTTTCTTCTAAAGTTCTAGGGCTTCAGGCAACCCCTCTTCCTTCTGCTCCTGTCTTCTGCAGACATGAACGAGCACAGCTCTCGCAGCCACAGCATCTTTCTGATCAACATCAAGCAGGAACACGTGGAGACGGAGCAGAAGCTGTGTGGAAAACTCTACCTGGTGGATCTGGCTGGCAGTGAGAAGGTCTGAGACACTGAGAACTGATGACCGTTACTCTGTTTCTACCCGGCTGTTTGCCTCTCCCCTCCGAGCTGACTCATTCTCTTCTACTGATTCCAGGTCAGTAAGACGGGAGCTGCAGGAGCCGTCCTGGACGAGGCCAAAAACATCAACAAGTCTCTTTCTGCTCTGGGAAATGTCATCTCGGCCTTGGCTGAGGGGACGGTGAGCAATCTACTCTCTTCCCTCGCTAGGAGGATGAAAAGAAGAAAAAGAAATAAAAATAATTTTTAGGATTTTCAATAAGTTTAATTCCCATTTCTAAGTCAGGGAGGGTCAAAAACGTTCTTGTTTCTTTCACTCCTTCATATTGACTCACTAACAGGAAGCATCCTCTCCAGTGTCCTGTCCGTTCTTGCTAGCTTTACATTCTTGGCCATCAAATAACAATGTCTGATTATAATATTTAGATGTGTCAAAATAGAAACTTTCACCTTTTTTTTTTTGTTCTTCTCTCTTGATCTTTCTTTTATCTCTTTAATTTCTCACTTCCCACTTTCTCCCCCCTGTAGAAAACACATGTCCCGTACCGTGACAGCAAGATGACCCGCATTCTGCAGGACTCTCTTGGTGGGAACTGTCGCACCACCATGTTCATCTGCTGCTCGCCCTCCAGCTACAACGACACAGAGACCAAATCCACTCTGATGTTTGGCCAACGGTACGAGCATCCATGGAAAGAATGTATATGAACTAATATTTGTAATTGTGTGAGAGGAGAGCTCAGCAACAACCCAAATCTTATATTTAATTTTCAAAGTTCTCAAAGCAACACGATGAACTATTTCCGTTGTATTTCAGCAGATGCTAAGTAGAATTTTAGGTAAATTCTCCAACTGTTCATTATCCTCAATGCCATTACATCATCACTCCATTGATTAACCACCTTTTAAAATCTTTGTTCTCCTGTTCCTCAGTGCAAAGACCATCAGGAACACGGCCTCCATCAACCTGGAGCTGACGGCGGAGCAGTGGAAGAGGAAGTACGAGAAGGAGAAGGAGAAGAACAAGAACATGAAGGAAACCATCCAGAAGCTGGAGGCTGAGCTCAACCGCTGGAGAAATGGTGAGGCAGGAGTGTTGGATTTTTTTTAGCTCTGCGCTGATCTTACAAACAAAACCTAATTCTCACGTGTCTTCCTACTCCGCTCCTCTCAGGAGAGAACGTGCCTGAGATGGAGCGCACCACGTCTGAGGTGGTGACACGCATCGAGTCTGTGGAGGAACGCCCGGTTCTGGACAACGACAGCTCCTCCATTGTGGTTCGCATATCTGAGGAGGAGCGGCAGAAGTATGAGGAGGAGATCCGCAAACTGTACAAGCAGCTGGACGACAAGGTGAAAACACAAAAACATTTAGATTCTGATGCTTGTCTCAGTTTTATCCCTCTTTAAATGTGTTTGGCATGTTATAAATCTAAATGATACTTTATAATCATGGCTCCGCGGTACACTGGCGTCGTGCCCGGAGTGTCCCCCCGCCTCACGCCCTGAGACTGCCGGGATCCGCATCAGCGGATTAAGCGGGTTAAGATAATGACTGACTGACTGACTATATAATCAAAGACACATGTCATTCGCCCTCTTGTTTAACACTCTTGGTCGAGTAGAAATTAATCCTGAAGAGTTGAGTCCATGTGTGATACTCTCGTGTTCACACAGGATGATGAGATCAACCTGCAGTGCCAGCTGGTGGAGAAACTGAAGCAGCAGATGTTGGACCAGGATGAGGTCGGCAAACAAACACATGTTGTTTGCATGTGTGTGTGTGTGTGTGTGTGTGAGAAGATGCTGTTAAACCTAAGATTAAAACCAAACAGAATTAAAGTTGTCTCTGTTACCACGTAGTCACCCTTCTCTCTTCTCCTCTGTGCCATCAGCTCCTGGCCTCATCCAAGGGCGACGGGGATAAAGTCCAGGCTGAGCTTGGCCGGCTGCAGGTGGAGAGCGACTGCGCCAAGGCTGAGGTGAAGGAGGTGCTGCAGGCTCTGGAGGAGCTGGCCATAAACTACGACCAGAAGAGTCAGGAGGTGGAGGAGAAAGGCCTGCAAAACCAGCTGCTGGCTGACCAGCTGTCCCAGAAAATGGTGTGTTTTTCCCAACACGTCGTCCTGTTTCTCACATGTTGTTCTATGAAAACCAATGAAATCTCCTGGTTTCTGGAAATGAATGTGCATTGAATGTTTTGTGCAGTGAGTTTAATACAGATTTGGGTGCTTTTAGCTGCAAATATTTCGAAGTTCTCTCATATTTTGCTCTTTATCCTTCTTCCTCTGTAACAGGCCTGTCTGATGGAGCTGGAGGCGGAGCTTTCTCGTATGCAGGAAGTGAGCGGTCAGCAGAGGAAGCGCATCGCTGACGTCCTCAACGGTCTGATGAGGGACCTCAGCGAGTTCAGCACCATTGTGGGCAATGGGGAGATCAAGCTGGTGAGTCGGATCAGGGTATGAACAGATGTGTGTATCGTATGCTGATGTGTGTTGCTCAGTGAACCTCCCGTGTGTCCTGTCGCAACCTCAGCCCGTGGAGATCAGTGGTGCGATTGAGGAGGAGTTCACGGTGGCACGCCTCTACATCAGCAAGATCAAGTCGGAGGTGAAGAGCATGGTGAAGCGCTGCCGCCAGCTGGAGAACCTGCAGCTGGAGTGCCACCGCAAGATGGAAGAGACGGGCAGGGAGCTCTCCTCCTGCCAGCTGCTCATCTCTCAGGTAGGGGAGAGAGATACAGAATGAAAGAATAATTAATTTATACTTGCAATGGCTGATTTATTGATATAACTCTTCTTCTTCCCAGCATGAGGCTAAGATCCGCTCTCTAACGGAGTACATGCAGAGCGTGGAGCAGAAGAAGAGGCTGCTGGAGGAGAGCCACGACTCGCTGAGCGAGGAGCTGGCCAAGCTGCAGGAACAGGGTGAGACTCATTCCACAGATGAACGGAACCCACACAGATTCTGCTGCAGCAGCATCCACACAGATTCTCCAGGCTTCATATCAACATGAACGGATAAATGTTAAGGAACAGTTTTTTTAAGATGTGTGTTTTACTTCCTGTTCCATCAGATAACTCTCTTCAGGAGGACAAGGGAGGAGAGAAGGGTGAGGCTGAGGATGGAAATGTCAAAGTAAGAAATGCTTTGATATTTTAACTTGAAAAATGAATAAAACATAAATTGCTAAAGATGATTGAATATATGCTGTTGTTATCTTGTCACCCTTGAACAGGATACAAATAAAATATGCAAGCTTGTTGTACCGCTGTGTACTTTCTGTCACGGGCTGAATAAACTAGAGCAGATTATGAGACTATTTATACAACATTTATTTCCTTTCAAGGTTTCTCTGCCGATGCCAGGCTCTTTGAAGAAACGTTCTGTGTTTGCCATTTTCTTTTGCAGAGGACTCTCCGTCAGCAGGCAGATTCTCACCGCGGTCTTCATCACAAGCAGCTGGCCCGCCTCCGGGATGAGATCAACGAGAAGCAGAGGATCATCGATGAGCTGACGGAGTATGTGACGCTCTTATCTGGTTCTTTCTACTTACACCGAGATGCTGTAGCTGTAATCAGATCACCTTAATAATCAGTAATCTTATTCTTATTCTTATTCTTATTCTTATTCTTATTCTTATTCTTATTCTTATTCTTATTCTTATTCTTATTCTTACTCTTACTCTTACTCTTACTCTTACTCTTATTCTTATTCTTATCCTTTAATATTCATTTTGATCAAAGATCTTTTATGATATTTCACACCTGCAGTCGTAACTCCAAGCTGGAGCTGGAGCTTGCTCAGGTTCGTGCTGACTTTGAGCGCCTGAAGAGTCAGGACAGCACCAAGAGCGAGCGGCTGGAGGAGCTCTCGTAAGTAGAGTAAAGAGAGTACTTTAATCAAGATGAAAATTACATCCCAAATGCAAGAGTCAGTTTATGGTTTATGTTTACTGTTGGAGTTTTCATGGTCATTTTAATGGAGGATATAAAAACAGCTCTTAACACAGATTAGTTACACTTCTTTGATATTCCAGTAGAGGACACTGTTAACCTCACATCAGTATCACCCTGTCCTGGAGTCTAGTGAAATATTTATGGGGTGTTTTTGGTTTCTGTCAGATTCTTGCATGAGCGCCACGAACAGACCAAACAGGACTTGAAGGGTCTGGAGGAGACTGTGGTGAGTATGGACACCGTCACACACACGCCAGTCGTCTGTGTGATGGTGTCGACGATGTCATCTGTGTGTGACGCTTTGTCGTCTGCTCTCCTTTGTTCAGTATGTACTTGCTTTCATAATGTGGAGCTGCTCTAACTTCTTCTCCATCTGTTTGGCCTCAAGGCCCGCGAACTCCAGACCCTCCACAACCTTCGCAAGCTGTTTGTTCAAGACCTCACGTCGCGGGTTAAAAAAGTAAGCAGCTCCAACATTAGAGGATAGGACGATGATTTTCTAAACCATGCTGATGTTGTGTTAGAGAATCTGTTAAATTACAGTACGAAGAACATTTTCTACCAGTCGAATCCCCTCTGCTTTTTCTTCTCACCATCTTCTTCTGTCAACCTCTCTGCAGAGTTCCGAAATGGAACCTGATGATAGCGGGGGGTCTTGCACCCAGAAGCAGAAGATTTCCTTTCTTGAGAATAACTTGGACCAACTTACAAAAGTTCACAAACAGGTGAGACATTGGAGGGAGGAGGAAATGAGACAATTGGACAGACAGACAAAATGTCTTTCATTCAGGGATGATCATATTGAAAACCCAAAATGTGTTACCTTTTTGCATGTAAGTATTTTGTTCTTTCTAAATGACTTTTAACCTCCATCAGACCTACATTCCTCAGTGTCTTATCTCTGTCATTTCTTTGCCCCCACCCCATCCCCCAGCTGGTTCGTGACAATGCAGATCTGCGTTGTGAGCTTCCAAAGCTGGAGAAACGTCTTCGGTCTACTGCTGAGAGAGTTAAGGCCCTGGAGACTGCATTGAGGGATGCCAAAGAGGGAGCCATGATGGACCGTCGGCGCTACCAGCAGGAAGTCGACCGCATCAAGGATGCCATGAGGGCAAAGAACGCCATGAGACGCCCACATGCCGCACAGATCGGTAACACACTGCCGTTGGTTAAGGATCTGGTCTCGTGACCGACTTGACAATAGATGACTTTTATCCTCCCAACAGCCAAACCAGTGAGACCGCGGCAGGTGCCCGTCTGCTCTCCCACCAACCCGTTCTACACCTACATCCGTGCGACTGAACAAGGGAACACTTATAGCAACGCCCTCTTCCAGAGCAACGTGACGCAGCCCAAAGCCGCCAGCAGCATCTCTAACCCCAACTCTGTCCAGAGTAACACGTGAGTTTAAACTCTGACAGGAAGAGTCTGAACTCGTCTTCAGAGATATATCACATGACAGGAGGATGAGGTTCTCCTTCAGTCAGAACGACCCACAATGCACCTCACTGGGTTTTCTACTGTGTTGTTTCTGCAGAGTTTCCACAGCACTGGGCTACAGAGCAGGCAGATATAACGGAGACACGCTGGAGTCCTTCCCACTCAATATCGACAACGGTCAGGACTATCAATCAATCAATCAATCAATCAATCAATCAATCAATCAATCAATCAATCAATCAATCAATCAATCAATCAATCAAACAATCAATCAATCAATCAATCAATCAATCAATCAGTCTATCTATCTATCTATCTGTCTGTCTGTCTGTCTGTCTGTCTGTCTGTCTATCTATCTATCTATCATTTGAATCATGCGTGTTGTTTTATTTCCTTCAGGCAACAACATCAGTGAAACAAGAGACATCAACGACAACAGGTCAGCAGAACTCAATGACAATAAATCCTTATCAAACAGTATTTTTAGTTTTGTAAGATAAAAGTCAACATTAATAAAATTGCATCAAAGCCTTTGAACTGAGATATAATTTTTTTAAAAAATAGAAAAGAAAAAAATCTAAACGCTGCTTCGCTTCACCTCCTTACTTTGCAGGATGTGTAGGATTCATGAGTAAATGCTGAGTGTTGTGTTTGTGTGTCTTTACAGGAGTGACGTTCACTGCGGCAGCGAGATGGATGATTCAAACAGACACTACATCATTCAGCAAGAGACCGCTGCCAGTTAATGCCAGGGTAATGAGCCACACACACTCATCTGATCAACACATACAGGTTCATTTGGTCATTGTGTCTTCATGGAGACTCAAACATGTGACAGAGGGAAATGGATAAGGTTGTATGAGGTGGGAAAAACAATGGCGTTAAATGTAGAGCATGAATAAAGTGTTCAAACCAGTACGACCGCTGTGCGGTCATCACCTTTAACCCTTTGAGAAATAAGAAGCTTGATCTTCTTCTCACATTTCAATTGAAATCTTTTCTCCTCCGACTCCACAGGATGACCAAACACTGTACCCGGCCAAGGACCACATCCTCCCATCTGCATGCACCCCGTCTCCTTGTCCCTCCACTACATCACTGACGATGATGATGAAAAATAATAACGATGATGAAGAAGAAGACGATCTAAGTCTTCTAACTAGATGAAGCCCCTCCCCAAGTGTTCACCCTCAGGTTTGGAGTCCAGTCTCTTCCCGTTTAGTCCTATTACATCAGAATGACCTGTTTTGTAATAATAAGATATGGATAAAGATTTTATCGACTCATACTTCCCTGATCCAATCAGAAAGATCAGACGCCATTGATGCTGATAACCTCCTGAGGGGGTCGAACTGAAACTGGACTCCATCTCTGATTGTTTCGTCCACACATGTTGTAAATACTAGTGCTGTAGACTGCAGTAGAGGTTTCTGACCAGCAACTGTTAGTGTGAACACACAGCCGCCACCTTTCTGCCCGTGTCTCCAGTAAGGCATCATGCGGACGATACTCCGGGCAGACGTGACCTTTTTCTCTGTCCCAAATAGGAGTAGAAACGCCAGCGTGAAACAGAAGACCCTCCTGGATGCATGTCCCTTTGCGGGTTAGCTTTCAAATGTTTGCATGTGTCCTGATTCCAGACAGGAGCTGGTATGCTGTGAGAGAAGCATCTGATTGACTCTGACAGATGTCTCACACACACACACACACACACACACACACACACACACACACACACACACACACACACACACACACACACACACACACACACAAACCGAGGAATCTTTTTTTGACTGCTTTGATTCTGTGATGTTGCAGGTTATGATGCCGTTAGACATTTCATGTACTGATGCCCCCATCCATTTACTCACCCTCATGCTTTGCAGCCATGCCCTGTGAGTCTTCATGCCAGGCTTTAATGAGCTGATCACATGAACATGTTTTTTTAATTACCACGTCTAGAGCAATCCAGTATACTTATGACAGCATAGTCAGAGGTCATCCTTTCAAAAAGCCAGTAAGACTTTCTTCAGACAGTTGTGTATTTCCTATAACGATAGCTGTAGGTATATTTAAATGCTATAGGAGGAGCTGTAGTTACATTGTTCTAAAGTTTATCCATAAACAGCGGGATCAAAACTGGGCTGTAAAAATACCCTCAAAATGCTTCTATTTCAGCAGAGGATCAGACGTGTCGTCATGGAGATATTATACATTATGGTGTTGTTAGGCTTTTCTCTGTGTTTTGTATCTATAGCTTTAACTACTGACAAAATCTGCCTATGTTTAACGATTTGAATTTTCATGTGCTTTTGTGGGTTTTGGATCAAATGTAAGGTCAAATGATTGAAAGCGTTTTGTAAAGGAGTCCCCGGCTGTGCAGCCAACAGTCTGGACTGGACAGACAAAGGTGTAGCTTGTAGGTTGTTATCCCGCCGTGCTGTTAGTCTTCTGTTCAAAATCCTGACCAGCCAATCAGGAGAGAGGACAGCAGCACATCCTAGGTGGGTGACAGATCGATGGACGTGTCCAGACAGACACGTGTCACTGAGAAAGACAAGTTTATTTATTTATTTATTTATTTATTTATTTATTTAGTCAAAACCTGCTTATAAACCAATGAAAATTCACTTATTCTGTAGTTTGATTATAAATTTATGAACATTTAAGAGACAAAATGTTAAAATAACAAGCAGAATTTTTCTCCTGACATTTCAGTGTGTTATATCACACAACAGGGCCTGTTCTTTGTGTAAATTAGCCCCAATACATTGTCCCTTGTTGTCTGGTCCCTTCAATGACATCATCAGTCTGTTTCATTCTCTCACCGACATGAACAACATCTCAGGGCTTCACATTCACCGTCGCAGACAACGTGCAACGCCATGATCGTCATCGTAGATTTAAAACCATGTGACTGCTGCTGAACAATCAGGAGTGTTCTTAGAGGCTTAGCGGATATACAGGATGATAAAAATACTTTATAATATATAATATCTCCATTGTAGTGCATTGCATCTAAAATAAGGTACCCTCAGCTGTCCCTGGTTAGACCCTACTTTATGTGTCCATGCAGAACCTGACATCATGTTTTAAGATTAATCAATAAATTTGATGGGGAACATGTGTAGTATATGGTCACCTGCTATTCCACTGTCTGATTTCAACATATCTAGAGTACATGTGCTATATATTGTTAATCTTGTAAGTAAAATAGCGTACCTTGACAGCAAAAGGCAAAAGAAAGGTACAACTTTGTTCAAAGAAATCTTTGTTTTATTTATTTCTGTATGCCTATACTGTAGCGTCAACATGATTATGTGAAGAAGAACCTTCTGTATATATAGAATCATCACTATGCTGTGTTGTATGTGAACCACTGTGTTGTAGTAAAGAGTTTAATAAACTTGTAAAAAGCTGATGGCTGAGGAGACTCATTGGGTCCAGAAGATTATTTAAAAATCACAGATTATGATTCAGAGAGAAAAGAGAAGGTGTGAAGGACAGAGGAGGTGAAAACAGCCCCACTTAGTGGTTGGAGGAAGACACTGCATTGATAACTGAGACAGACTGTAATTCTCTAATTGATGGATTAATAGATGACTTCATGTGAAATTAGAGTCCAAATTTAAATATGCGAGGGTCCCGTCCTCTCTATATAGATTGTTCTGCGCTACATATGGAGTAAAATAAATATCTTAGCTTACACTGACAAACGAATGCTTTCTGCTGTCACTGCGACCTCTGACCTAAACAGGAAATTAGTTTTCAACTCTGTTGTGAAGGGAATGTTTCCCATAAGAAAAAAACAACAACAACACGGTACTTCTTGCAGTTGGATATAGAAACTTCATTCAGATCATAATGAATAAATGGATCAACCATGCAAATATTTGATCTCATATTTTCACGCTAAAACTATATTGTTGGTACTGTACATGTTTTAAGGGGATGTGATACAAGAGAAAAAAGATTTCATTTAACTTTAATGATGCTTT